>JANRFK010006697.1:20713006-20728019 GCA_030068395.1 Apalone spinifera
CAAAACCTCCTCTAATGACACTTCAATCTGGGACAATTCCTCAGATTCATCACCTACTAGGGACGGTGCAGATTTGGGAGTCTCCCCAACGTCCTCAGCCGTGAAGACTGAAGCAAAGCAATCATTTAGTTTCTCTGCAATGGTTTTATCATCCTTGATTGCTCCTTTTATAGCTTGATCGTCTAGGGGACCCACAGGTTTTTTAGCAGGCTTCCTGCTTCTAATACAGTTAAAAAACATTTTGTTATTTCTTTGAGAGTTTTTGGTTAGCTGTTCCTCAAAATCTTTTTTTGCTTTTCTTATTACATTTTTACACTTGATTTGACAGTCTTTATGTTTCTTTCTATTTATCTCACTAGGACTGGACTTCCACTTTTTAAAAGATGCCTTTTTGCTTCTTTTACATGTTGGTTAAGCCACAGTGACTCTTTTTGAGGTCTCTTGCTATGTTTTTTAATTTGGGGTATACATTTAAGTTGGGCCTCTATTATGGTGTCTTTAAAAAGTTTCCATGTAGTGTTCAGGGATTTGGCTCTAGTCACTGTGCCAAGGCAGGCAAGTGACCATACTGTTCTCCCGGTCATCACAAACCCAACTATCTATGTTTCTAATGATCGAATCACCCACTACTAACACCTGCCTCCTCCTAACAACTGGCATTCCCTCCCCCTCAGAGGTATCCTCAGTGCGAGAGGATACCGCAACGTCCTCTGGATGGAGGGTCCCAACTACGGGATGGTATCCCTCTGCTCCTGTTGAATGCTCTGTTCCCTTGAGACTTTCATCCTCCTTAAGAGCAGTGGGGCTCTCAGACTGGAGGTGGGACAGTACTACAGTGTCCTGGAAAGTCTCATCAACATATCTCTCTACCTCCCTTAGCTCCTCCAGTTCAGCCACCCTTGCCTCCAAAGCCCGAACTCAGTCTCTGAGGGTGAGGAGCTCCTTGCAACGGGTGCACACATACGCCACCCGCCCAAAGGGCAGGTAATCATACATGTTACACTCAACACAATAAACAGGATAGCCCCCACTCTGCTGCTGGGCTTCTGTCTCCATTTTTCTAATGAATAAGTTTAAATATAAACTGGGATTCTTTTTAAACCTCTGGAATATAGATTATGATAAGAGTTATGTTTTAAAGAAGGTCAGAAGTCACTAGTGCCCTCTAACCTCCCCCTCTAAACTCCCTCTCAAAACTCCCTGTTAGCTGCTCCTGTTCGCAAGCTCCCTGATCTCTGAGTCACAGGCTTATATAGCTATGGTAGTCCCTCCCCCTGACTGAGGCTAAGCCAATTAACAGAGGCTTCTAGATTTCAAACCTTTTAGAAGCTCCTTCGAATAAACAAACCAACCAAACAGACAAACACAAGCTCAGCACACAGCAAATAACTCCCCCCCACACACACACACATTCTAGACAGCCACTTACCACAAGGGTCCTGTTTTTACTCCTCTTTTACCTGGAGAACTCCCTCTCCAAACTCCCTGTTAGCTGCTCCTGTTCGCAAGCTCCCTAGTCGCTGAGTCACAGGCTTATAAAGCTCTGGTAGTCCCAAAGTATTTGCAATATGTGTCATATAGATTTGACTGAATTGAAAAAAATCAAAACCAGAATTGTTTGGTTTGCCCCAACATGATTTTTTTTCATTTTGATTTTAGGGATTTTGGAAAAAAATGATTCACAAAATGGTCTGGTGGGGAGGATTCCTTCATAGCTTTGCAGCAGGGTTGTGAACTTGAGCATCCTACATTATATGTAAGTGCCATAGTCACCAAACTATGTCATTCTCATACTCTTTCTCTGGCCCAAAAGACTATACATTGTTATTCATAATGGTAATTAATAGTCATTGGGAAGAGAGTGAGAATGACCTAATAGACTGATAATTGGGGTACTTACCTATGATCTGAAAGACCCACATTTAAGTCTCTGCTCCCATAGGCACTGACTCTGTGCCTGTTGGATGCTCAGCCCCCATCATTAGCTCTGCTGACCAGCTCCCCCTCCCTCCCAGAGCCTCCTTCCTGCTGGTGATCAGCTGTTCAGCAGCATGCAAGAGGCACTGGAGGTAGAGAAGGTGAGGGGAGGGGGCAGGAGAGGTAGGGCAGGAGTGAGGGCGTGAGAGCAGAGGTGGAGTAGGGTTAGGGCCTGGAGCAGAATGGCATTCAAGCAACCCCCCAGGGACTCAGAAAGTCAGAGCCTCTGCAGGGCTGCTCCAATGATTATTTTATTATTTATAAAAAGTGGAACAGCTTCAACAGAAGAGATTGGGAGTGTGCCCCTCCCCCCCCCCGATCAGAATATTCCATAGTCCAGTTGTAATGACGTATTCCTGCAGTGGTGGTGATGTGTTCCATTTCCTCTGTATATCAGATTGAGGGAGTAATTGAGCTTGGATCCCCCACATATGAGGTGATTTCTTTGAGCTATAGAAGTCCACTTTCTCGCCTCACCCCCTCCCACAGATCTCTTGGGACTCTAGTCTTCTTTTGCTTTTGTTAAAATGCATACATTTGTTTCAACTTTTCAATTGCTAAATATTTAGGAAAAAATCATTTTCAGTTTAATCCCAAATTAAACTTTTTGAAAACATATTCAGAGTCTCCACCAAACCAAAAAATTCTATATTGATATAGGTTTATATGAGGCGCTTTAAAAAACTTTTTGAACATTAAATACTCCCATAAGTTGCTGTGACTAGGCAACAGTGCATAGATCTGTTCTTCTTAGACAGTAATAATAAGATCAGCTTACTTTAATGATCAACTACATGTTTACTGCTCTTTTACTCATCTGAGCCAATATTAGCAATGGTAGGGTGAACTAGATTTTATTCTGTTTCATGCAATATCAGCACAATTATTAACAACACACTGATGCAGAGTCTTCATTATTGGTTAGGTGGGATCCAGAAAGAATCAAGTTTTTCTTACTAATTCCCAAGTAAATGTGCAACTGGCAGATCATTATTAATAACTTATGTACTTGTGACCTAAACCAATAATTTGGATGTATTTGCAGAATATTAATCTGTGTGATACCATTTGAGAAGAAACAATGTAAAGAGCAGAGCCATATGTTAGACACTGTAGAAAGCAATTAAAGGATCCAATATCAAACTAATCTCAAAAACGTACTTACATTTTCAATAATGTACATAATACTGTCATATTTAGCACTATGAAAAAATTAAAAGTTACCATTCTGTTTTCCATAAATCAGTTAAGGGAAAATATGATCCCCATATTTATGCAGACTAGTATCTTGCACTATTCTTATGTCATAATTAGTTTATGTGAAGATAAGTATCACAATCTCTCCCATAAGCTTTGCATTTATACCTGAACTATCTACAGCTAGTGGACCAAACTCTCTCTTTCAGGAAAGCGGAGCAGGGGCTTCCATATTGTAGTCCCCTGATTGTAAGGTGTCATTCCAGCCACAATAGAGAGGAGTCTGAGCAGGTCTAAGTTACACTAGTGGCATAGAGTTCTTGGTGATTCCTGTCCGTGGAAGATTGGCATAATGGAATATAACTTCTCCATTCTGAGAGATTAGGGGACATGGAAATCATATTCTTTTCACATAATATGCATGTCAAGATGATGATTCACTGCAGGTAACAGAGCCAAAATGGGTGGTAAGAGGGATTTCAAGGAGGACTTTTCGGATGACCTTAGGAAGGTTAAACCATTTATGATGGGTAACATGCAAGAGTAGAAGATTGGGCAATGGAAACCAAAAGAATCTTGGATCATATAGAGCTTCATAGACAGGTGTATTTATTTGTACAGTATTGGCAGCTCTCATTTATGGCACATAAAAGGAATCACACTGTAGACGTGCTGTCTGGAGATTATCCAGTTCCCACACTGAAAGCAATGCCAAAATGCCAATTGATTTCAGGGGCAGCAGGATCAGGCCCTACAATAGGTAATGAAAGATAATTAATTTTGACTGAATCCCAGCAACTGATCTTTCAATTATCTTCATGGGACCAGAACAATCATATTCTGAGAATTGTTCAATTACCCACTACAGAGTAGGATGAAATGGCACATTCCAGCTTTTGAAAGAAGGTTGCTTTGCTAGCACAATAAGCAACAGTAAGGGTTTGAAAAATTGTAGCTCCCAACGTGTGCTAACTTACTCGCTAAATTTACTTACTAATGTAATGCAATTCAGTAAAAGATCATCCACCTATGTTAATTCTAAATACCATTGCAGAGCTAGACTGGAGGATATTCTGTGCTGATTTGTGCTCAAGATAATGAAATTTGAAAGTCTAGAAATGATAGGGTTGTTTATAATATGTCCATGTATGTAAAATAATTGCATTCAAGTTCCTATAACATAAAAGACGGACATTCTGTTGCAGCTGCCTGAAAGGATAGTTTGATTAACGAATATAGATAACATTTACAGCTTCTAAAGGACTTAAAAGTCTATCCAGCAAATCAGGGGAATTCTAAAGAGAGAATAAAATTTCTAAACTTAAAAGCATTATTTTTCCTAAGACATCTAATTTAGATTATATACAAGAAGCCTATAATAAACCTCCCACAAAGAAATAATAGTACACTGCACATATTAGGGTTGTTCAACACTCCATTTAAAGACAACTCCTGGCCCTCCTCCAGAAGCTGGGAAACATGCCTTTCCATAGCAACAGTAAGAGGAAACTCACTATCAGGATAATGTTTTCTTAGGAAACTGGCTGGTCCTTTGGAGGGATTCAGGAGGACATTCTAGATCAAGTGTTAATTGAGGTGCCATGTTTTCAGATTAAAACCCAGATTTTATTTTATTATGCAAGGTCTTGCACCGGATTTCTTAAGTACTGTTCCTTTCAGAAACATAGCCAGCATATAGATGCCACAGCTTCCAGTTTAGCAGAAATGTAAATGAGATGTAAAAACTGTTCCTTGTGAATTCATTGCCAGCATAGCTCAAGATCTATTTAAGTAGAAGCAATGATGTGAGCTAATCTATGTAGTTCATTTTATTGGATTTGGTCTGGTAAGTACCCTTTTAGAGTAGACAATAGGCTATTTAAAGGACAAATGTGATGATTTTTATTTTTATCTCTTTTTTAACTTTTTAAAAATACCATTGTGGTTGTTCAGAAAAGCCAACTTGCAATCTGAAAGTGAATCAGTTCCTCACAGGAATTACTTTACTCTATTATGTCAGGAGTGCACTGAGTTGCTGCTATAAAGTTGTATATGATTATGTGGTTAATGACATCTTTTTCCAGGCCCTCATCCTTCAAACACATATGCACCTGAATAACTTTGTCATTTGATGCCTATTGACTGTTTTGAGTCAGCAAGGCAACTGATCGGGGGGAAAGGAGAGGGCCTAGAGGGGCACCTGCCATGTGCCCACCCCAAACCACAGGGAAGAGCTGGAACAACCTTCCTCTGCCCCAAGCCCCACATATCCCTGCCCTTGCTTTGCCTCCTCCACAATCTTACTCTTCCTCCTTTTCCATCCTTGCTCTGCCCTTGCTCCTCCCTTACCCCACTTCTTCCGCCAGATGAGGTGGCCCAGGAGACTAGCAAGGCTGGAAGGCTAGTGCTGGAGTAGGAGTCCATGCCCTCCCTCCTGCACCCTAACTGTTGTAGTTTGGGCCTTTCCATCATCCCCTGGCAAAGAGTTCCACAGGCTGACCATGAAGAAATAATTTATTTTGTTTGTTTTAAATCTGCTGCTTATATATTTCACTGGGCAAGTTTCCTATATTATGTTAGTGAAGAACGAGGTGAGGGGAAGAAGGCGCAATTGCCCAGGAGGTCTGCAATGAAAAAGGGCCCAGACCACAGTCAGAGTAGCTCTGCTGAAAAGTGTCTTTTGATTCAAAGATGATTTTGATATGCCCCGTGCTGGTTCTGAGGTTGGATTACAGGGCCTGAGAACCTGCATGGGGCATATCAAAGAATCTTTGAATCAGTAAATAGTGCTGCAGCTTTTCCCAGAGCAGGAAAATTCTCCAATTTGTCACGATAATTTTGAATCATAGTCCTGTCCTCCAAAGTGCTTGCAGCCTCTCCCAGATTGATGTCATATGCACATTTTATAAATGTAATCTCCACTCCATCACCTAAGTCATTAATTAAACTACTGAATAGTATTTGACACAATATAGACCCTAGCAGGCCCTTGTTAAGGCAGATACTCCTGATCTGAGAATGAACAACAATGAACATACTTTTCAGGTATGGTCTTTCAATGAGTTTTGTACCCACCATATAGTTATTTCATATGGATTACATTTCCCTAATTTGCTTATAAAAATATTATGTGGGAACATGTCAAGAACCATACTAAAATCAAATATAAAATATCTATAGCTCCTCTAAACCAGCAGTTTTGTCAAAGAAGAAAATAAGTCATGATTTGTTCTTGGCAATGTCTTGTTGGCTATATATTTATTATCCTATTATCTTTTGAGGGCATATACATTGATTGTTTAATAATTTGTTCCAATACCTTTCTAGGCATAAAAATTAGGCTGACTGATCTTAATACCCCAGGTCTTCTTTGATCCCTTTTTTAAAAGATAGTTGTCATGTTTGCCTTTCTGCAGTTGTCTCAGAACTTGCCCATCCTCCATAAGTTCTTAAAGAAAATCATTAATGGTTCCAAGATTGTAAGATATATAAGCTAGTTCCGTTAATATTCTAGGATAAGTTTCTTCAAGTGCTGCCAACCTGAATACATCTAACTTAGCTAAATATTCTTTAACCTGTTCTTTCCCCATTCTGGCATGTGTTATTTTCCCCTTAATATTGTGTTAACATCTGATTACCACTGATTTTTCAGTGAAGACTGAAGCAAAATGATCATTAAATATCTCAGCATTCTTCATGTTATCCCTAAGGGTACATCTAGACTACAAGCCTCTTTTGAAAGAAAGCGTCTAGACTGCAACCACTTCTTTCAAAAAAGCAAGCCGCTTTTTCGAAAGAAAGCACCCAGGCACTCTGGACGCTCTTTTTCGAAAAAGCCTTGTTTGCATTCAATAACACCTTTTTTTTGGAAGAGCACTTTAAAAAAAAAAGGTTTATTCCTCATAAAATGAGGTTTTCAGTGGTCAAAAAAACTGCTGCGTTCTTGCGATTTACTTTCGAAAGAATGCGGCGGCAGTGTAGACGCAGGGGAAGTTTTTTCGAAAAAAGGCCACTTTTTTTGAAAAACCGTATAGTTTAGATACACCCTAATAGTTTTACTTCCCTGCTGCTAGAACATCTACACTTTCCTTCATCTTTCTCTTGTTTCTAATGTATTTATAGTACATCTTCTCATTGTCTTTTATATCCCCTGGTAATTATATCTATTTTGTGCCTTAGCCTTTCTGATTTTGTCCATAAATGCTTGAACCATTCTTTTGTACTCATTCTTAGTAGTTTTCCATGTTTCTACTGTAAGTGGGATTCCTCTTTGATTTCTAGCCATGAGAGAGCTCCCGAGGGGGTCATTTGGCAGTTAGATTGTTGACGTGTCTTTAATACTATCTGTTTCAGAAACTGCCAGCTGTCCTGGACTCCTTTCTCCCTTAGATCTTCTTCCCATGTAACCTACTTTACCTGCCAGCTATCAGAGTTTGTTAATAGCTGCTTTTTTGGAGCCCATTATCTTTATTCTTTTCCTTTTGCTCCTTCCTTTTCTAGAAGCGTGAACTTTACTTTTCATGTCTCAGAGTGGTAGCTGCATTAGTCTGTATCGGCAACAACAATGAGGGAGACCTGTGGCATCTTGAAGATTAAGAGATTTATTGGGTATAAACTTTCATTGGTAAAAATCCACTTCATCATATGCATGGAGTGTGATGAAGTGGTTTTTTTTTTACCCCAAAATCTTATGCCCAAATAAATCTGATAGTCTTTAAGATTCCACAGGACTTCATGTTGTTTCTATTTTTCATGATGACTTTTGCCCAAATTGCCTTTAGCTTTCAGAATTGGTAGCAATGCTTTCTTGTTAGACAGACTCAAATCTAAAATGGCTGCCCTTGGTTTCTTCCTCCACTTTCTAATGTTGAACACTGGTATATTTGAAAGTCTTTTCCATTTCACAAGGTTTTCTTTAAGTGTTACATAAAGCCATTACTCTGTCCTTATGTAACCCTCTCTGTTCTTCCCTCCGAAGGGAACGTTTGTTACAGATCGCCCCCTGCTGATCTTCAGAGAATATCATTCTGTTACAGCCCCAGCTATAGAGCTTTAGTTCAAGCTCTAGTAGCTTGTGCTTTCAGCTGTAAATAGTCCAGTGAGTGCTAAGTTCTCAGTGCATCAGTCAAGTGTAGTCACTGATGATGGCAATGAACAATCATGCATCCAGGAAAAGGTAGTGAGAATGAATCTGTAGCCTTGTGACTAGGGTTGTCACAAAAATATGGGAGATCTGACTGTTCCAATCACTGACTGCTTAAAGAAAGTGGAAGAACATCAACAGCAAACACAGAGGAAGCTCTATAGAAGGATATCTCATAGCCCAGTGGCTAGGGCACTTTAGTAATGTGAGAGATCCAGGCTCAAATTCCTTCTCTGTGTCAGGTAGATGGAATTAAACAAAGTCTCCTGTGCATAAGGTGAGTGCCCAAATATCTAGGTTAAAATGTATATGGAAGTGTCCTTCTTTGTCCACTTTGTTAATCTAATCCTCATTTCTTTTGCTTTAGTCCGAATACCTGAAATTGAAATGTTTCTTTTGATTTGAACCACAATAAAACATTTCATTTTAACATTACTGAAATGGGGTGTGTATTTATATTCAGTTCAACCAAAACTCTTTGGTGGACTTGACATAAAATGATGAAGAGTGTAAGTGGACTTCGTGATGGACCAAGTTGGGTCTGGGCACCGCTGAGGGCATCTGCTCAGGGTGAATTGCTCAAAACCAGGGCTCTTCACAGCCCCAGACTGGAGGTCTTTCCTAAACAGGTCACACACTAGTCACACAGAGCAATGTGTGACCAATCCGGCAAGCAGGAAGCCTCACGAGCAAAACCCGTCAGACAATCCAGCTCTCCCTGTGCCACAATCAGCCCTGGGCCTTACACACAGGTGAGGGGTTATAGAACCCAAACTCACCTACCCTGAACAGGTTCTTCCAGTCCCAAAGAATCAGCCACAAATTCCCAGTCAATTTACACTTTAGATCTTACCCACAAGATAATGCTGGGACAATCCTTTAGAATCTAAAATCTAAAGGTTTATTAATAAAAGAAAGAAAAGGTTGAGAGTAAGATTGTTAAGGAGAATACATCACATGCATCAATCACCAAGTTCTTGATGCAGACTCTTAGAAGAGATGTTATAAACTGCTATCTTAAAAGTCTCTGGTGTACATCTTATGTCAGGATGGGTCAACAATCCTTCCCGGCTCTCTGTCCCTCTCAAGGCTGCATCTAGCTAGGATCAGTAGCAGAATTGAAGACCAGATGGAGTCCGCCTCATGGCACTTATATATCTCTCTGGAGTCTCCCTAGCCAGAGCGGGTCACATGGTCAAGTGACCTGTCTGTGTTTCACATGCTGGCAGCCATTATGCCCTGATTGGTTGCATTCCATAGGTGTGTATGGGCCACCTTGAGAGCCATTGTCCCTGGGGCTAATTAGCGTAGTCATTGACTGAACAATTGTTCTTTACAACAGGCAGTCCAGGCCCACTGCTCTGTCTCAGACAGAGAACATTCACAGTACAAGCCCAGAGCCATATTCAGAACCCCACATACAGACATCATACAAGTACACAAGTAGCATACATAGAATCAGTAGAACATATGCTTTCATTTGACACCTCACATGGCCCTCTTTGTATAGATTTCGGTGGAAACACCCCGCCGTGGGTGCAGCAGTGATCTGGCTGCTTCCCTTAAAATCCAGTAATGTGACAGACCTGAAAGTGCATTTTTCAGCAAATAGCTAATTAACAAAAAAAGAACCTCAAAAATTCAGTTCTACTCCTTTGAAAACTCTTAACCCCCAGTTAGTGGATGGCACTCAGTAACTCCCAATAAGTATTCAGTGCCTTTATAGTGTTCAGCCTGAAGAACATTGAAGTCAATAGAAAAATTACTGTTGAGTTCAGTTAGGACTGCATCTGGCCTGGAACCTTACTCCAAGGGCACGTCTACACAGCAGCATTATTTCGAAATAACATAATGAGCATCTACACAACAAGCGTGTTATTTTGAAATACTATTGAAATAATGGGTGTCTTATTCTAGATTCTGTAACTCTAATTTTAAAGGAATAGCGCCTATTCTGAAATAGCTATTTTGGAATAAGATGTTTGTAGGTGGGACAGATGGAGTTATTTTGAAATAAGAGGCCTCCAGGAAATCACACAACTGCCCTGGTAGCCACTCTGTACACATTCACCTGAGTTTTATAGTTCCTCTTCCCCTGCAGGTTTCAAAGCTGCAGGGAGAAGGCAAAGGGCTTGTGGCACAAAGCAGGCCGTTTTTCCTCATAGCAGGACCCCGCATAGCCTTCCCTGCTGCCATAGCTGAGGCCAACACTCCAGCCGAGCCTCCCACAGCTGCTGGCACTGCCTCAGGCAGCTCCCAGGCCCCTGCCCGGGGCCAAAAGAGAAGGGCACCATCTTGGTCTGGTGCAGTGGTCCTGGATCTCCTTAAGACCTGGGGTGAGGCGGAAAACAAGTAGGATCTCTGCATCAGATGCAGAAATGTGGACAGTTATGACTTGGTGGCTGAAAGTCTGGGCCACATGTGCACACAGGAGCAGGTGCCCATGAACGTCAAATAACTGTGCCAGGCCTATACGAATGCCAGGGATCATCACTCCCGCTAAGGGTGGGCACCCCAGACCTGCTTCTACTATGAGTAGCTTCATCGCATCCTGGGAGGAGGGGCAGTCCCATCCCCCTCCTTGTTGTGGACTCAGGGCTGGACATTTAGGGCATGGCTAGGGACAAGGAAGAGGAGGAGGCCAGCGTGGACACAATGCCTGTTCAGCCAGGAGGCCGGTACCCTCCTCTCAGGACATCAGCCAGGGATCAGATAACAGTGGGGAAGGCCCATCAGGTGAGTTCCATTACTTTCCCTACACACACACGGGGGGGAGGCAGTGGGCAATGAAGGGCTGCATACTCCTTCTCAGAGTAGGCAATCGCACAGCAGCCCATGCACCTGGGTGCATATACAGTGCCAGATCACAGCACACAGCCCTAGCAGCCTGCCAGAAAGGAACCTTGCGTTCCTGCTCACAGGGTTTCTGGAGAGGCCGGCCTTACTCCTGACTCTGTGGTGGGACACCTTCCCGCCACAAGCCACCACCAAGGAGGATGCAATCATGGATACACATCGCAGTGCCGCACATATCACATGATCTTGCCTGCACTCTCTGGCCAGCATCTGCTCCTGGGCAAATGCAGTGAGACAGAGGACACTGAGCCCCTGTATGGGATCCTGTCAGGGGAAAGAAAGGGAGGGGACCCCAGCAGCACCCTCCTCAGCAAGCAGCATCTGCCGCTCACACACACCTCCCTCAACACCCTCCCCCACTTCTCCAGTGGGCAGAGATAGATATCCTCTCCCTGTGGGATGCCATCACTGCTGGATCAAGCATGTGTGCAGCACGGAGGGAAGCCCAGCCACCCTGTGGCTCCCCTCCAGCCCACAGGCTCCGGGTCTGGCCAGGACCTTTCCATGCCTGCTTGTCCCTAGGACATGGGAGTAGTGAGGCTGCCTCCTGGGACATCTGTGCCCCTGCAGGAAAAGTCTCACTGTCTAGGTCACAGATGGCCTTGTTCAAAGCACATTGCCTTAATCTGGCCTGAGACCTTTCAGTCTCAGCTTAGAGATGAGGCCTGGCTTCAGGCACAATGTCACCAGGAATGACTGCCCTTCTCTTTGTTCTTCACAGCTGGACCAGCTGCAAGAAGGGCATGCTCAATACCTCCCATGCCATCCTCCTGATCCCATGTGATCTGCAGGTGCAGGCAAGCCCAGGGTGACCTGCAGCGAGAACACTTCGCCTGCTCTGGACTGGCAGGACCTCAGACTGGAGGCAGACCTGGAGCTGTGATGAAACACATGGCAGGAGCTGCTGCAGAGGTCTAGACCATCTGCATGGCTTTCACCACCACCCTTAACTGTGTGGTGGCTGCTCCTACTGCCACTCCTGTTCCAGCTCCTGCCCCAGCTCTCAAACCTCTGGCTTCTCCCTCTAAGCCCCTCTACGCCCCGTGGCTGCTGAGGGCCCCACAACTGAGGCAGTGGGACCACCCAAGGGAGGCGCCATGTCCAGCCCCAACCCTGAGCCTCTCCTCCCCATCCACTACCTTCTTCCCCCTTTCCAAGTTCTTTCCCCACTCCCTCCACAGTTACATTTACCTTATTTAAAAAACAGAGTTTATTGTCCCAAAACAAAAAGTGTGGTTTATTATCTGTTCAAGGGAAGGGAGGGGTGTGGGAGGAAAGACAAAGAAGAGCAATGCACAGGCCCCTTGTAGAGAGGCCCGGGGGAGTGTCACTGTGGTCCTTGTGTGAAACTTCTCCCTCAGGGCCTCTTGGATATGCACAGCCTCTGCCCCCCACCCTGGCAGGAACACTTCCCTCCCCTTGTTTTCACAAATATTGTGGAGGATACAACAGGCCGCCACCATTTGGGGGATGTTCCACTAGCCGATGTCCAGGCAGGTGAGGAGGCAGTAGAATCTCCCTTTCAGACAGCCGAAGGCACCCTCCACAATCATGCGGGCCCTGCTAAGCCTGGCATTAAAATGTTCCTTGGTGAGGTCCAGGAATCCAGTGTAGGGCTTCAATAGCCAGGGGTGCAAAGGGTAGGCTGTGTCCCTTACAATGCACGTCAGCATGTCCACGTCCCCAACCCTCATGGTGCGGTCGGGGAAAAAAGTGTTAGCGTGCAGCTTCCGGAAGAGGCTGGAGTTTCAGAAGATGCATGCATTGTGTGCCTTCCCTGGCCACCAGACGTAGATGTCAGTGAAGTGACCTCAGTATTCCTCAAGGGCCTGTAGCACCACAGAAAAGTACCCCTTCCAGTTGATTTATTCAAATTCTCAGTGGTCAGAGGCCCGGTTGGAGATGTGGATGCCGTCAATAGCCTCTATGGCAGCTGGGGAACCTCATGGCAGCAAAAGTGAGGGATCATGGGGTTTGAGTCACCCAAGATGACAAGCCAGAACATCAGGGTAGTGTTGATGGACTGCACCACTTGAAGGAGACAAACAAAGAATCACAGGGTTGCCAGAGCCCCTGGGAAGTCCACTGAAAGGTCTCAGTTCACATTATGATGATGTGCTTGGAGCAAGGCCATCTGTTGCCTAGACAGCGGGCACTTTCCTGCAGGGACACGGACCCCAAGGGAGCCTCACTACTCCCACATCCTGAGGAAAAGCAGGCATGGGAAGGTGCTGTCCAGGCCATGAGCCTGAGTGCAGGAGGGGAGGACAGGGCAGCTTGGCTTCCTTCCATGTCCCACACTCACTAGGTCTGGCAGTTCCGGTATCCCTCAGTGGGAGAACTTCTATCCCTGCCCACTGGAGGAGATGGGGGAAATTGTGTATGAGTGGCAGATGCCACTTTCTGGAGAGAGTGGTACTGAGGTCTCCTCCTCTTCAGCCCCCTGGCAGGTTCCCATGCAGGGGATCGGTGTCCTCAACCTTGCTGCATGTCACCAGGAGTAGGATGCTGCCTGAGAGTGCAGGCATGACTGTGTGCCATGTTCAGCACTGCTGTTTGTTTCCCTGACCCCAGCCTCCTTAGTGGTGGCTTATCATGCAAAGGTGTTCCCCCATGGAGTCGGGAGTAAGGCAAGCCTGTGAAGGAACCTTGTGAGGTGTTTCAGTGTGACAGCCTCATGGGGCTCAGTGATCCGGACTGGCGCTCCACGTGCACCCACATGCATAGGCTCTTGAATGATCTCCAGGATGAGAGGGCTGCGTGAGGAGCACACAGCCCCTCAACGCCCACCTCCTTCTCCCATTTGTGTCTAGGGAAATAGATGAAACTCACCTGACATGGCTTCTCTGGCCTCATCTGAGGCGGGTACTGGCTCCAAGGAGATGACTGCCCCCTGGGTGGTGGGCATACTGTCCTCCTCCTCCACATCCCCACCCTCATGGAGGCTGACAATGGGCATAACCAGGCCAGAGT
The DNA here is from genome assembly GCA_030068395.1 of Apalone spinifera. Classification (NCBI taxonomy): domain Eukaryota; kingdom Metazoa; phylum Chordata; order Testudines; family Trionychidae; genus Apalone; species Apalone spinifera. Next base: position 20,727,153 of record JANRFK010006697.1, read on the forward strand.
TCACTACCTGCCCTCCTCCCAGAATGGCATCCAGCTGGTAATACCGGCAGGTCTAGGTTGCCACCCCAGAGCATGAACTTTGCTCCTTGGCCTTTGTGTAGGCCTGCCAGAGCTACTTAATTTTCATATAGACCTGGTCCAGGGTCTGGCTGTGCTCCTTCTGAGCCAGGCTGGTGGCCATCTGATCATAGAGCTCAGCATCCCTCCTCTTGGTGTGGAGATTCTGAATGTTGGCCTTTTCCCCCCAGACCTCAATGATATCCAGGATCTCCACACCAGTCCACAAAGGTGCCCTCTTTAGCCCCCAGGCAGAGGCTTCAGGGTGGCTGCAGGTTTGCTTACAGCCGTGGGGGTCTCGGAGGGAGTGCTGGGGTCTTCCACGGCAGCAACAAAGGGTTCTGTGTTGCACGGGGCTGGCAAGACACTGTGGTACCACAAGCCCTTTCCCACCTGCCTGCATCTTAAAAGCCTGCAGGAGAAGAGAAGCTATAGAGCAGTCGTGGCCAACCCGTGGCTTGCGAGCTGCATGCAGCTCTTCCCCCTCCAGGTTGCGGCCCGTGAAATGCCCCCCTGTGGTTCGTAAAGCCCCTACGCCCCTGAAAACGGCCCTCTTCTCCCAGCTCCCTATGCTCACTGCAGCAGGGGAGCCATCCAGCGCCATTAAAGATGGAGTATTAAAGATGATGTCGGCCGGTGGGAGCCTGATGTGTTGTAGCCAGACAGGAACTGCCCCCTGTAAGATCCATTTTTGCTTGCCTGGAGCATACAGTGCACACACAGAGAAGTAAAATCAGCATAGTCTTTGAAGCCTTCACAGAAGGCCCAGATATGCGAGTTCACAGTGCCCTTGACTGAAACCTATATTGA
>JANRFK010006697.1:20766727-20783628 GCA_030068395.1 Apalone spinifera
ATGTGGCCTTTGGTGTCCAGGCTGGCAGCTATCCTGCCATAGACACCCGCGTTCCTCCATCTAGTGCAGAGATCATGGACATTGGGAGCATCCCCCCCAAACCTGAATAAGGTCCATGATGTCCACCCTGGACCAGGAAGGCGCTCACCTTCTCCGGGCCCTGGTAGGTTCCTGGGAGCTTGCAGACTGCTCCTGGGGAGCGGTGGAGGGCTGTCTGTCAGTGGCTTGCTGGCTCATGTTTTGGGGCCACTGGGTCAGGGGCAGTGACTGCTGGCTCTGGGCTGGCAGGCTTGGAGCTGGCACAGACACTGTGGCCAGAGTCTACCCCTTTAAGGACTCCAGGGAGGAGGGGAGTGTGAGAAGTGTTCTTGGTTGAGGCTGGAGTGGCCACCAGGGCACCCTGGAAAGGCTGGAGGCCCCCTATTTCGAAATAAGTGTCTACACAGCACTTATTTTGAAATAGCTATTTTGAATTTGATGTTATTCCTCATAGAATGAGGTTTACCAAATTCGAAATAAGCATTCTGCTATTTCGAATTTATTTCGAAATAGCAGTTTGGCTGTGTAGATGCTAGGAAAGTTATTTCGAAATAAGGGCTGATATTTCAAAATAACTTTGCTGTGTAGACATACCCCTAGTGACTTTAATGCATTGGATCTAGTTAACCTTTGTGTTCTTACCTCAAAATTCTCTTCATGACTCATTTTACAGAACACAGACCTGACATTACTACCACTGTGTTGTATGCTCCAAATACATCATGGCCAACAAGATCATTTTTCTAATACCATAGCTTCATGACTCTTTATTCTCCACAATCTCTGTTCCACTTCCTGTTCCTTTTAAAGCAACAGTTTACAGAACATCTTAACAGACAACCTTGGATGGCTAGGCTCAACATCAAGCCTGGCAGCATAGCCAACCTTGTAATGCCTTGTGGAGCTCAATAGTATTTTGCTGGGCCAACTTCTCTCTGTTTAGTACGTAATGAATGTTGAATCAAGAAAGATAATTTTACCATTTTCATTGCTTTATTTAAAAAGTAATCCACATAAGCCTATTTTCACATACAAGGGTAGTTTAAAGTACAGTCACATAATAATGGATACTGTCATTAACCTGAATAACAGACTCATTATAAATCTGAATTCCTGAAAACTCATATTTTTTTGCTAAAAAATTAGTTTTTGGTCTCAACCGAGAAGTGATTTTTTTAGATATTGTGTAAAATCCAGTTTTACATGTGCAATAGTGGGGGGAAATAGAATATCACTACAAAAAAGGTCTTAAAACATTTTAATTTTGCACAAATTAAAAATCTAAATTTTACTAATTGCAAATTCTGAGTTTTCCAAAACACTGTTCCCTAAAAACACTGATTTATCATCCAATTTTTCCATGTACATTTCCAAAAGGAACAGTACATAGTATGCTATTTCTAATGTATTTTAATGCAAAATCACACCTATGCATTATAAATATCAATTTGATGTATGTGCCTAACTTGTTGGGCAAACTGCAATAGGAGTAAAGAGAAATCAACACATGAGGGACAGAACCTCATGGAGATGTTACAGGCTTATTCTGTTTTACATTTCCAATATTTACAAAGGTATGCAGGACATCAACCGAATACAGTAATGACCTTCTGCTGAATAATCTAGCTACACGTGGATGTGTATAATCACACCTATGCATTATAAATATCAATTTTATGTATGTGCCTAACTTGTTGGGCAAACTAATACAGTTCAGATTAGTATCACATAGGAGGATGGAGAACCATGTTAATGAAGATTTTGATTTTTTCATTGCTATTAATTACTTTAAAAAATCTGCATTCTAGAAATGAGTTCATTTTTTGGAAGAACCTATTTCACTCTTCTTTTTTTCCCACATTGCTACTCGGGTGAAGTCCTGGCTCCATAGAAATCAATAGGAGCTTTACTATTGACTTCAGTGGGACTAGGATTTTACCCAATGTGTTCTATATTTGGCCAGAAACTATTATTTGGGCAAGATTGTTACTGCATATGCACCTGGCATCCTGCCCAATTTTGGAAAATTGTATGCTCCTATGCTTGTCTCATTCTCTAAATAGTCCTGCAGGATGGCAGTGGGTGGTGTCTCCTTTGTCTCTAGCACCCACAGACAAGGCTAAAATATTTAGGCTTTGTCTACACTGAGTTTTTGTGGCAGACAATATGTTAATGAGGGATTCATTAGCATAAGTCATGATCTCATTAGCATATTTTCTGTCATTTCTTTTTGAGCAAAAACCCCTTGCACAAAAAGAAATGGCAGAAAATATGCTAATGAGATTGTGACTTATGCTAATGAGTCCCTCATTAGCATATTGTCTGCCGCAAAAGGCTATGTCTCTCAGTGTAGACATAGCCTTAGTGTTATTCCCTCAGTTCTAGGTATTTAATTCTTCACGAGTGCATCAGCACTTACAACTCAAGCCTTGCAAGACAGGGAAACTAGCAGATATTTGAGGGTCTACAACATAAGCCTTCAGGAAAAGTCAGCCTTCTCTTGCTTCTTGAATGAGAATGTCTTATAAAGCAGAGTTTTGCAGTTGTGTGTTAACAATCTTCTCCAGTGCGATTCATCCCCACAAAATGGTGATCAGAAAAAAATAATAAATACACAAGCTAAAAACTTTATCTAGTCCCTTTCTTAAAGCCAGCTCATCAGTGCACTGCCAATACATTATCCAATGTGCTACCGGGTGTATAGAACTGCAGGTGGGGAATCCAAGTTTGGGTTTGGGATCCCAGGCTGGGCCAGCAGTGCTGTGAGGACTATATATCATAGAATACTAGGACTGGAAGGGACCTCGAGAGGTCATCAAGTCCAGTCCCCTGCCCTCATGGCAGGACCAAATACTGTCTACACCATCCCTGATAGACATTCATCTAACCTACTCTTAAATATCTCCAGAGATGGAGATTCCACAACCTCGCTGGGCAATTTATTCCAGTGTTTGACTACCCTGACACTTAGGAACTTTTTCCTAATGTCCAACCTAAACCTCCTTTGCTGCAGTTTAAGCCCATTGCTTCTTGTTCTATCCTCAGAGGCCAAGATGAGCAAGTTTTCTCCCTCCTCCTTATGACACCCTTTTAAATATCTTTTAGATATGCAGCATCCTTAGTCCCTTGGGAAGCAAACAGCCTGCTCTGTGATCTCATCAGTTCACCCTCTGCTTCTACTGATTGGGCTTCACAAAATCAGACAGAGATCACTATTGCGCAAAGCTCTCCTGGGTTGGAATGATAACTATGCCCAAAACTATACTTGAGCCATACCCATCGATTACATATATTGAAGGATAAATTATATTTTGAATTTTTTTTAATTAGAATTATCCCAAACTACAATGATCAGCACTAACTTTGCACTTCTTACATTATTAACATTACTGATTATGAGAAGTGGGTTTCTGCCATCCCTGTCCCATTCCAGCTTGAAGGGAGGAATACCTTGAATAGCCTGACTAAGCCTATGATGCTGCAAGGTGCTGAGCACCTTCAATTTTTATTGATTTCAGTGGGAGTCTCAGTATCTCTCTGGTATTGTCCCTGGCTTGTGCCCACTACCAGTGGGATCGACACGGCGGTGATTGGTCCACAGGAGGTGGAACGCTCTCACGTTAACTCCAGTACTCCACTGGAATGAGAAGAGTAAGGGGAGTTGATTGGAGAAACTCTCCCATTGACCCAGCATGGTGGGGACATCACAGTATGCAGATCTAAGCCATGTCACTTCGAGTTACACTATTCAAGAGAATAGTCTATTGATAAGGATAAGATAGAAAATATACAGGAGCAACTAAAGGGCCAGTTAGTCTTTGCCTTTAGGCTGGTGTAAATCCAAACCAAAAACAAGTAAATAAAACCTCTTGAAAAAATTACATTCCCTGGGATTTACAGGAACAGAATCTGATGGGGTTGAGAAGAAAAGACTGTTAATAATAATTTCCATTTATAATAACACCTTCCCTCCCAAAGGATCCTGAAGTGCTTTGCAAACATGAGCAGATTGTGTATGACCTCCTTCTTCTATAAAGATGGTTATTACCATTTACCTACCTCACACAGACTTTTGTATGACTTAAAGGACTTTAAAATTATGTTCCTTTGATGAAATGCTTTATAGAAACATAATTGTAGTGACCACCATGTTGGACAATGTTGCATACTTTCTAAGTGTGGACATTTTAGAAAATCTTTAAGGGGTCAGGGAGAGTAGGGAAAGCTTTTCCTGTCTTGAGCTGAAATATCTACCAGAGGAAGATCGAAGCTGCCATTGTCGATCTTCCAGGGTTCAAATTAGTGTGTCTATTACAATAGCTAATTCAAACTGAGAGGGGTACTCTGGTTGATGCCAGTAACCCTGCTTTCACGAGGAGTAAGAGAAGTCAAAGGAAGAGTGTTCTCCCCTCAACTTCCTGCAGTGTAGACAGCGCCAGAAGTTGAGTAAAGGAACTTCAACAACTTCAACTTCAGCTACGCAATTAACATAGCTGAAGTAGCATATCTTAACTCAACTTTGCCCTGTAGTGTAAATATACCCTAAGAGTCTTCACCCATTTAGTACTGAGGCTACTGAATCCTCCTAAGTAGCTAGAAATTTTTAAATGGGCATTTCTCTGTATACTTAGCAGTAGGGGGAACATTCCCCTTCCCCCCTCCCAACATGGCATACCTTCTCTGAAACTGGTGATTCACCCTTTGCCATGGCTTCATAGGAAATATATCTTGTTTGTCCTAAAGTCATAAAAAACTCTGCATTTAAAGGAAATTAAGTTGTGAGGCAACCTAACACAAACCAGGAAATTTACATTAAGCTCAGTTAGTATGCATTGGAGAGGGAGGGTTATTTGGTTAGGGTTGTGTTTATTCTAATAGCCCAAAACAATGGATTTAAGATGTTACTTTTGTGGTTTTTCTTTTTGTTTCATTTTGGAGATGTTAGGTCTTACATGTAAATCTAATCTTCATTATAGGGAGAGATATACAATTTGGGGTGGTCAGGTAATCACCCTGTTTATCTGAGTCTCCAAAGTTTGCAGGTGTTAGGGAAGGAGAGGAAGATTTGGATACATGGCTTGGGGTATTGAGCTATCTCTGCAAATGAGGCTGGCAAAATTGAGGGTGGCTTTTTTTTCACAAAGCTCTTTTTTTGACCTGGTTTGGACATGAAAAACTAAAAATGGAGTAGTTTGGAGACAGAACTTGTTCAATTAAATTAACTAATGTCCAAGCATTTTAGATAAATGTTTCCACTTTCAATTTTATTTTAGAAATAGGCCTTCATTTCAAAAGTAGGGTCCAGAAGAAGATTTACCCTGAATAAACTACAAACTTTGGTATTCTGACCTGGGGCCAATATTTAGGGAACATCCAGATAAACCTTTACAAATATGTCAAACACATTGAGTTCATTGGCAATCAATTAACCTGACAAAAAAAAGTCTAGCAAGAGAATTTTTAGTCCTTCAACTCCCTCTCTGTAAATTTGGGAATACTTTTCTGTCCATGTTGTCTTCTTTGATCCCTAAGTTTGCAGGGCAAGTAGTTACTACACACAATGAACAATAACAGTTAGGATATTACAACAGACAAAATACCTTCAGAAGTGTGTATTCTGTGTTAGCAGAAAGAGGAATTCAGTCTGATTTGCAGTATGAAGATTTCACCCACGGTTTGGATCCTTTTTTAAAAAAAAGTTCCATTTGACTATCACTTTGCTGCCAAAGACCGTTAGCATGACCTTTTTCATCTTTTAGAACAAAAGAATGTAGTGTAATCCTGAGACTTACTTCTGTCTCATTAGGAAATCCCAATGATGGTTTGGTCCAGATGTCAAATTTTGAATCACAGAATGTTAAGCTCATTATTGCCCTCACTGCAGTTCTTGTCCAAAATTGCCAATTAGGTGGTCCAGAACTCAAGCCATTGTGAAAAACACTTTCAATCAAAAGCAGAGTCTATTAGACTCCTTCATTAGAGGATTTTTTTTTCAATTTTAATATTTTTTCAGTCTTTATGAGCCATTATGAGCAACAATCATTTGCACTAAGTCTATTTACAATGGTTATGTAATGTTCAGAGATTCAGCTAATAACACATTAACACTTAGCCAACCGGAGTGGTGGTGACAGCCACCAATGAATTTGAATATCTCTAATAAACAGATCCACATTCTCATGAAATGTATTGAGATGAACTATTATGTTAAGTGCAATGGTATAATGAAATGGCATCAGTGCTTGTTGTGAAGCAACAATACTGCATTCCAAATGAGAAATGGGGCTGCATAGAATGCCTTGTTATCAGGCTATTTTCTGTGGAATCTGTGAATGCATTTAAAATAAGAAAATAAATGCAGTAAAGCAAAGCTTCTTCATTGTTCTCATTTGGATTCTTGGTATGTATAACTTGCCATTTTATGTGTTCTTTCCTTTGGACATCACAGGTCTGAGCATGTTTATGAGATAATGGAGATGGTCAGGAGAATGCAGCCTTGTTCTCAGTAATTACCCATGAGATCTACATTTTTTGTTAAATAGAAGACATGCCTCAAGGGCTTAGCAGCAACTTATGCCATAACAATTTAGGTATGCCTTGCATTCCTGTTTGCTCAGCTTTTTCTATTTAAAAAAAAAGTACCTGTTTTTTTTTCTTCCTGAATGACTGCTATATTGTACCTGCAGTAATGAGGACAGCCCATGCATTATGCATCAATGACTCGTGAGCAGACACAACTCTGTTCCTGTGTTCATCTATTATCAAGATGGGAGATTAATGCTTCCAGATGCCTTCAGTTCCTATGGAAACCTGTATTTCACCTCCCATGTACCAATGCAGTGCAGCAAGCCAGTGACATAACAGAATGGACAGGTATTGAACAACAGTGTCCTACTTCTGGGGATTCTGGCACTTCTGTGAAGGAAGCAGCCTTTCCCCTTTCATCCTACATTTATTGTGTAAGCGAAAGTAAACTTCTGTATCTCTTTTAAGAAAATCTTTTAAGCCTATTTATTGAGGGAGAGCAGAGGTTTAGAAGTCAGATCCATGAAATGAAAGCCTTCCTCAGTTGCATTCACTAGGAAAACTCCCACTGACTTCAATGAGACCAGGATTTCAAGGTTTTTATCCCTTTCTCAATAAGAATGGCTTTGATCTAGTCACTTAACTTCTATGTTTCCCCATATAAGCAAATAGTTGCACACACAGATCCTGGACCATTTTTGGCTTGAAGACAACTGATTGGATGCTGAGATAATAAGGGTATCCATAGTTAAGTCATTGGAATGTATATTAGTAGTCAGGGCCATCTTTTCCCATACACAGAGTATGGATAGGGCACCTGAAAATCTGGGGCATCACTAGGTCTTAATGTCCATCCACCAGCCTCTTCCTTTACCTGTTCGGTGGTTCTGCTTCCTCTAGAGGGGATCTCATTAACTTAAAAGTAAAAAAGCCTGCCAGAGCTATTAGAAGAACATGGAACCTGTGAAAGAGCCATTCAAGTGGCAATGAAACCATTTAATGGGCATTTGCCAACCTCAGTTATATACCGTCAGAAATTTGCTTTAAAATATTCATCAGTGTGTTGCTAAAAATTACAAAAACACATATCCAAAAAATCATAATTCACCCCTCCACTCATCTGCAATAGGGCGTAAGGGCACCAGTTTATTAGTACTGTGTAGGGACACACAAATCCTACGGACACCTTGTTAGTAGTGCCAATAAGACTCCGAAAGGCTTCCATAGTGGTCCATGACCTTACTTAGGTGATGTCCAATGGAAACAGAGCTACATCACTGAAGCTGTGCCACTGTCATGCTTCAATGGAGATACTCATTACAGCAACGAGAAGGGTTCTCCCATCACTGTAGCTAATCCAGCTCCTCAAAAGGTGAAAGAGTTTTTCCATCAGACAATCACTGTTTATACCAGGGCTTAAGGCAACTTAACTAAGTCTCTCAAGGTTAAGCAATACAAGTGGGTCAATCCAACTTTTTAATTTAGACCTGGTGTTGGAGGAGCCATAAGTAGAAAGGTTTCAAAAATAGAATAATTTATCCAAGGTCTCAGCCCTGAACATTTTTAATAAGAAAATGCCCATTCATTGAAACTGAAACTCTTTGTAGAAAACAGTAGATTTGAACAAATATCCTTTTTTAAAAACATGTATTTATTTATTTATTTTGGAGAAGAGACATTTATAGAAAAATCTGTTTTGTTGGTCAAAATGATATTTCTTTTTAAGACTTTATACTAGAAAAATGTTAATAAAACTTTAAAAGGTAGAAATCAAAACACAACATTGTGAAGTTACTGAAACAAAATGACTCCATCAGAAACACATTTTCAAGTGTTTTCATTCTGAATCAGGATTGGGCAAAAACTTTAAAGTTTCAAAAATTCCTGCAAGGCAGAAAAACAGTTTTCTGACCAGTTGTAATTGTTTAAATAAAAACTCTCTAAAGCTCAAGGGGTATTTGAAATCGTTCTTTTGGACCTTTTACAGAAATAAATATGAGTCTCAAAGTTTAAGATCAGATTTCTATTTGAATGTTACCTTCATTTGGGTCTGCTATAATGGAAAAATTTTGGTTTGATCCCAGCTCTAGCTCAGACCCTAGAAAATTAGAAAAAATGTATAGATATCTTTTTTTGGCGCATTACTTTTCTGAGAAATAGGGTGTCCAATTTCTATTGATCTGAAGACAAGAAAATATTTCTGTGCTCTGTATAATGTTCAGACATACAGTAGAATAAATGCATATTATAGTTTGGAATTCTGCTTAGTGTAACCAGCACATAAACTTAACAGGCTGGAGCTGCTTCCAGCTTTTTCTGACTAATCAAATTCTACATAGGCCTGAGATATTACAGTATTCCATTTTCTTCCCAGAAAAGGCATAAGCCTGATTGGAGCCAATTAGTAAGATTAGAGTTAAATGATTTACGTGTAGTAATAAAAAAGAATCTGCTATAGCCAGTGCTCAACTATGTGTTTATAAATATGGCTTTCCCATAAATGTGTGCCTCCTGCCAAAAAACTATGGAATGACCTCTATGATAGGACACTTAAGTGTACAGGAGTCTTGCTTCTACTTTAGTTAGGCTTTAAATGGTAAATATTTACTAATTGCCCTATAGGCAAATAATTAATCAGCAAACGTTTGCTCTGTTTTGTTCAAGAAAGTTTTCTGTGGCAATACTTTCAAATCAGAATCTATCCATATTTGTTATAATTTAGTCTTCTTCCCATATTATTTTAGAACCAGTGATTTAAAGTGTATAAGCCCTTTCAGATCTTTCCAATCCCATGGTCCTTCCAGAGCTCTTCATTCAGCCATTCACACAAATAAAATTGTGTCCTAAGGCCATGTTTGGATGATGAGATATTTGCCATCTGTGATATCTGGGTGCAAAATACAAGGCTTTAAAGAAACACTAGGTTTAAGACCCTGCTTAAAGGGAAACTACACCTGGAGTCTGCCACTGGGCTTAATGTCATCATCCAGTCTTCAAGATAGAAGCCTTGATAGTAAAGATCACATTTCCTGATAGCTATAATAAGATCCTGTGCATTGAATACACTGTCATCTATGAGAAAGCCCTGCCCCTAGTGCTAATAAATTTCAAGCTGGATTCCATCAGCCCTAGAGTGCCTACTGATTGGCGACAATGTGGTGGGGAACATAGAAACAGAATTCCTCATGAAATCAGGATCTAATAGCTTTAAGGAGAGAGCACACTGAAAGAGGTCAATTACTTTTTTTATGGGAAATTTAATTTGAAATCACAGAGTCACTTTTAAAAATCCTAGTAAGTGTCTATCTTCATCTTAATGGGCCTAAATACTTTAAAAAATCTAGTCCTAAATGACTTGCCTAGCAGCATATTTCAGGTCTAGATGCATGTCTGTCTTCTGTTCTGGCCACTTTGAGGCTTTGTCTACACTACATGTTTTTTCAGCAGAAAATATGCTAATGAGGGACTCATTAGTATACATCGTGATGTCATTAGCATATTTTCTGCCTTTTCTTTTTGTGCAAGGGGTTTTTGCACAAAAAGAAGCCATGTGGACGTTTCCTTTTTGCACAAAAACTCTGTTTTGTGCAAGATCCTTATGCCTGTCCTGGAGACATGTAAAGAGGTTACAAGGCAGAAGACTTGAGAGAGACTGGGTAGAATAAAGTTCAGGGAAGGAAGCAGAGGAAAACAGCAGCAAAGAGTGGCACTGAACAAACCTTTACATCTTGTTCCGGGATCTTTGGGCAGGAACCCAGTGCAGGAGAATTCAGGCCATCTCTCTATCAGCCACCAGAAAAAGGCTATGTCTAGACTGCAGGCTTTTTGCACAAGAAGCTTTTGTCGGAAGAGATTTTCTGCAAAAACGTCTTGTGCAAGAGAACGTCCGCATTGCCAAAGCGCATTGAAAAAGCTTTGTGCTTTTGAGAAAGAGAGCATCTAGACTGCCTGGATGCTCTCTCGCAAGTAAGCAGTGATTGCCATGGACAAAATGGCCACCAGGGCATCTGTTCTTTTTCCTTTCCCCTCTTCTTGCACAAAAAAACTGCTCTTCGCCGTCCACACGTCTTTTTGCGGAAGAGCTCTTGCACAAAAAGGCTTCTTCCTCATAGAATGAGGATTACCAATTGCACAAAAAACCCTTTGAACTTTCGATTTACTTGCCCAAAAATGCTTTTGAGCTGTGGACGCTCCACGAGTTTTTGCGGAAAAGCAGCTGTTTTTTCGCAAAACGTCTGTAGTATAGTCATAGCCAAGGTGGCATGGAGCACTGAACAGGGTATGATACAAAACAAAGCCTGAGAGGAGGTTGTAAGGATTACAGGGCCCAGAGTTGGGGTTGAAGATCCTTTTAGTGAAGATCTCTGTATGTTTTTATTTGTTGGATGCTGTGTATGGGGGTTACTTGTACCCTGGGATGGGAGAGAGATTTTAAAGTGGCCTGGCTGAAACATGATGTCACAGGAAGAGAAACCACCACTGACCCACCCAGCAGTGAGTAAGAAGTGCCAGATGGGGAAAGAACCCCTATGGCATGCTTGGCCATGAGGAGGTGCCATAGTGGTGAGATTAACCTTTAGGAGTTTGTAATCAGTGGTTAACACAGATCATGAGGCAGTTTCCGCCAACCAAAATATTTTAATTTTAACATGTTTCAGGCTATTCTCAAAGTATTACTATACAGATGGCAGGAAACTTCCATCAATAGGTTATTCTGTAACTTACGTGGACCTTTCATATTTCATTGTCACGAACTGTGTAACATGCAGAATGAAAACTTGGTTGCATGCCACCTCAGAGACTGGAGGACAGTTATCCTCATTATGTTACGACAACTTCTAGCTTCCCACACTGTTCTTTGTGCCTACTAGCATCAACATCCTGTCTTAGATTGAATTTTAGACAGTTGTTTCCTAATTCTGTCACATGCTGGGATGCAGAAAGTAACAGCAATGAATTATTATGACTTCTTTCTTTCCGAGGGATCCAAAAGCATTTTCCAAGCGATCTAATATAATCTAATCTGAAAAGCATGCAGTTAAATTATCAGTATCTGCAATGGAATCTACTGACTTGGATATGAAATACAAGAGACATACAGCTGGTATAAGAGGTGACAAGACAGTTCAGGTCTTTTCTTGATGACAGGGTGTCCGATCCTTGATGAGATGAAGACATAAAGGAAATATGCTAGTTAAAGCATTGCCAACATCATTTCATTATCACAGTTAAGTGACTGATCAGTGAACAGAGAAGTGTGCTAAACTGTATTAGAGTCAAAAGAAGCTGCTTGAGTCTCTCTCTCATCCCAAGAGTTTCATATACAATTCAAATGAACAATAATTATTCCATTCTAATTATGCAACCAAAACAAATTTTAAACCTCAGTAGCCTTCAGTCAAGTACAGACTCTACTGTGCTGGGTACAGATGCATAATAAGAGCCCTTAGAACAGCTTCACTGGGTCACACCAAAGGTCTGACCAGCTCAGTATTCTGTCTTCTGACAGTGACCAATGCCAGGTGCTTCAGAGGGAGTGAATAGAACAGGTAATCATCAAGTGATCCATCCCTTGTTGTCATTCCCAGGTTCTGGAAAATAGAGGTTAGGGACACATCAAAACATGGTTTTGCACCCCTGCTGAGCTTGGTTAATAGCAATTGATGAACCTATCCTCCATGAACTTATCTAGTTCTTTTTAATCTTGGCCTTCAAAACAGCCTTCTGCCAGTGTTCCACAGGTTGACTGTGCATTGTATGAAGAATTACTTCCTTATGTTTGTTTTTAAACCTGCTGCCTGTTAATTTCACATGATGACCCCTACTTCTTATGTTATGAGAATGAGTAAATAACACTTCCTTAATTACTTTCTCCACATCGGCCAAGATTTTATAAATCTATGTCATATCCCCTGTTAGTTACTTCTTTTTCTTCAAGCTGAAAAGTCCCAGTTTTATTAATCTCTCCTCCTTTGGAAGCTGTTCCATACCCCTAATAATTTTTGCTATCCTTTTCTGTACTTTTTCCAATATATATTTATTGAGCTGGGGAGACCACATCTGACAAGTAATCAGAGAAATGGTGGAAGAGAAAACAGAGGTCGAGAGACGCACCCCATCTCACACAGCAGGCTAGGGGCAATCCTGGGAATAGAACCCAACTCTCCCAAGTCCCAGTATCCTATCCTACAGTTCGCACTGCTTCTCATATTAACTTCTTTAAAAGGGTATCATGGACCAAGTCGATAGGCTTAACATGGTCCATAATCTGGCAGAGAGTCAGGAGCTTGGAAGTCCCAGGAGTCTTAGCTCCCAGTCTCCAAGCTCCAATAGATCTTCCCAAAGATTCCAGGTTTCCTGGTTTTTCCAGTCTGCCATGGGGAGTGCATGCTCCCAACAGAACAGGGTGAAGTCTGGTAACTGTGGTATGGAGAATTTCAAAACATAGTCCAAATTGCTAAGAAACCACATTTCTGACTCTCAGTCCAGCTCAGAGGTGTCTGTGAACTTGAATGACCATTCCTGGTCCAGATCTGTGTTCTAATCATTATGTGCAGTTAGTGGAGTTCACCTCAAAAGCAGACTCTGTAACAATCTCCAGGCCATAAAGAGATGGTCATTCCTCTCCTTCCTTGCATTCATATATTATAAGGTAACACAGTTGGTAATACATTCCATGCTTACAGAGTGTCCAGGAGAGTAACCAATAACAGGGAATCAATGAGAAATCAGTGGCACCTTCTGAGTACTCAACCCTCTTGAATATTAGGCCATTATTTCAGTGTCTAAGGATTTACACTGGGGGTATGTCTACACTGCACGCTTATTTCAAAATAAACTATTCTGGAATAGTTATTCTGAAATAGCTTATTTTGAAATAGCACATCTACACTGCAGAGAAGCCTCAAAATTAGACTATGAGACATATCTGCTCTGCCCTATCCCTCCCCAAAGTGTTCAAATTTATGATATGAAAACAGGGAGGTAACAGAGGTTACTCTTGCGCTGGAGGCTGATGGCTATAAGGTGGCTACACAGGGGGCGAAACATCATATCGTGTGAAACTGAGCCCTAATTAGAGGTCTGGCACCAGACTTACGTATCACTTAAGAACAGCTTAAGTGATACACAGACTTTCTGGTGCTCCTGTGCATGGGGAGACATTCATCCTCATTGGTGCCTAAGAGCAATTTGGGGCAAAGAAGAACATCAAAGGATGTAGTAAACATTGGCAATAGAAGAAGCGTGGTTTTGAATTCAAAACCTTTTGGCACAATAATAAATATGTCAGTGCAGTCATGTGTGTCAATATAGATCTGCCAAAAAGAGGCATTTCCTTCCCTAACAAACTGCTTAAAATTCTGATTAATGCACTTCTGAACTGAGTTAGATTAATTAAATTGGCTAATTTGAGATAATATGGCATTTTGTAATGTAGTTGACAGTGTAATTTAGACTCTTATTTCACTGATGAAAAAGACTTGATATTTATCTCACCTTGTTTTAGAAGAAGAATTATTTTTAATTTAATGATGATCCAGTTAATGGTCATAGTCTCATGTAAATGAGACAGTTTTCTCTGTCACAGTTCATTACTTTATATCCAAATGGACAGTGATTTCCATTCATTTAAGTCATTGTAGTGGTGGACAGGAAGAACATTTCCATTCAATAAAAAGGCCTATGATTTTAGAACAAAATCTGGAATACTTAGATTCTCTGGAATCCCAAATTCATAAGAACGCTCGTTAGAGTGGTATGATTTCTCTTTACAAAAGCCATGTTGATTCTTCCCCAACATATCGTGTTCATCTTCATGTCTGATAATTCTGTCCTTCACTATATTTTCATCCCAGTTACTTGAAGTTAGGCTTAATTAACTGTAATCACTAGGAACACTTCTGGAGCCTTTTTAACATCAGCATCATATTACGTACCCTCCAATCATCTAGTACTGAGGCAGATTTAAGTGACAGGTTACATACTAGAGTTAGTAATTGTACAATTTCACATTTGAGGTCCTTCAGAACTCTTGGGTGAACACCAGCTCGTCCTGGTGATTTACTGTTTAATTTTTCAGTTTGTTCCAAAAAATTTTGATACCTCAGACTGGGACAATTCCTTAGATTTTGTCACCTAAAAAGAATGATTCAGGTGTGGGAATCTCCCTCTGAACCTCTGTTTTGAAACCAGATGAAAATGGTATATTTAGCTTCTTCACAGTGGCTTCCTGATCCTCAGGACCTTAGTCTAATGTAGTTATGATGTGTGGGTTATCCTGAAAAGACAAAAAATTGAGTCCTTAGCTCTGCTCCTTCTCATGCCAATATTAATGAGGTTTATTGGCATGAATCTATCAATCCATTGAATCTATCAATCTCCTTGAAATTTCATTTTAGCTTAATTAGGTGGCTACCCATTCAGTTTACTACCTGTTTTGGAGCCTGTTCTTTTGCATCTGTCTCTCTGCAGGCACTGAAAAGGTAGAGACAGCTGGTGAGAGGGACCTGGGGACCGCCAGCTTCATGATTCCCTTCCAGCCCAAGGAAGGGTCAGGACAACATCCCTCAGCTCCAGGCCCTGCTCTCTCCCACCCCATCCCACTTTGCCCTTACTCCATCCTTACCCCACCTCTTCCCCACCCCTGTTCTAACCCCTCCCCATCCCTTCCACCAACCAAGATAACCTGGGGGACTTGTGGAGCTGGGGGGCCGGTGGTGACACTTGTTGCAGGGATACACACACCCACATACACACCCAGTGCTCATCAGCAGTGGCAGGAGAAAGAGGAGCAAGGTGGCTCCAGCTCACTTTGAACTCTTAGCTGCATCACTCCACTTCCCAACAGTGAGCGCAGAGTGGTCCCTCCCTCATTCCTTCCCCCAGGGTGGCACGTTGGGAGAGTAAAGCAGCTGAGACCACCTTGCTCCACTTACCCCACAGTTGCTGGTGCATGTGTGGGGGCCAGAACCCTGCTGCAGGTTCCAGACAGTCCCTAGTCCATCTCCTGGCTGCTGGCCAGCCTCTCCTACCCACAGTGTTTGGTGCATGTGAAACCTCCCCCTCCCCCCACCATGCTCCCACACACATTGTCCCCATGTACAGGGATCCTAGGCATTTAACTTGGGTCTGTGGAGTCCACCAGGTTTTAAGACAGTTGGTTGCAATGCCTAAATCCTTTAGTGGATCTAGGCCTTAGCTTGATGTGCTTTACCAGAATTTCTGTTCCTCTTCTATTCTGCATTTTCCTGTGGGTTTGTTAGTTCCTGCACTAAGCCAAAGATGTCTGCCTTTTGTTAATGCTTTGTCTGCTGTTGCTGAAGCACTCTGGAATAAAAGGAACCAAATCAACCAACAGAAACCCAGCCTTAAAGAAAAAGTATGTGTGGAAAGCAGGTGTGGGTAAATTATCAATTTTTAGATCTTCTGTATAGATGTTTAGATCTTCTATAAATCACATTTTTACCTTTGTTCTAAGAAATCAAGATAGTTTGAACAGTATCTCGTGAGAATTAATTTCAACTAACTTATTGACTTGGAAACAAAAATGAGCTTTGTATGGACAGATCAAACCCATATTTGCACACCCTTGTTCCCTTATAATCCTGTTTAATAGATCCATAATTCAGAGTCAGCCCAAGTGATAGTTGTACAGAGGCAGTTCTGACACAGTAAGTGTGTGTGGCTTATGCATAACCATTACAGCTCATTAACAGCAATCAATGTAGCAATATGAGCTGTACCTCCCAGTGCAGTGCATCACTGAGCTGCTTCTTTCCCTAATACTCTTATTATCGAGTTCTGGGAGAGTTATTACTCTGAAGCGGGGATGATTTCACTGTTTCAAGTAGCTGGTCTATATATTCTGTCTCATTAGGGTTAGTGGCAAGTTTCAGATTGAAATAAAAACTAGTTATTAGATACTGGAAAATAGTTCTCTTTGGATGAATGGATGGATACTTCTAAGGTCATGACAGAGCTTGCTAATGCTTTAACAGACAAACCCAGTATAAAATGGTAATAAGGCTGCACTTCTCTCCTGTTGTGGTGAATGCCTTCACAATGTAGCATTCTGAAACATTGCTGTCACGCTTGCAATTGAAGCCATTCTCAGATTCAACTACTGTTACTATTTATAATACAGGGGCAGAGCTGGCCCAAGCTATGGGCTGACCGGGCTACTGCCCGGGGCACCCCATTGTCGGAGATGGCACAAGAGGCTGCTGGACCGGGCAGGGGCGGGGCCGCACATACGCCGTGCACATATGCCTGGAGCGCACGAATAACTCGGGCCAACCCTGTGCACGGGGCTATTTATAATACAGTGTGCCTTAGCG
>JANRFK010006697.1:20801313-20835517 GCA_030068395.1 Apalone spinifera
TTAGCTGAGCATGTTTGGTATCAGGTTTCTCAATAGAAACCTGATAACTCACAAAAGCCATCTCACATGTCTCTCTACATTCTATTTTAACACACATTTAAAAGAAACATTTAAAAAAAATGTTTCCACTAGCTCCTTGGTCAGTAAATCCATTCCTTAACAATCAAAGGACCATAAACAAAGCCAGAGCAAATTAACTATTTTATTTGGAAAAATAACACTGGCAGAAATTGTTCTGAAATATTTCTCTAACCTTATACTAGAAACTCCCTGGGGCAGAACAGTGCTAAGTACAATAGGGCCCTCTGGGCACTACTGAACATAAAAGTTAAATAATAAGAATAATACAAGGAAGAACAGATCCATTTAATGGAAAAATTACTTTTCTTCCTGTTAATTCATAGTGGTATTCAGTGTGAAGCATCTTACTGGAACAATGGCTGTAACCCGCAGAGTAGAAAAGGAAGGAAAATGATCTTAAATTTTTATGAGGAGGAAAAGGTCCTTACATCACACAAGAATAATTATAGTTACTATGATACAACAGCATGTTGACTAATGTAAACTTACAAAGTGACTGTTATCAACAATCATTGATCCATACTACAGACAAAAAACAGCTCCAGGTACTAAATCTAATAATCTCCAATGCCATTATCTACAGTGAAACCAAAAGCAGCAGCTCCTGCTGAGTCAATATTTATGACTAAATGGAATTTAGTTACACTAGAGATAGAAATGCAAAGTGTCTGTAAAAAGCCATCTCAACAGTGTAAACAACCAGCACCATAACAGACTTCTACTGCCTTATATGGAATAACAAGGTACAGAGTGTCTTGCAGAGTCATGTGGTCCCATGCTCAGTTGTGAATGGTGGTAACAGGAAATAGCTTTGTTTTAGAAAACAAAATAGCTCATGTCCCTGCTGCTTTGCTTGCAAGGCAGAAATGCTTCCCAGCTGATGTAATGAAATACATTTGAATGAGCTCTTTACAGCGCTGCAGCACATTCTTTTAACCCTTTCCAAAACTATGGGTAATTGATTCATTTTGCCAGAATACAACCTCTAAGCTTCCTCAAAGGACTATATAATTATAACTGTAATTATAAAATTACAGTTTTCATTTTGTCTTGGATATCTAAGAAAAGAATGTTGATGTATATAATGACTTTCGTGCTGATTCTCTTCTGACTTCCACCACTGTTCCAACTCTACTGAAACATATTGATTTCCATAGATTTACTTGTGTGCAAAGTTATGTATAAGAATTTGAAGACTCAAGCCCCATAAGAATTATTAAACTGTAGACCCTGCAGGCATTTCTCAGGGAAGTTCTTGTCTTTTGGTGAACTAACCTCAGACTATTAATTTGGCCAGTATTGGTGATCCAACTACAAGCCTCATGATCAGCAGCAGATTTGCACTGCCACAACAGAAGTAGCAGGAAGGATTTGTAAGGAAGCCCAGCCTTCTGCCAGATTTGTGTCTGTAATGCATTAATAGAAACTGTTCTGGCTGTAGGAGCCAGCTGGTGAAGTAGATAAAGATTTAACAAAAAAAAACAACCCATAATAATATTCCTAGGCTGGCCAAATAGTTTACTCTTCCTCTTCTTACAAAAACAAATATATGAGTTGCTTTTTAAAATTCAAGGAGCTGAACAATTGCAATGACACAATGTAGCAAATGCCTGGTAATTCAAAGGGGGGCACACTGACACTATTTCACATGCATATAAAGGTCTCTCATTTTGCATGAAATGCTATTAGAGCCCATGGGATAATTCTTGGTGCTGCTCAACATACCTGAATTTGGCCCAATGTGATCAACAGAGTGGATTTTTTAAATCCATGTTTGCATGGGTGGGTGGCATTCTTCTTCCTTCTAGAGTTTTTTTAAAAAGTCTCCCAGGTGTATAATTATAATTTATGCCACCAGTGAAATATATCATTCCAAATGCTATATTTATTCATAGAAATGTGGAATTCACTTTGAACCTTATTGAATGTTTGGCCTAAGTAATATCATGAGGCAGTGAATTCAATGGGTTAGTTAATGGAATGAGGCATTTTTTTAAATTTGATACTTTGAAGTTCAGTGGATTGCCTTTCTAATCCCTTATTAAAAGGCAAATAAGTGCCAAACTGATATATAATCCCGAACGTTAATTTACATATCCTATGTTTTAATATTTCCCTTTTCATATCAAATACTGTAGTTCTGGTTTTTACATCATTTAATTTACAAAGACTCTAAAGTTCTACAATTTGTATAATCATATGAAGTTCTTTTCTTCTCTTTTCTGCAACTGTTCCTTCATATTTGAGAATCTTAGGAACAGATTGACCACAGTTTAAATTCACAAGGTGACTTTCCAATCAGACATGCTGGTTCCTTGATCTTATCTTCACTATGTGGAGGGAAATTGGGCTTTCAGGTGTTGAAACTCAGCTTCCATTCCCGCACAAATCCCTCTGGTCCAACTGTGGCTGTGCACAACATCTAGCTGACTGCTCTGGGCAGAGTTTAAATCTTGAGTGTTGCTTTCGCTTGTATAGATAATGCTCTTATATTGAAATGAAGATGCAGGTTAAATCTCTCAAGTACATCACCACAATTCCCCTCATGTAAATAGAAGGACAAGTTCTCCCACAATTCACTGAGAAAAAATTACATAGCAGCTCAGTTTAATACAGTACTAAGAACTACTCAGTGTGTTGCCTGAAGTCTAAGCACTTCATAAAGATGAATACAGCAGCAATGTGGAATTCACATCTCAAATATAGCTTTGCAGGGCGGCCTCTCATACTCAGACTAGACTAACTTGGGAGCTAGCTGTGTATCAATCACATGGGTTACCTCTGCAGTGAAGTCTCAGGGGGGTAGCCATAGTAATAGAGATGTAGCCATGTTAGTCTGATCTAGCTAAAACAAAAGATAGGACTATGCAGCACTTTAAAGACTAACAAGATGGTTTATAGGTGATGAGCTTTCATGGGCCAGACCCACTTCCTCAGATCAAATTGTGGAAGAAAATTGGCATGACCATATATACCAAAGGGATACAAACAAAAAAAAAGTGAACACGTATAAAATAGACAATCTGATTTGTCTATTTTATATGTGTTCCCTTTTTTTTGTTTGTATCCCTTTGGTATATATGGTCATGCCAATTTTCTTCCACAATTTGATCTGAGGAAGTGGGTCTGGCCCATGGAAGCTCATCACCTAATAAACCATCTTGTTAGTCTTTAAAGTGCTGCATAATCCTGTCTTCTGTAGGGGTAGCCATGTTAGTGTGTAACTTTAAAAACAATAAGTAGTCCTGTGGCACCTTAGAAACTACATATATATATATCTATATATCATCATGAACATTTGTGAGCAAAACCTACTTCTTCAGATCTGCTGTGAAGACATGTACTGTGTGTGATTTTTAGTAATATATCTAATGTCTTCTTTAATTTTCCCAATGAAATGCAACTACTTTTTTGTTCTCATTGGCACTGTGTTTACCTGGGGAAATTCTGAAATTTGGAAATTAATTTTCTTTCTAAATTGAAAAAAAATGAAAATTAAAAAATAAAATTTTCTGTTAAATGAAATCTTTGAAAAAAATAATTCCTGGCCAATTGAAACATTTCACTGGGTCATTTTTTTTAACAAATAATATAATAGAAAAGAGAAAAAATTCAAATTGAAAAGTAGTTCTGAAACAAAATGGAAATGGTGTGTTCTGAAAATGTCAACATGGAATGTTTCAGCCTTGTCAAAATGTGTTTTAAAAGTTCAAAACAAAATATTATCAAAATTGACATACTCTAGTAAAAAGTTTCATTTTTAACAAAATAGTATTTGCTGACAGGAAAATGTTAAATTTGGAAAAATGTTACCAGTTTTAATTAGTGTCTTCTGGAGTCCACTAGTGTGAGTTTTAAGTCACTGCATTTATATTCACAGCTCTTTAGTTGACTCTCCTTTTTTGTCAGATGCTTGAAACTACAATATGTAAGGCTATTTCTTTGGACTCAGTCTGATGTCAGACCAAATGATCTCTATTATCTCCAACTCAGATATATGCATAGGCATCAGGTGAAAGCTCAGCTGAGGAAGGCAAGTCCCAGATCTGCCCGTTCCACCCGAGGCCCCTCCCACCCGGAACCAGGCTGCTGCACCACGGCCCCATCCTTCCCTGGCAGCCAGGCTGCTGAGCTAGGATGCCTTCCTAGTTGGCCACGCCATGGTCCTAGCCTTCCCCAGGGGCGGTCCCAGCCTTAGGTGGTCAGGCGTGTAGGCAGTTTTGGGAAAGCTGTGTCTTCCCTTGCCTACTTTACCAACTATCCATGGGTGTATGGATATCTCTCTGAGGCACAGAAAACTAAACTCAGGGACAGAGTGAGTCTTCAAGGGGAAAATCTTAGGAACAGCTAAGTTCCTCAGACACTTTGGGCTGAGGTTTATGTGTTGCTATTGTTGTTAATATTAATAACTGAACAACTAAGAATATAGTAAATTTGGACCAGATCCACTGTGTGTGAGCAGTGCACTTGGAACAGTGCTGGACTATTGCTGGCTTACTTGCTGCAATAATGAGACGTATTGCTACAGTAGAGCAAAAACAGGCTCAGAACTGAACAACCATGCAAATACTATTAGGTGCCTACAGTTTATGCTGTTTTTGATTAAATTAGTTAATTCTCAATGTTTTTCTGCTCTAATCTATGAACACTGTGTTGCCCTCCCCCCTTAATGCATATGCTGTGATGTGGATGTAATATTGAAAACTATCGGAAGTGTTACGTAGGTTTGACTTGCCTGGGGAGGGGAGAGTGCTTCTCTAACTTTCCCCCTCCCTTACAGCTTTTCAGTTTTCCTTTTTAATATCATTTAAGCAAATAGCTGAAAAGAGGCAGGTATACATTTTAGTAAAAGGATTGTCTTATGGACCACCCCACCCACGTGCAATTCCATTACATTGCCATAGCAACTACAGCAATAAATTTCATGGAGAAGTAACATTAGGGAAATATTGAATAAATTGTTTAATGAAAGCTGGCTAGAGAACTGGTTTAACAATAATTATTTTTATTCATCAGACCTTTTTGAAACTCAGTTTTTGACCACTACAGTAGTGGCTGAAAAACAGAATGAATTTTATGCAAATTTGTTTTGGAGGTTAGGGGTGGAAAATTAGAAAAGTCAAAATTTTGACCAGCTCTACTTCTAGTATTACCAGACAGGTTTCCACAAACCACCACTAAGTGCTTATTGGACCAAAGGTTGCAAAGGTCCCTATGGCTGGGAGACAATAAGAAATCTTAACCTACCTGAAAACCTCATAAATGTTGTGTATTTTGTTTGCAAGCACTAGACACTAGTCTTGGAGGGAAGCACAGAATTTTTATTTTAAGTGGCTACGGTCAGGTCATTGAGAGAAGATCTAGAAAATCAGGTAGCATGAGCAGCACATGGGGTTCAGCTTTAGCCTTCATCACTAGTGTTTTTCTTTGTACAGATTGGACCTTCCTGGTACCACACCCTCAAGAGCTGACCAGTACTGGATGAGGAATTTTTCTGGACCAATCCCAGACCAGGGGTCGTCATATCTGTCTCCCCTGCCACCATCTTCCTCCAGCCCTGGCCTGACTGCCGGCCTTCTAGCTGGTTCCTCTCTCTCACTGGGCCCTGCTGCCCTGTCAGCCACTGTTGCCCTGATGGACAGCCCTGCCACCTCTGGGTGCCGGGCTCTTGCCTTGCTCCTGCTGCTGTGCCAGGCAGCTCCACTGCCTCTGTGCACCAGGCTCCCACTGTCCTGCTGGGCAACCCCACTACCATGCATGGGACTCCAACTGCCCTGCTGGGAAGCCCCACTACCATGCATCAGGCTCTTGCTGCTCTGCCAGCCTGCAGGGCACCCAGGCAGTAGTTCTCCACTGGGACTCTCTGGTCTTGGAAGATCCATGGTCCTGCCTGACCATGGATGTTGCTGGACCAAAGAATCCTGGTCAAGAGAGTGTCAACTGCAGATGAATTCAGGTTCCTGCTTGATATCAAATTCTATTCCATTCTCAGGATCTAAGAACTCCTGGAAACCTCCAGGAATGTTATAAACTGGAAGTGTTATTGTGAGTCAATCCAGAAACAAAATGTCCTGTGGAAATAGCACCACACCTAGAAAAATACTTCTGATTTCATAAAAGATAATCAGAGGTATGTACGTACTGAGTAACTAAAAGCCATATTCAATGTTTATCTCCACTGTTAGTGCAGCAGGCTGTGGTCTGGAAACCACGATAAATGGCTTGGAGTGTTCTCTCATAGGAAATAACTCAATCATGCAGGATGTAACTTGCTGCTAAAACTGATTGAGAACTGGCTGTCTTACAGCTTTTTGTTTTCTTTTCTTTCTTTTTTTCTTTTCTTTTTTTATGTTCTGTGAGTACATAGTTGAGGAGAGGCTGCATATCACATTGCAATTCTGAATTTTGGCCAGCAGAGTGTATCACCCAAACTGAAGTAACAGCAAAGAAAATACCCCTGCGACCCTCCAGGATCAGATGCAGGGTGTTGACCTCAGTTGACTCTGGGGTGCTGTGTGAGGCCACATACAATATTCACTGAGCAGTGGTTAACCAAAGGGATTCTGTTTGCAGCCCTGCAAGTCCTTGCTTATTCCAACCACAGACTAGCAGGAAATAAGATATAGAAGAAGCACTGCATGTTAACATGGGACAAAGGCTATGGATATGCACAGCAAAAGCTGTGTACAGGCTATCTTAAATCCAGCTTGTGCAGTTGACAATAACAGGACGACCACACAAAACAGGCTGCAGAGAAGTCAAGCAAGCAGTGAGTCTTTCACTGGCAAGGGCAGAGCAGGGAAAACAGCAGAACTACGGGCAGCTCCTCTGGCTCTTGAACTGCTCCCAGACCCCTCCCCTCCCCAGAGAAGGGGGAGAGGGGAAGTAGGGAAAAAACATGGAGGCCCACAGCTTAGGGGAGGGTGGAGTCATGTGGATGGTCATGTGGGAGATCATAAGCCACCCCCCTTAGCTGGTATGCCCCCTAACCCATACCAAGAATACTTTAATTTTACTTTCACCCCTGCATAGATACTAATGAGTGGAACACAAGTGACTAACCAACTAAGGATAAGCACCCTGATATTATTGAGTGGTGGAAGTACTTATAAAGAAAGAAAATTATAACCAGGGCTACTCAACATGTGGCCCACGGGCTGCATGAGGCACGTGACCTGTTTGTTTGCAGCCCGCACTGCGGTTTGGGTTTTTGTGGGGCTCAGCACGTGGCCCGCAGGTGGGATCCTTTGCACATGGCCTCCACTGGGAACATGCTCCCCAACGGCGAGGTATCTCCCAGGCGGGGTGAGCACTGAAAGATGCAAGCGGATGGGCTGGCTGAAACAGATGGGTACAGGGTGTCAGCTTTTCTAGCCCTCAGGGGGGAGGTGCTGGGAGCACTGGGGCATTGTGGGAAGTGCTTTGTATTCATGCCCATGGCTCAAAAAATCATGTAATCTACTCGCCTGTGGCGAGTAGATTACAAGCCAGCACAGCTGGTGCCATGTGATCTGCGCATGCGTAGTGCAATCTGCGCATGCGCAGCTCGCAGAACTGCACGGCTGGTGAACAGGGCTCGCCGCTGCTTGGCGAGCCCTGTTCATGCCCATCAGTGTGAAAGAAGCTATTTGCATATATTTGCATATATATGCTACACACTTAAGTTGTGGCCCTTGGCATTTGCTATGAGTATCATTGTGGCCCCCAGGACTTCCAAAGTTGAGTAGCCCTGGTTAAAACCATTACACATTGGCTACGTCTAGACTGGCCCCCTTTGCCGGAAAAGGCATGCAAAGGAGGCCAGTCAGAATTGCAATTTTTTTAAAGGGAATAAGAGATCTTGCGGAAAAGGCTTTCTTTTCCGCAAGAGCCCTGTCTAGACTGGCATTTTTTTCCGTCAAAACTCTAAGACGGAAAAAAGCGGCAGTCATGTTAATGCAAATGGAGCGGGGAAAATGTAAATCCCCGCTTCATTTGCAATTCCGACTGGCCTCCTTTGCATGCCTTTTCCGGCAAAGGGGGCCAGTCTAGACACAGCCATTATGTATAAAATATGGTGACAATTAGTGTAACCTCCTACAAAATTAAGACCTAGCCTGAGGACAGTGGAATATGTTGGATCATGCTTGTTCGATGACCACACACAAATTGCTTCACTTATCCCAGAAATTCCTGCAAGGCATGTTATGAGCATTCAAGTGCTTGACTTTCTGTATTGACTTTACCTGCTTTCCTATATTACAGAGAATCATAGAAATACAGGGCTGGAACAGAGCTCAAGAAGTCATTGTGTACAGTCCCCTGCACTATGGGAGGACCAAGTAAACTTAGATCAGGCATGGGGAACCTCAGGCCTGAGGGCTGGATGCAGCCCCTGGCTTGTCTGGATCTAGCCCCCACGGCTCAGAGCCGTCACCCAACACTGAGGAATCTGCACTGCCACCTCATCTCCCTCACTGTCTCACTGCAGGGCTGGAGCACACAAAATCTACTAGGCTGGGCCTCCCTAGGCTCTGGTGTATGAGAGGAATGTGGGGAGTGTCTTTTTCCTTGGCTGGGAGCCACAGTGCGGGGAGTTTTTTGCTTCTCACTTGTGTGCGGTCCCTGATTGATTCTTCTGTGGGTCAGTGGCCTTTGACCCTAAAAACGTTCCTCACCCCTGACTTAGACCATCACTGATAGGTGTTTGCCCAGCTTGTTTTTAGAAGCTTCTTGGGTTGGAGACTCCATGACAGGCCCTGGGAGCCTATTTAGGTATGTCTATACTAGGTCGTTAGTTCGAGCTAGGTAGGGTAATGAGGGCAAGCGGAGTTGCAAATGAAGCCCGGGATTTAAATATCCCAGGCTTCATTTGCATGTTCCCAGGGGCCGCCATTTTTAAATCCTCCTTAGTCCGAACTCTGTGCCCACGGCTATAAGTGGCACGGAGTAGGTAGTTCGAATTAAAGATCCTAATTCGAACCACCATTACTCCTCATTCCACAAAAATGGCGGCGCCCGGGGACATGCAAATGAAGCCCGGAATATTTAAATCCCAGGCTTCATTTGCAACTCCGCTTGCCCTCATTACCCTACCTAGCTCGAATTAACGAGCTAGTGTAGACGTACCCTTCCATAGCAAACCACCTTCATAGTTAGAAAGCTTTTCCTAAGATCTAACCTAAATTTGCTTGGCAGCAGTATCATGGGGTGCGCAGCGAGTCCCTCTTGAAGAGTAAGGCAAGTCAGCTTCTCCTCCGTGATCTAGCCCCAGCTAAAATCTCTCTAGTCTGGGCATTATGGCTAGTCTACCACACCCCGATCAGCGGGGTAGTGCAGACCAGTAGCCAAGTATATGGTACCCCTGTCTGCAGGATAAGTAAGGCCCAGCAGCCGAGTCTATGGTGCCCTTGTCTGCAGGGTAAATAAGGCCCAGCAGCCAAGTCTATGGAGCATTAGATTGGATCCCCCCTCTGGGGAGCAAGGGAGGTGGGAAGTTCAGGGGGCCTGGGTCGTCCCTGTCCACCAAACCCCAGCCCAGGACCCTGTCAGCGGTAGGAGGTTTCCACCCCTGGTTCAGTGGGGAATTCTCCCTGAAGCACACCGAGTCCTTTTGGAGGCCTCCTGTTCCCCGCCCTGGGCTGCTTCCTACCCCAGTCCCTTGGCAAGCTCACTCCCCACCTGTGCTAGCGGATGCTGCTGCATTGGCGGTTGTGGCCCGCAGATGCTATGGCTGGTGCGTCAGCTGTGACTGCAGCTGTGGCTATGGTAGGCGCAGAGGCTGTGGCCTTACTCAATTGGCAACACTAGGATTCTGGAGCATTCATCCTGCTTCCTGTGAGTGGGGTTGGTCTGAGATGCTTGTCTGAGCCCACATGGGGCTGGACTGAGCAACTTATTCCAGCCCACACTGCTTGCCCGAACCCTGCTATGCAGGACTGGTATAGCCACATGCACCCAAAATGCTCCTTCACCCCCCACTGTGGGGAGGAGACATACTTATTTGGCAAAACTGGGCTTTTATCCCTTTTGGTTTTGGCAACTGATCGTCAGCTGGAAAAAGAAAATGGGACAAATGCTCAGTTCTGCCAAAAAAAAAAGTGGTAACATTTGGGATAGGACTTAAAAAGAGGATTGTCCTGGCCAAAGCAGGATATATGGTCACCTTAAACATGCCCAGTTTTTTCAACCTTCCTCCTCCCCCCCGATTAGGTTTTTTAAACATCTTGTTTTTGTTGTTCTCTTTTGCACTCTTTACAGTTTCTCCACGTCTTTCCTAAATTGTGGTGGCCACACAGTACTCCAGCTGCGGCCTCACCAATGTCCATTAGGGTAGAACAGTTACCTTTTGTGTCTTACTTACAACACTCCTCTTAATACACCACAGCATCATTTTAAACTGCAATTCCAATGTCTTGCAATCCCTCCAGGCTTGTTGTCAACTGCACATTTTCTAAGCATACTTTCCTCTCCTTTATTCAAGACTATTGAATAGTACCAGAGACAATAATGACTCCTGTAGGGTCCCTCTGCATTAGCCCTCTCACTCTGATAGCAAACCATTGCTAACTATTCTTTGAATATAGTCTTAAACCTAGTTGTGAACCCATTTTATAGGAAATTCAGCTAATTTACATTTTCCAAATTTGCTTTATAACACTTGTAGTAAGATGAAGGCCTAAAACATAAGCCAATGCAACACAGGCCTGGTCTGAGGCTGAGGCCTAGCTAACAATGGACAAAACATGGCTAACATAAAGCAAAGCTAAGCTATGAGCAAAAGGCAAGCCCCCAGCTCACAGAACTTGGCACAAACAGGGCTGAGAGTGCAAAACACTAATTGGTAATAGGTCCAGGTGCAGAACAATAATTGGTACTGGTCATAAGTGGAAAGCACATGACACTACTAGCTCATTAAAAAAAGACTTTGGTACCCACTCCTCACAGATACAGGCTCAGGTTCAGGAAAGGGTCTAAAGTGACAGCATGATGGATAGAGATGATGTAATCAAACCATGATGTACAGGGTGATGGGTGGTATCTAAGAAGTGTCAGAGGGTGGTAACCTGGCAATGTCAGAGGGTGGTAACCTGACAACATCAGCAGTGAGGTGTGATTTCTTGTACCTGTATATAAGGTGGTGTCTTAGGCGGACAGTCTTTAGATGTCCTAAGGGGCAGTAGAAATTTCCCACTTATTGAATCACTCCATTGCTATGGGGTACATATGTGTAGTGGTTCAACAGAGTCTACTGACAACTATTACTGTACTTCGCTTAGCAATAAACCTGGCCTGGAACCTTCGATCCTTATCTGATTTGTGATCTTTTAGGGGCTCTCTTAGGGTCTGCTGTGGAGACTAAGTGCACAAGTCGACTGAACACTGAACACACATGGAAGCAGCCTTCTGGTTATCATCATCAACGGAGCCAGAGACCTGTGAGGATACATTGGCAGTAAATCCCGACTGCCCTCCTGAATAACTTCAAGAATGTCATGAAGAACTGTCTCAAGAGCCTTATTAAAATTAAGGTTTATCAGGCACTCAGCACAGGGAGATAGTGATGTTGGGGGGGTGAAGGAGTCAAGGTTGGGGGGTAAGAAGAGGCTCTGGGCAGGGGCCTCTGTGTGGGGGGGTGGGGGGTAGGTCTAAGCTGCAATGCTACACTGCATAGCTACTCTGTGTCTTTTGACTGTGTCCAGTATTGGGAAATATAGTGGATGCGCAATTTTAGCATCTCTGTAAGCTTCGTTGCACTAGGGATATGGGATGTCTTGAAATAGTGTTTTATTTAGAAATGTGGCACTGTGTAGACATGCAAAATTTTGAAATAGCCTATTTTGAAAAAGAATAGAAATAAGATATGCAATTTGCTTAGTGCAAATTGCGTATCTTATTTTGACCTAAAAGTGCAGTGTAGGCGCACTCTGTGTGAGTGAGTGGAAGGGTGAATGGGAAGGGTCAGGGAGTCAAAGCACCTTGTCCCAAAGAGCCTGCTTGCTCTTCCTCTTCCTGTCCCTGTCAGGGAGCAAGAGCAAAATACACAGCTCATCTGTCCCCTGCGCTCTCCTGCCAGAGTGATGAATGTAGCAAACTGCACTTTACTCCTTGACAAAGGGGAACAGCCAGCAATGTTCCCCTATATATTGAAGGGAGAAACTTCAGCCCCTGCCTTCCCCCCCACCCTAAAAGGCACCTGGGAGATGGGAGTTTCTGGGCTGAGGCCATGACGGACCGGGGTGGGCACACTCCCAGCAAGCCCCTTTCACCTGGCTGGTGACTTTATCTCTTTTCTGTATGATTTTATGAGAAACAAACCCATTCCATGCACATATCATTGTCCTGGCACAATCAAGCCCTGATCTTGCTTTAAATTATGATATGAGGAAGCAGCATACCAAATTTGGTGGCCATAGCACTTACTATTTAGGAGGCGTTCTTAAACATACAAACATATAAACAGACAGACAGACAAACTCTCTCAAATATTTAGTAGATTAATGAAGCAGCTGTGGATCCCAGCACCCAAGGCATGTTCAGACTTTAATTAGCCAAAATACCCTATACTCATGCCCAGTGATTGTAATTAAGATCTTGCTTTTGTCTGTGTATAATTTTACAGTAGTTTAATAGTATACCTCAATGACACAGTAATATTAACTAGTTCCAATGACAATTATAATTATCAAGCTGCTAAATGGTGACCATTGTGTTTATTTGTGCATCTATCTAATTAGCTTGCTGCATGAGTGCCCAATGATGTGTAGTTATAGCCTCCCACTTCTTACATATCTGTGAGTGTTTAGAAATACATTCTTATTTTTCTAATTTAACATGACTGATTTGTCACCATTAATTGTACTGTGTTAGCAATTTTTGTTATATAGATTAGATGACTTAGGGGTATCCAAACACATAGTGACACATTCAGGAAAAGGCCAGAAGGCTGCAATACTAATTAATATGAATTATTATCTAGTGTGGAGTGTTAGTAGCTCATACTTCACTAGAGTACAGTGGCTTGTTAACAACCATTGAATGGGAGATGAAAAGAGCATTGGCTACTTTTATTTTTAACATACACAGCAGTCCATGAATTTCCATATAAACTATGTTCAATTTTTCTTGGGGTGGCTTCCATTTATATGAAAGGAGGCATCAGTATTTGTGACTAATGTCCATGTTATTGGCTGAGCCTTGAGATTTTCAAATCATTCCTTGAATTCAGGTCAGATGAAGCAATGTGAAGCAGCAGCTAGTAATTAATGCAGCATTGATTGGCTGGGCCTAATCTCATCATAGTCATTGTCATAAATCAGAAGGTGTTTTGTAATTAGGAAATCCATACTAAATAAAGGAACTGCTATCTTTGTGACCTTATCAAGTATGGACTAATGGAGAAACACTACTATATGGACTTATTGGCTTTACAACTTTTCATTTGAATATAGTTCACTCTTTTAGTGAATATACTACATTTGCCAAGGGTGCTTATAAACCACATCTACTACAGAGAGAGTTTGTGCCTGTCTGTCCGTCTGTCTGTGAGTCTCTTTGTTCAAGAGCTCCTTCTAAATGGTAAGAGCTAGGACCACCAAATTTGGTAGGCAGCTTCCTCTTACCATAGCTTAAAGCAGGGTCAGGGATTGGTTGTGCCAGGATAATGGGTTGTACCTGGAATGTGATTGTTTTGCATCAAACAGAAAGGGAGAGATATGATGCAGGGACAGTTATATTCATGAATGAGCAAGCACTCCAGTCCTGGGGAGAAGCTGCTGGACAACCACCCCAGGCTGCCTCCAGGAAGCAGTCACAAACTGTAGCACACAGCCCCTGCTGTTCTGGGCCAGCCATTGGGAACAAAACACTCCCTTCATCCTAGGCAGAAGCTAGCAGGCAGAACGCATGCCCCCTGCCACCGCTGGCTTGCCCCAGACTCGGGCAACACCGGGTAAGTCTTCTAGTATCTGTATATTTAAATAGTTAATTAAGCTTTATTACACTTTGGTTGGCTAGGCAAGAAATCTGTGATAAAATTAAGTCATTCAGCCTTTATACCAAAAGAAAATTAAAGGTTGCAGACCTTCAAACACACAAACAAAGCCCAGAAAAAACAAAAAGCAGAAGATAATACCCAATTGAGTCCATTAAGAGTAAAAATACAATATATACATCTAATATGCTAGCAAAGCATTTGATAACAAAGGAATTTTCTATGTCTATTTCTACTGTACATGATGTAAGTCTCTTCTTTCTTTCTCTGTTAGGATAATTGATATAATCACTTATAGAAGCAGCCAGTAAAAGTAGTGTATAATTAGAGGTCTGTCAGTGTTTCAGTCCGAAAACCCTAGCCATAAAAGCTAAAACATATAAAAACTTGGAATAAAAGATTGTAGCCTGGGAATGAATTATACTTTTTTCAAAACCATGTATTTAAAAGCTGTTAGATTTTGTATGGTTGGAAACTGTGTGAAGAATGTTCTTTAAAAAAAACCACTATTTTTTTATATAACTAAGAAACTAAAACCAGCTTTATTTTTGGCCAATGACACTGTATAGGCAATGTGTCCCACTAATTTGCTGAGGTCTGAATAAAAGAACCAAGATTATTGAAGTCCAGTGAGCACTTATTTACATGCAGGATCTACCGCCATGCTAAATGAATATTTAATTTACATGGGAGATATATAAAACCTAAACTCATGGGTTGATATCTTGCATCCCAGAAGTCAATGGCAAAACTTCTGTTGATGTTAATAATTTGACCCATTATTTAAAGGCAAATTTAGCCTCCAGTTTACTTGACTGTTAGGGAGACGTGGATGGGTGGGAAAGACAAGGATGAGGAATTACTACAGCAGAGTTGCACATGATTAAGGTGAGCAGGATTTTTGCAGCACAAGAGTATCTGTATTTCTTTAAAACACAGCCTATGGTGGCAAGGACAGAAGGCTGGCATATAATATGCTGCTTAAAAGTAGGAAAGAAAGAATTTTAAGTTAGGATATGAATGCTTATCTGTATTTGTAAGAAAATCAGCATACACACAAAATTTTAATGCCCCTGAACACTACACCAAGTAGTTTTGATTTTTAAAGGCCCATGCAAAGTGTCCATGTACACTAAACAGTATGGATCTCAGATGAATGACTGTAATAACTTCAGAAAAGCTGTTTAATATCCACAAAGAGCAAGAGAAGTCACTGTAGCAGAAATTCCCTAAATAAGTATTTATATTGTGGAGACAATAAATAAGCACCATGCTAACAGAAGAATCATTCAAAATGAATAGTGGGGAAAAGGAGTATGTCTTAGAATTCATTTTTTAAATTGCCATTGCAAAAAAAAAACACCCCAACAAATCAATAAAATCACCACAGTGTAGTCCCAGTTCAGTTTCATATACACAGGCTGCTCCCAATAAATTCAGTGTATCTAAGCCCAGAAATGTTGATGGAAGAGCAGTTGCCACTAACCTTACTGCACACAAATTTGGCTATGTCTACACTACAAGCCTCTTCTGCAAGAGGAAATGCAAATGGAGCACACATTTGCATAAGTCGCGCTCTCATTTGCATTTCCTCCTTAGATCCCTTTTGCGCAAGAGGTTTTTGCGCAAAAAAGCTCTGTGTAGACAGCTCCTTTTTGCACAAAACCCCCCTTTTTCACAAGAGCTGGTCTTCCTCAAAAAATGAGGAAGAACTGCTCTTGTGCAAAAGGGTTTTTTTGTGCAAAAAGGAGCCATCTACACAGCGCTTTTTAGCACAAAAACCTCTTGTGCAAAAGGGATCCAAGGAGAAAATGCAAATGAGAGCGTGACTTATGCAAATGAGTGCTCCATTTGCATTTCCTCTTGTGGAAGAAGCTCATAATGTAGACATAGTGAAAATGTCATGGAAAGTACACCAATTTCAGCTACGCTATTTGTGTAGCTGAAGTCACATAGATTAGCTTGATGATGGGTGAGCTTGTCCACACTGGCATATTTTGTCACCAAAATCTATCTTTTGGAGACAAAACTCTGCAATGTGACTGCAATGTGACTTTACACTGCAATGTGACTTTTGTTGGGAAAAACACCCAGTTTTGGCAACAAAAAACCTCCATCCCATGAGAGACTTTTGTCTTTTCTCTTCCCTTTATTGTCAACAGAGTCAGTATAGACTCTGCTGCTTGTTTTGTCAAGAGAACTGGCTTCCGCCAGTATCCCACAATGCCTGCCCTGAAGGCTGTGCTCAGTGTTTTGTGATCTCTGCTGCTCCTCCCAATTTCAAAGCTTCGGGAAGTAGCGAGTGAGCTGCTCTATTTGGGGGATTGTCACTGGGCTGGGTCCCCCTCAGGCTTACCGCCCTATCATCATCAGGGTTGCCCACCCTGCATCACCTCCCACCACTCGTGCTCTTTGGTCCATGCGCCTTCGTTGCTCAGTTCTCGGCCTTAGAATGGTCTTGTTCCGGCCGGGATGGCCGGTATAGTCTAAACAGTGGTGAGGCAGGAGAAGGACTTGGTCCCGCTTACTCTCTGGGTCCCGACCCAGGACCCTAAAGGCAGCCTGAAAATGCTGGCGGGGATTGCCCGTAACTCACCAACCCCCGGGGGTAGGAAGCGACTCCGGCACTGACCCCCGTCCTGGGCTTCTTCCGAGTCGGCCTCCACCTTGTTTAAACTGGCCGCCGGCCCCGGCCCCTCCCCGTTCCTCCGGGTATGGGCTGATGATGTCAGCTGACGTCTCTCCCTGGCTGGCTTCCGCTTGGTGCCGTGCCCCTCCCGAGCAGCCCGGACAGGAATGCCGTGGGACTGCCTGGACAATGCAGGGAGTCCTGTTTCCCATGCCTGCGGCCTCCTCTGACGTGCTCTTGGCCACCCCGTCGCCGCCCAGTGCGTCTACGGGCGTCCGGTGAGTGCAGGGGGCCGGGGACTCTGCACAATCAGAGCCCGGCGCCCCATCACAGGGACAAACAAAGAACAAATCATTGGAATGCTTCTGTTCTGCTCTGCGCTAGGAACACAGCGGCAGGCAGACTGCTACTGCAGGGGGAGGGCTGGAGAGACTGCTTCTCTTCTTTGACATTTCTCAGCACGGAGAGCTCACAGAGCTATGAGGCAATCCCAGCAAGCACAGGGATCAGTTCTGCACTGTGGGATGCTTACCCACATTGCTTTCCTCTGTCTGTCATCAGAGTGCTAGGCTACATCTACACTACAAGGTTTTTGCACAAAAACAGCTGGTTTTGCACAAAAACCCATGGAGCGTCCACACCTCAAGTGTGTTTTTGTGCAAGAGAATCTGTAGTCAATCAACAGAATAGAGGACTTTTTGCAGTGTAGGCATACCTCCTTCTAAGAGGCATAACTCCTTTTTGTGCTACAGCTCTTGCACAAAAAGGCATGTGTGGATGCTCCACAGGGGTTTCTCCACAGGTGTAAAAAGAGCCATCCAAAAAAGTATGAACTTTTGTGCAAGAAGTTTTTGTGCAAGAACTCTTCCACAAAAGACTTCTTGTGCAAAAACTCTGCAGTGTAGATGTAGCCCTAGCAATGTGGCCACAAAATGTCGACAAAGGGAGGCAGAAAAACAGGTTTGACCAATTTTCTCTGTTGGCTACTTTTGCATGTTGACAGCGCCTTCCCAGTGTAGATGTGGCCTAAGAGAGTGTGGGTATGTCTACATTGTATTTGTCTTTCGAGAGAGGAATGCAAATGCAGACAAGCGAAACTGTAAATGAAGCATGGATTTGAATTTCCCATGCTTCATTTGCATAATTGCGATGGCCGCTTTTCCGAAATAGCGTATTTTGAGAAAACAAACATGGTCCACACTGGGTTATTTTGAGAAAAAACCCTTCCTTCGAAATAACCCTTAAACCTCATTTTTTAAGGAGTAAGGGTTATTTCGAAGGAAGGGTTTCCCACTCTCTCCTTCCCTCCCCCCGTCCCTCCCCTCTAGGTCTGGCACCTGAGGCGCCGCCTCAGTTCGCCTCATGGTAAGGCCAGCCCTGCATACCCTGTGAGTCTCCTTTGCTTTAAGGCTGCTTTGCAGTACATTCCCTAGCAGGGTGAAGGTAGGCACAAAGTAACTTGCCAGAGCAGGATAAATGAGAATCTGTCCTTAAGCTTTCATAATATATAATTTTGATAAACTGTTCAACAATATAACCTAAGCAAAGAAACTGAAAGGTAAAACAAAGCACCAATAATTCACCCCATTGTTCCTCAGTACTATAGCTCAAAATACATATTCTGAGTTCTCCTGATGGAAAATCATGTCACTTTGAATGAATCAGGCAAAGTAAAAATGGAGTTTCAATCTTAACTCTGAATACTTTTTCTTTGGTAGATTAAGTCCTATCCCCAGCATTACTATAACATAATATAGTTTTTTGTTGATTTAGTTACATACTCAGGGGTGTACTCTCCTTTGAATGGAGCACATAACTTTCATTAATGGTAATCAGAGTCATATGTGTGTATCAGGAGGGAATGTTGCCCTCTAGAATTTACACAGGAAAACCCCGATGGGAATAATATTTTCTGCAACCACACCATTACCGTATCAGAGACTAAAAAGTTAGTATGCAAAGTAATTAAGCAATCACAACAGGCAAATTCAAATTTCAGGAGTCTGGATTTTATTGTTACAGATGTTCTTCAGAGAAAGTCTGCTCAGCAGTTCCTTGGGTCATAAATATTTAATTTTTAATCTGTTTTTTATCGGTTCTGTGTAATGCAAGCTCCTTGTGCACCAAAAGAATTTTTACAAGTGCTTTTTTATGTCTTGGACATTTAAAGTAATAACAGGTTGGACTTGGTTTATATTTTTTAAATATATACCCTCAAGAGGAAGCAAAATGATTTCTAACTCTAAATATGGGGCATTTGTGCTTTTCATTGTTGGCCTGTTCCCTTGAAGGGCTAGGAGCCAGATTTTTAACAGTTGTAAGCACCTAATGATGCAGATAGGCCCCTAAGGTACTCCCATAAGAATTAGGAACCTACATGCTTTTGAAACTCAAACTAGAAGCTTATCTGCCTATTTAGGGCCATTTTTTAAAGCTTTTAAAGCATCTAAATTCCTAACTGCTTTTGAAAAGGTGTCTTAGGCTCCTAAATCACTTATATGCTTTTGAAAAATGTAACCTAAGTGCCTCATGTTCCCAACAAATTGAGATGAAAGTACTCAGCACCTACACCATTACAGCATACAATCAGGGCACATTATATGCACAGTTTTCATTTATCTTGCTATTTACAGATAATAGTGTATTTGCAGCGATGTAATATTCTCCTGTGAAACCATACAATTTATGTTGCCACTGTGTTGTTGCTGTTACATTGGGTTGCATCATTTGTTTGCATTGAAAATGTCTATTTACTAGATTCAGGAACTCTAAACAATATGAATTTCAGGGGATATTTATCTTTTGTGACTCAAACAGCTGTCTTTTCTTCTCATATTACGAGACCATGTGATGTAGGTTGTTAGCTAACATGCACTAATGAAAGGTAAATTGTTGTTGAATGACTGGAAATATAATATCCTGGTGGCTGGGGAAAACTTCCGGTGATTTAACCTATTTACATTTTATCTTCCGCCATCTGCCGTAAACCAGAAATGTGCTCATCAATATGAAACTACACTGATGTGTGTTCCAATCAACAACTTTGCTATGCAGGATGCAACAGTAAAATACCCACCAGTCAGTTGTTCAAAAAAGGAAAACATGGTCTCTTAGTTAGATTGTAAATTCTTCAGCACAGGGATTATCTTGATTATATATTATGTGTACAATACAATGGGCTGTAGGCCTGAAGGTGCTACTGAAATAAAAATAATAGTCCCTGGTTAGTTAATAAATATTTAATAATCATAATGAAAAGAATGTGGGAGTGCCTTAGAACTCATGGTTATCGCTGGATTGTGCACCATCATATTCCTGGGAGCAGTAAAGAACAAAGCAAGACTCTCTCACTCTAAAAGCTCAGCTCTCTACTGTTTGATCTAAAGATGAACCTTTACTGGTTCTAACTAGGTTAGGGTTTGATACATATTTGACTGTTTCTGGCTGTGTCCAGTAGAGGGCAGGGCACAGCACACATTTTTGCTAACAAGATCATTGTGTGCTTTGCATGTACAAATCACCTTCCATCCAAAGATCTCAAAAGATTTAGCCATGTGACATTATTTTTGTTCCTTATCATTCTTCACTGCTCTCTTTTACATCAGTCTATGACCCTTCCCTGCCCTCTCCCCCGCTTTCACCAATTCATGGTGATTTAAACTGGACATTGTCTCAGGTCAGACACCTATTTGGACATTGGAAAACAATGGTCAATGTGCATTTTTTGAAAGTGCCTGAGCAGCTAGGTGCCTAAATCCCATTGTTTTTGGTGACTAAACTGCTAGGAATCTATCTGCATCTTAATACCTTAGCACACAGGCCCTGTCTCATTGACTTTCAGGTGACATAACTGCATTTCAAATTTTACCCACTAATACTACTGATTTTAAAAAAAGGACCTCAGCCACTGGAAATTCAATATACAAAGATTCTCCCACTCACATAGCTTTATAAAATTAAATGTAAAGACAATGCAGTTGCACAGTAGACCTCTGTGTCTTCTGTGTACTTGTGGGCTGAGCAGATTAGAACTAGAATGAAAGACTTAAAAAAAAAAAAAAAAAAAGAACCCCACCAGCTTTTATCACATTACCTTTCAAATCAGAACCCCCCTTTTGGAGTAAATTCTTCTCAAAACTCACCAAAAACCTGTTGTCGTTTTGTACTCAGCTGTGTAACGTATTGATTTGCACAACTTTCATTCATCTCTCAATAGGTAGTATTGTATGCCCACAAGTGTGTATAAAGGAGAATACTGTTGCACTGTATTAGGTCATGCATAAAACTTCCATGACTGAAAATCAGAGTGAGCACGAGGAGTGAATGCAGTTTGCCATTCATAGCATTCTTTCTTTGTCTCCATCACACCTGGCTTCTGAGGAGCCAGAAACGGAGCCTGAGATTCTGGATGCTCTCCCCTTCCACTGCTATGGGAGCAGAACACACTCATGCCCTGCATCAGGAGTTCAGTACCAACCAGGATTGGTCTCAAATGCAGGATAATTTGCAACAGCAGAAGTCCCGGAAATGCCTCATCTGCAAATGAGGTTGAGAAGAGCTGAGTCTCAAAAGTGGACCTTAAACTCCAGTAAAATAAACTGCAACTACATTACTATGTTTCACTGAAGTAATATGTACCACACAGTGGGGAGAACAGAGCTGTGTGGTAACAGTTTCATATTCTTCAGATAGTAAAGCAAGGAGAAAACAAATATACCAGCAGGTAGAAAATGATCACCTGTGTTACTAATTCCAAGCATTGAAAATTCAGAACCTCAAAAATCATGAGACTGGCTTACAATCATAGATGTAAACTCTGTGGGTGCTCCAGAGATAAAGCACCCATGGAAAATTATAGTGAGTGCTTAGCACCCACTGGCAGCTCCCCCCATGCGGTTCAGTGGCCTGCAGGAGGCACTGGCAGGACGGATGGAGCAGGGGCTGGAAGAGATGGAGAAGGGGCGGGGTGGAGCATGAATAGGTGGGGCAGGGCTGGAGTGGGAATAGGATGGGGGGTGGGCTTTGGGGTAGGGATGGAGTGTAAGTGGAGTTTGATGCAGGGCAGGGGTCAAACACCCTCTGGGAATTACAAGGGCACCTCTGCTTACAGTTATATGATTTAAAAAAATAACTGCTTGCTGATCATTGAACATATTGAAGTCACAATTTCCAACTTTTCTTCACAATTGTTAGGCCTAGGAAGTTTCTTCAGTAGCCCTTCCTCCAGATGGAGCCAGCAGCAACCAGGGCTGGGTTCAATATCTAGGGCTTCCTCTCCATCCATCTAACACAGAACTGTCTCGGGACCCCACCCAGTAACCTGAGAAATTCACACGACACCCTGGGTGACTCTGAGAGGCAATGCTTCCCTACTCGCAAGCACAGAGTCTGGGTGTAGAAAAGAAACTTTTAATAAAATGTAGGGACGTAACTTGGCATTCACAGGGGAAAACACCACAAACAGAGTTCATAAACAAAAACCATGAATAAAAGTCCCACGCAAGGAGGTTGGGCAATGACCTTTTCCTCTCAGGTTCTTAAGTCCAGCAATGTAAATGTCCCCTTCACATCCCTAACCCTTTGCTGCATCCAACCCACAGTTGCTGCCCTTGGTCAGAGCAGACCCAGAGTTCAGAGGTGCATCCACAGAATTCAGCTCCCACTCTGTGTGGGGAGAAGTAAAGAGGCATCTTACTCACTCTGCTAGTCACTGTCCATCCATTTCCTCACTGCTCTCTACTGCTGCCCTGCTGGCTGCTTGTCACGCTGACACCAGCCTGCTTGGCTGTCAGTCACCATCCTCTGTCATCTGCTTCTTGGCTGTGACATCTGCCCATCAGCCTCAAGTGATTTCAGCTCCCAGTGATTTCAACTCTTAGCAAGTAGGATAGAAGAAACAGAGCTCCAACACAATTCGTATAAAAAAGAGGTTCTAAATGATACCTATTTAGCTCTGAAGCTTCATGGGGTAGCAGAGTTAGTCTGTACAGGATAAACTTAAAAAGCACAAACAGTCTGGTAGCACTTTAAAGACTAACAAAGCATGTAGATGGTCCCATGAGCAAATATAGCTGGTGTGGGGGTCACAAATTAAGTTGATTACAATGAACAAACACCACTCCATCTGCTGAATATCTAACACATTATTCAAGGCAGGAGCAAACTATTTACATAGACATACCCAGGGTCTCTTCCCCCTTTCAGCTAGCTCAGTGGTTCCCAAACTTTTTGGCGTCATGCCCCCCCTTTTTGATTTTTGAAAAACCCTCACACCACCCCCCCGCAAATAGCAGCAAAACTTGTTGAGCAAAAAAAAAAAGGTAAAAAGGAACTGAACAGGGCAGCAAAACTTGATGGGGGGGAGGCTGGGTTGCCTCGCACCCCCCCTGGAATTTCTTCACTCACCCCAGGGGGGCACGCCCCCAAGTTTGGGAACCCATCAGCTAGCTGCAAGGAAAGCGCTCCTTTAGATCAGGCATATCAAACGCATTTGGAGGGCTGTAAGTGGCTCAATCAAAATTTTTTGCAGCCTACCAGAACATTTTTATAAAAGAATGAAGTGCGGCCCGCTGACCGCTCAGAGCACATGATCAAGTGCCTGCTCACAACCAGCTGGCCTGCTCTGCGCACACGCTCATGGCTGGCTTGGCACTCCAGCAGGCACTCAAAGCTGGCTGCTGTGCTCATGCCAGCCCAGCGCCTCAGGCGGCAACATCAACTCCGGGACACAGGTATTAGGTGGGTGAGCCCAGCTCTGGGAGAGGAGGGAGGCATTAGGTTGGGGGAGCTGGCTCTGGGGGAGAGGAAGGGGCTATTTTGTTAATATTTTGGTTTTTATTTATTTATTCCCAAATAAAATCACAAAATGTACATTAATTTTATATCAATAAATATGTCAATTTTTTGCAATTGAATGAATAATTATATCTTTATGCAAAATCTCAAACTTACAAAGTATCTGAAAATTTCACAGAAGCCTGTTCTATTTGATTAACCATGGTCTATACTTGTTTTTATTTCAACAAAACAAGTTATGTATCATATACAAAATGTAAAAGTACCTTAAATTTATATTTAAATTTAAAATTATGTAAAACTAATTTAAAAATTATGTAATATGAGCAAATCACAATTTTACACATGAAATTATTGTAATATTATAAAATATCCATAAAACATAATCTATAATAATAAATAACTATGACTTTCCGACAAAGTACATTTTCTCTGGTGGCCCTAGGATTGCCAGGTGTCTGGTATTGGTGCCTTTTCTTTTTTCTTTTTTTTTTCTCGACAAACCATCTGGGAACCCTAAGTGGTCCTGAAAGCTATCAGTTTTCATTTGTGCATCCCTCAGTAGGCTCCGAGTTTGATGTGCCTGCTTGTACTTGTACATAACATCCCTGGCCAAGTAGGGAATACAGGGATTGGGAGGAAGAAGGGGATGATGTTTGTCTACTCAGCCAAGCACATTGATCTGGCAAGTTCCCATTGTGACAATGTGACAGAAAGGGAAAGGCTAGCCTCACAATTGCTTAGTTGGTTGAGAATTCACCGGCTTTGTAGCGAAACCAAGAGAAATAGCTTCTCTAACATGAGCATTATAGCTAATGAAAAAGGGGGAAATGTACTTTTTCTCTGGGATCATTGTGATTCCTCTGCCAGTGAACAGGAAAAAGCAATTAGGACAGCAAGATATGTATACTGCCTTGAAATCCTTCCACAAGTAAACTGATAATCTTCCCACAGCCACTTCACCTACTGTGTCCAGGTTCAGTTCAATTTCCTTTACTTTCTGCACCTCCCCTCAGACTTAAACTGCTTGAGCCAGATCTTCAAAGGTATTTAGGCACCTTATTTCCACTGGTTTCACACAGAGTTAAGATCCTAACTCTCTTTTGAAGGTCTGAGCCCTAATCCATATCTTCAAGGCCCTGAACA
Source organism: Apalone spinifera (assembly GCA_030068395.1). Lineage (NCBI taxonomy): Eukaryota > Metazoa > Chordata > Testudines > Trionychidae > Apalone > Apalone spinifera. Next base: position 20,825,937 of record JANRFK010006697.1, read on the forward strand.
ATTTAAGTCCTGCAGCCCTCTTTGCTCTTGAGTTTCATCATCAGGGCTGTCTGTAGAGAAATGTGGGACCTGGGGCATAGGCTCTGAGTTTCTAATCTGCCAGAAGGTGCTCCCCTCCAGCTCTGCCCAGGCCCTGCCCCCAATGTACACCTTTCCCCAGGGCCCTACACCCTCACTCTTCCCACCTCCACCTCTGCCCCAACCCACCCTTTCTTGCCCTCACCCCTCCTCTTCTCTGCCTGGTTACATCCCATCCCTGAGTGCACAGCACCCTCTACTCTAGCACCTCCTGACACCACAAAACATCAGATCCATGGGCAATGGCAGGCAGTACACAATAGGAAGGTGAGAGGGAGAGGTGCTGAGTGGTGTGGTAGACCAGTCGGTGGGGCCCTGGGCTGTCACCTCAGCTCTAAGTATGACCCTACTCAACATTTCTGGTGTTAACCCATTCATTCTTTCAAAGTCACTGAGCTACTTTGTCCCCCAGACCAACGTCCATTCAGTCTGCGATACAGCTTCCTATTCTTGGAGCCCCCTTCATGGCATTGTCACCCCTGGTTTGCCCTGGTTTAACTGAGGGCAGAAACTCCCCGTAAACATATTAAAACCACATTCAAATCACAGTCTCTCCTGAATTAACTGAATGGAAACTATTTATTTTTTCCTTTTTGTTTCATAGACAAAGATTCCAAAGAAGGCACTAGTATGCCTTATAATGCCTACAAATCTTCTGTCCAGCCAAATGTACACATCTTGATTGGGTATATTGCTTTGCCTAATGGTGTTAGGACTACTCCCTCTAGGAATGAGGAATGAAAATAGCATATACAATAACACAATATGTTCTCTGCTTTTAGAAGGGATTTTCAAGGCTAGTCATTTAGTAATTGCTGTAATAGCTTGTTTGTAGATCAATTTATTTTTTTGTGCCATGTCCTTGGGAAAATGGCCTAGTTACTAAGAATAAATAAGCCACAACATGTGTCCTGCAGACCCTTAGTTAGACATATTTAATCAAAAGAATCTCCAGAGTCATAATGGATTTTCTCCATGCACATTTCTGCACACCATTTCTTTGCTGCCATGGTACAATGGCATCCAGAAATCATTGTGGCTTTTTGTTCCTCCCTCTATAAATTACAATTTCATTATACTCCTGGGACAGATTCTGTCCCCCCTCTGAAATCAATGGCAGTTTTATCTATTGATTTCAGTCACAGCAGCACTGGACTCATTTGGAGCACACAAGGCCAGATTTTTAAAGGTCTGGATGAAGATACACACTTAGGCAGCTAGGCACTCTTGAAAATCCCTGTTACTGGATGCTCTCAAAGCCAATGATTTTGGTCTTTTCATGGGGAGATTGTGGGCCTCAGAAGACAGGGAGAACTGCAGGTGCTCAGCACCTGGTAGTTAGGTGATAGATGCCTCTGAAAGGTGAATGGGGTGGTGTGTACATTTCCCAGATAACTGGGTGGGGCTCGAGCCAGTTTTGTGTTGTATGGTTGCAGATGAACCCGTAGGTATTGGACCCAGCCCTGGTTGCTGCTGGCTCCACCTGGCAAAAGGCTTACAAATGTCTTAAGCTAATAAAACTCGGTGCCTTTATTCTCTTCACTGACTTTACTAGGTTTTGGATCAGGCCTTCAATAGCCAGATTTTCACAGGAGCTGAGCACCAACATGTTGCTCTCTTTAAAATCAGTGAGAGCAGCAGGTTCTCTGTTGTGTTGATTAAAATAATCAACACAACAGATAAAAAAATTCCACAAAGCAGCGGTTTTTCCAACTCTTTTTTTTCTCTTTTACTCCGTCAAAGATATTAAATGTCAGTTTTCTCCTACTGCTGTTACAGGAGTCTCTGTCTTTTCTCTTCATCTTACAAAGCTATGTAAGTAATGCATAAATACATTGCAAGTGAGCTTTTTATCCTATCTGCACAGTTTTATCATATTATTTTTTTCAAAAGTACAATTTACATGAGATGTCAGGAAAATATAATGATGTGCACCCGAAGTACAGTATTATTAGGAACATATTCTTTTGTTTTAGTGTATGTTCAAATTCTGCATTGCCTAATATTTAATATATAAAAATGCTGTTGATTATCGTATAGTCAAGCCTAAAAATAAACTGAAGCTTTTTCACTCATCTGTTTTTCCAGTCACAACTAGTATTATTAAAACCTGCATAAACATCCATATACAGTAGAAGAGAGAGAGAAAGAGAGAGAAGAAAACAGTAATTTAATTTGCTTCTTGGAAGTAGGGTTAATTGTACAACCATTGCACATAATTATTAAATTCTTCAGAGGAATGTTTATAATGCTTTAGGGAAATATACTTGCAAGCTAAATAATTATATAACTCCCTCTCTCTATAGTTTTATTACATACAAAATTGTTAAACCAATCACCATGTGTCTGGTAAACAGCAAACATCCAGAAGCTTATAATAGACTTTGGCCGAAATCCTGTTCATTTCAGGCAAGCAGTTAGTGTCAACAAAGCCGATGGGATAACTCACATAAATAAATTTAAAACTCAGTTGATCATAGTTATTAGCTACTGATATGAGTTCCAAAAGGTCTATTTACTTCTCAGAGATTAAGTTTTTTATGTTTTCCACATGTAGGCCATGATTTGGCAAACACTACTGCACTTGAGACATTAAAAAACCATGAATTAGAACCCCCAAATTCCGGAGATTGGCTTAAAATCATGCAGTTAACAAAATAATATGTTCCCTCTTCTAGTTTTGATGTCTTTAAGGTGCACTTGGGTCACACTTTTTCTCTGCAACCATGAGAGTTTCCTAATGAAAACTCAAATTGTCATATAATGGGACCAAATATTGCAGGACTTGATACATAATTCAGACTTACATTTCCCTAGCCATTTTTGGAGGGGGAAAATTCTGATGACTAAAACATAGTAAATATAATTAATAATGTATCTGACTTTCTGCTCACAGACTATTCCTGAGCAGACTGTTGATTTGCTTGAATGTATTAGTTAATAAATAACTTATTACGTTGTGCTAACATGTTCAAAAGTGACTAGTGATTTTGGTTGCCTCATTATATAGGTGCCCAAAGTGTGACACCTCAAAGGGGTCTAGTTTTCAGAAAGTGTGACATATTCTCTCAGAAGATCATAACCCTTTAAAATGCCTGACATTGGAACCTAAAAATTACTTGGTTAGTGACCACTTCAGAAAATCTGGGATTACTGTACATATTGGTCATACATTGTTATGAACACTTGGAAGTCTGGGTTTTAAACCTGAGCTGTTTTGTTTAGTTGAATAATTCACAGTGTTGTCCTTTGCCTTGTTTATAGAGAGTTGCTCTTGCTTCCGCTGAAGTCAATGGAGGTATTTCCATGAGCAACAAAGATCTTCCAGAATGCCATATGGATTACTTTAAAGTTTGTATTTCCCACATGTGACTTTTCATTTTCTATATTAATGAAATGTGTACACACAAAGTGGGAGCAAATTCAAATATTTGCAGAAAGTGAACACAATAGCCCCCATTCAATGTATTGTACATAGCTACCTCAGACCCACTCCTGGTGAAAATCTTACAGCTAGCAGCTACAGGACTTCATCCTTTATCTCAAGCTATAGCAACATAATGCTTTTTAGCTCTTGAAGCTCTCGGTTCTTTCCTGAGCTACAATCAAGATGGCAGTCATAACCTGACCACAGCCAAACCACATTGATTTAAAAATTCATGTGAACCTTTTTTGCAATATCCAATTACTTCTCCAGAATTCACAACACTGCAGAAACTCAGGTAGTTCCAAACTATGTTGGTTTTCCTCCCGTTCAATTACATTATAATGAACAGTACAAATGAGTTTTACAACTCAATGCGGTTTCCTCATTGACCAAAAAGATGCATATAGGCTTGCTACCTGAAGGATATCCAAGCAGTTCTTCACTTGAGATGGTCTATTTACACAGTGGGGAAAAGATGAGAAAGCATATTTAGTTTGAGCTTCTTTTATCTCGTTTGAAAAAAAATGATTAATCAATAGTCCTTAACTTTTTTCACTTAATTGTATTAAGGTTAAATATGATGGACATTTCTCTTTATACATAGACACACACACTTTTATTCAATTATTGCTCTGAGCATAGCAGGTCATCAGCAATACTTTTATTTACTGGAGACTAATTAATCACTCACAATCTTCCTTGTAAAGCTTTCAGTCCTATAATCTTTTTTTTTTCTGTTTGAAAACATATTAATCTTGTAACTTGCCTTTTCCTTTTGCAGGTTATCTTTTCTCCTCCTATAACAGCAAATTCAAATAACAAATTCAAAATAGATAAATCAAGCTGGGATTTCCAAAGGCAGGAGTTAGATTTTTATGACTACACTTTACAGAAAAGAAAAATCGACTATAGGTCGATACTGTGTGTAAAAGGCACTGGCAGTGGGAAGCTATCAGAGCATTTTACCTCGCCTTCCCTGCTGCTGTAACCTTTCAATGAATGAGGCAATGGCACTGGCAGTGTGGAAGGAAAGAGATGCTACACAGCTAAATGTAATAGTATAGATATGGAAGGAACTGCTCAGGTTTATAGAGAGGTGGGAAGGGTACATACACAAGGGAATTCTACTCACTTAAGCTATGACTCACTGTCAACACTACTATTTATACCCATGCCAGCTCAGCAATTGGGGTTTGTATTCCAGGTGTCATCATAACTGTAGATGTACCTTAAGTTTAATTGAAATTCAATTACAGTTGGGTGGTACCTAACTTCCTCAGGTTCCTTGGAAATATCCCAGCCTAATTGTAAAAGTAGGAAGCATTACTGACAAATGGGATGTGCTGAACATCTAATATTGTATCTGGCCCAATATGGGTGTGCTAGAATCATAGCTACCATCTTGACTGTTACATCAGGGACTCCATAGCTAGATCCATAGAATCATAGAATACTAGAACTCTAAGGGATCTTGAGAGGTCATCAAGTCCAATCATCCGCAATCACAGCAGACCAAGCACCATCTAGATCAGTGTTTCTCAACCTTTTTTTTTTTTTTATAAAATACCCCTTTAAAAAAATTGTAAGTACCCCTGTTTAAAAAAAGCTATAAGTACCTCCAGTACCTACAGTTTTCAGACACACACAAAAAATTTCTACCATTGTAATACATTTATTTAAACACCTTAATCATAGCCAGGCAGGAGATGAAATTTTTGGGTGTAAAAAGTACAAAAGTAATACAAAAAAAATAGAGACCCTGTGGTATCTCACTATGGGCATGTCTACAAACCAATGTTAATTTGAAATAACTGATGTTATTCCAAAATAACAGTCCGTGTCTACACAGCAAGCAGTTATTTCGACATAATGTCAAAATATTGTCATAATGTCATAATGTTGAGCTGGAAGATTAATGGATACGTCTACACTGTGACACTATTTCGAAATAACTAGTGCTATTCTAAAATAACTTAGTCAGCATCTAAAGAGACAGCAATTATTTTGAAATAGTGTCAAAATACTGTCAAGCTGGAGGACTTCTTACTCCGACTCCTGTAACTCTCTTGTACGAGGAATACGGGAAGTTGGAAGAAGAGTGCCCTATTTCAAAAAAAGTGTTGTGTAGACACTCCCTATTTTGAAATAAGCTATGCAATTGATGTATCTCAATTTGTGTAGTTTATTTCGAGATAAGCTCTGCAGTGTAGATGCACCCACTATGACTCCTGTAACCCTCATTGTACGAGGCATAAGGGAAATTGGAGGAAGAGTGTTCTTTTTTGGACTTCCTGCTGTGTAGACAGTGCCAAAAAACGAAATAAGCTATTTTGACATAAGCTAAGCAATTGATGTAGATCAAGTTGCATAGCCTATTTCAGTTTTAGCCCTGCAGTGTAGATGTGTCCTATCATGAGATAACTCTTATTAGGACTGACATACTCACTATATCTAATGCACTTTTGCCATGGTATATGCCACGTTTTGGTAAATAACATATAATTGGAATAGTAATAATTCACTGACCATTAACAGTCTTGCACAATATATGTACAAGGTGTGGACCAAGAGTTATAAATATGTGCTACAATTATGTTCGGAAAATGCGTTTGGCAAGTGCAGGAACAGTAGTCTGCACTAGACAAAGGAGTGTGTGTTTACTTGTCTGACCAGCAGGCAGAGACATGGAAGATACATTTACATAAAAGGTAAACTAAGTGATCAAGCTGGGGAGAAGACAGCATGGTGGCTACATCCTGGAGATAAAGATCAACTATATCTGAGAATATATTTCAGAAGTTTACTGGTCTTTAAAGACACCGTGTCCCAACCTCAAATGATAAGTAACTGCATCAACAAATTGTGTACAGTGTTACCGTATTATAAAATCATATTGGGTCAGGTCTACTTATGTAAGTCTGGGATACTCTGGTGATTGTGAAATATATTTATTAACACTTTATGAAAAATTATGGATGGTTACTGATATTAGGCTTTAAAGTCAGTGACCAACGGCAGGTAGAAACAAATTTTCTCCAGGATAGGATAGAAAGTAGCAGGCCCCCCAACAATTCCAGGCCCCACAGCAGAACAGTCAAAGAGCCCCCATGCATGCACAAACTGAACCTGTGTGGATGCAGTCTACCTGACATTTGGGTGGTGCACCTGCACTGGCTGGTAAGAGTGTTCTGCTGGCTACACTGGTTGGCACACTGTTCCAGCAGGGCCAGGGCATTTACATGCCTACCTGGTATGGTTGCCAACAGTCTAATTATGCAAACCCAAAGACCCTTGCCCCACACCATGCACTTACCTTTCCTGAGGCCACACCCATTCTCCAGAGCTGGTCACATAGACCCCCCTCTCTCCCAAAATACAGGGCTGCACATGCAGGCAGCTGCAAGGGGCAAGCAGCAGGATGCCACTGTATCTCCACTGTGCTGCTGGAGGTGGCCCCTGGAGTATTTTAAGTCACCCAGGGCAACAGGAAGGGCTGAAGGATGTATGGGGGAGTACATGAGATAACCAGGGAGCTGGGGGGATGCAGAGGGTATGGAGTGAAGAGGGCAGCAAATGGAAAGTTTTTCTGGAGCCAGGTCCCAGTGTCACAGCACCACAGGACTATAAACCTCATTGCTTATGGACCAGAGCTCTTCAAATCACTGAATGTTGCATCAGTCAACCAAGGAGGCTATAGTCTCTGTGAATTAATATATTGAGAAGAAACTGCTTAGGCAATGATGATAACTTGCAAAAATTGTGGTTTAGTCTTAAAAGCACATTTTCACTTTTATTTGTTTGGATTGTTTATCTTTATTCCTTATACTTGGTACCATTTATGCCTGTGACTTTTTGCATAGTAAATTTCTTCTAATTTTCTATAAACCAATTTAGAGATTGAAATGAGTGTGAAACCCTAGTTAAATTAATTAGCTGTAGCATGTTGTCTCTTAAAAGAACAACGTATGTAAGAACTCCTGTGAGTGTCCCAGGACACACTGTACACTGCAGGGAGACATGTCCAGGGAGCTTGGGAGTTGGGGTTCACAGTTTGGTACCTGCAAAGCAAGTTTTTGAATAGACAAGGTCTGAAGAATTTGCTGGCAAGGCTGACAAGCTAGTGTGATGGGGAGCTGTTATATTGCGTAACAATAGCAAAACTTGCACTAAAAAAGATAATCATAGAATCAGAGATTACTACAAGTGGAAGGGACCTCAAGAGGTTATCATGTCCAGTCCCCTGCCTTCACAGCAGGACCAACCACCATCTGGACCATCCCTGACAGATGTATAACCTGCTCTTAAATATCTACGATGATGGAGATTCTACTACTTCCCAAGGCAATTTATTCCCATGTTTGACCACCCTCACAGTTTTTCCCAATGTCCAGCTGAAACTTCCCTTACTGTAATTTAAGCCCATAAGAATAATGTTTTTCCCTCCTCCTTGTAACACCCTTTTAGGTACTTGAAAAGATACTATCATGTCGCCTCTCAGTCTTCTCTTTTCCAAACTAAACTATTCCAGTTCTCTCAGTCTTCACTATTAGGTCCTGTTTTTTAGAACTTTAATCATTTTTGTTGCTCTTCTCTGGACATTCTCCAAATCTTTTTTAGAAATGTGGTATCCGAAACTGATGCAATTACTCCAGTTGAGGCCTAATCAGTGCAGAGTAGAATGGAAAAATGACTTCTCATGCCTTGCTCACGACACTCCTGTGAATGCATCCCAGAATCATGTTTGCTTTTTTGCAACAGTGTCACACTGTTGACTCTTATTTAGCTTGTGGTCCACTATGACCCCTAGATCCCTTTCTGCAGTACTCCTTTCTAAGCAGTTGCTTCCTATTTTGAATGTGTGGAATGGATTGTTCCTCCCTAGGTGGAGTACCTTGAATTTGTCCTTAGTGAACTTCATCCTAGTTACCTCAGGCCATTTATCCAGTTTGTCTCTCCAGTTTGCAATGCAACAACATAATTCTGGGACCAAGGGTAGTAGAGTCACTCTACAAAAAACTAGCTGGGCAGCAGAAGCCCAGGTGTGACCTGCATGCTTGTAGGCTATCTCTGAGTGTCAGGCTATGAGACACAGCAGCAAAGCATTTCAGGCACCCAATGTTGTAGGGCAAGCCATGCCACAATCTGCTGTTGGTATTTGTAGAACCTCAAAGTGTCACAATATCATGAGCCACAATCCACACTGCTTTGTGCCCTTTGCAACCCCACAGAGCATAAAGGGTTTGCCCTGAGTGTGAATGTGCTAACTGGCCCTGCATGTTCTTGCCATTTTGCCTAGAGCAATTCTAATTAATCTTGTAGTGTCAGCTTTGAGATCAGCTTCCCAGGATTAATGGACTTCGTTCCATTCAGCTAAGTAGACCTAAATCAACAATAATGTGCAAATATTGGGTGAAGTGAAGGGCCTGAACTTTTTCTCGTAGTCATATGTTTTCATTTATGGGTAATTGTCCAAACTCCTCAAGCTTAACCCCAGTTCCAAAACATCTTGCTGCTGTAGTAAATTTTTCAATCAACGTTTATTTAAGGAGTGTGGATACTTTATATTATGAGATTATGTCTGTCGTTAAAGTTGTCCTGTGCTAACAAATGGGTTGTAATTGTGGAATTTGCAAGAATGCTACACGTATGTTGCTCTGCTCCCTTTTCCCCCATTATGTAAATGTGTGTATATATATATTACTAAAAAAGGAGCAAGAGAGGTGCATTCATGCATTCGACTCAGTGAATAAAAGTGGAAGAGGCCTTCTTTAAATAATAATGGTGTAATGTATCTTATGAATAACTATTTGCTGGTGAAAAGTAAAAATTTGATTCTTGGGGTAGAGAACAAAGCTCATACTGGGATGCAAATGGCTCTGAGCCACCATTCAGTCTACAATAACCATCCAAATTAGGGGAGGGACGTTGCAGTGTTGAGGGTTGGTGTCCAACCAGCCCACTACAGTTGTCTTCTTTTATCTAAAGAAACAGAGCTACAATCGTTCTGTTATTAACAATCTTTCATTTCGGCTACGTCTACACAGGCCCCCTTTTCCGGAAAAGGGATGCAAATGAG
>JANRFK010006697.1:20849887-20894450 GCA_030068395.1 Apalone spinifera
ACCTCAGCAGCCCAACACTGTGGCATTTAATTTCAGAAAGGGAAATTACACAAACATGAGATTAGTTAAACAGAAATTAAAAGATTCAGTGACAAAAGTAAAATCTCAGCAAGCTGCATGAAAACTTTTCAAAGACACAATAATAGAAGCCCAACTTAAATGTATACCCCAAATTAAAAAACACAGTAAGAGAACCAAAAAAGTGCCATCATGGCTTAACAACCAAGTAAAAGAAGCAGTGAGAGATAAAAAGGCATCATTTAAAAAGTGGAAGTTAAATCCTAGTGAGGAAAATAGAAAGGAGCATAAACTTTGTCAAATTAAGTGTAAAACTATAATAAGAAAACCCAAAAAGGAGTTTGAAGAGCAGCTAGCCAAAAACTCAAAAAGTAATAGCAAAATGCTTTCTAAGTACATCAGAAGCAGGCAGCCTGCTAAACAACCAGTGGGGCCAGTAGATGATAGTGATGCTAAAGGAACACTCAAAGATGATAAGGTCATTGTGGAGAAACTAAATGAATTCTTTGCTTCAGTCTTCACGAATGAGGATGTTAGGGAGATTCCCAAACCTGAGCCATTCTTTTTAGGTGACAAATCTGAGGATTTATCCCAGATTGAGGTGTCATTAGAAAAGGTTTGGAACAAATTGGTAAACATAACAGTAACAAGTCACTGGGATCAGATGGTGTTCACCCAAGAGTTCTGAAATAACTCAAATGTGAATTTGCCGAAATATTAACTGTTGTTTGTAACCTATCAGTTAAATCAGCATCTGTACCTAATGACTGGAAGATAGCTAATGTGAGGCCAATATATTAAAAAGGGCTCTAAAGGTGATTCTGGCAACTACAGACAGGTAAGTATAATGTCAGTACCGGGCAGATTAATTGAAACTATAGTAAAGATTAAAATTGTCAGACACATAGATGAATATAATTTGTTGGAGAAAAGTCAACATAGTGTCTGTAAAGAGAAATCATGCCTTATTAATCTACTAGAGTTCTTTGAGGGGGGTCAACAAACATATGGACAAGGGGGATCCAGTGGATATAGTGTACTTAGATTTCCAGAAAGCCTTGTAAGATGTCATGGGATAAGAGGAAAGGTCCTCTCATGGATTGATAACTGGTTAAAAGTCAGGAAACATAGGGTAGGAATAAATGGAAAGTTTTCAGAATGGAGAGAGGTAACTAGAAGGGTCCCACAAAGTTTCCAATTCTATTCAACTGGTTTATAAATGATCTGGAGAAAGGGGTAAACAGTGAGGTAGCAAAATTTACAGATAATACTACACTGCTCAAGATAGTTAAGACCACACCAGACTGTGAAGAGTTTCAAAAAGATCATATAAAACTAAGTGATTGGACAACAAAATGGCAAATGAAATTTAATGTTAATAAATGTAAAGTAATTCACATTGGAAAAAATAATCCCAGCTATACATAAAAAATGATGGGGACTAATGTAGCTATAAATACACAAGAAAGAGATCTTGGAGTCATTGCGGATAGTTCTCTGAAAATATCCACTCAATGTTCAGCAGCAGTCTAAAAAGCAAACAGAATGTTAGGAATCATTAAAAAAGGGATAGAGAATAAGACAGAGAATATCTTATTGCCTCTATATAAAACCATAGTACGCTCACATCTTGAATACTGCATGCAGATGTGGTTGCCTCATCTCAAAAAAGATATATTGGCATTGGAAAAGGTTCAGAAAAGAGCAACAAAAATCATTAAGAGTTTGGAATATGTACTATATGAAGAGAGATTTAAAAGACTTGGCCTTCTCATCTTAGAAAAGAAGAGACTAAGTAGGGACATGATGTAGGTCTATAAAAATAATGACTGGTGTGGAAAAAATGAATAATGGAAAGTTTTTTATTTGTTCCCATAACATATGAACTAAGGAGTCACTAAATGAAATTATTAGGTAGCAGGTTTAAAACAAACAAAGGGAAGTTTTTCTTCATGCAGTACAAAGTCAACCTGTGGAACTCCTTGCCAGAGGATGTTTTGAAGACGAGGCCTTTAACAGAGTTCTAAAAAGAGCTAGGTAAATTAATGGAACTTAGGTCCATCAATGGGGTTTCCCTCTACAGTATTACTCTGCAGAGTTCTGAAATAGTTTATGAGCCCTCTAGTGGTACTCACTGTGTTATAAGTTTTATAAATATGTTTTTCAACCTGTGGTTCATAGGCCTCTGGGGGTCTGCAGACTATAGCACGGGATCCACAAAAGGCAGCTATGAGAAAAAAGTTTCAGATCCCAGAAAAGGCATTCAATTTTTCTAATCAATCAAAATTATGTGAATACTCACCTTCCACTGGTCAAAACTTGGAAGTGTTATCATAACCATAGAAGCCCACAGTTCAGTGTTCTCTTTCATGCCTCATCAAATGTTGTGCCAAGCATGTGTACATTTATAGTTGAATTATGTTCACTCAGTTTTCAGTCTAAAATATATCTGTGGTAGAGGACCATGGACCAGAGGTTGGCTTTCCAAAGGGCTATGCACCTCCTTTTGAAACTTTGAACAAAAAAGGTTGAAAACCACTGTTTAGAAGCTTTCAGAAACTCTGTCAGAGCACCAGTGTGTTTTAAGGTAGGCCTTGTGTGTACTTGATAAAAAGTTATTTGTGATCTAACTGTGTCTGTGTGGTTGCTTGTTGCTGTTGTTCTATAAAGAGCAATAGCCATAGCAGTACTTAAGCACATGGATAATTTAAGCACATGCATAGCCCCAGTGAAATTAATGGGGCTTACAGTTTTTAAAGCAATACATGTGGTTAAATGCCCCAAAAATAAAGATGCAGAAAAAGATTTTATGTCATCTGGTAAGATTTTTAACAGATGACATAACTACTATATTTAGAAACAAATTACTCCGGGGAAAAAATGCACAGACAGAATACATTCTTACAGATTTTAAATGCAGATTTAATTTTTCATAATTATTGCATGAGCCCTGGAAAGATACAATTACTAAAAATAAACCTACAGCAAAATATGGAGGAATAAATATGACTTTTAACAGCAGCTTCATTTCCATAAAGACAGTATCACTGAACGAATAAACCTAAAATTGGGTGATTTATTTATGGATTCCTTAAGCTTCATTTGCATACTCCTTGACATGAATCAACTGTGTTTGCTCCTGTTAGTCATAGCAATAAGCCTGCATTCTGAAGTTTAGGTGCTTGAAGTTAGCCATTTAAATTTAAATTTAGGCACCTAAATAAAAGCCAACTGACTTTCACCGGTGCTGAGCATCTTCAGCTCTCAAGTATGTGATGTTGCACCCCATATACTTTATGGAAATATGCTTATGAATAGGAATATGACATAACTCATAAAATATGACGTTTTATGCAAAATACATGCTGCAACATATCATTGGAGAGCTTGTAATCTGTTGAATGTGTATATACTATTTGTATGCATGTACCATTCCTATATTTGAAGTTAGAAATATGAAGTGTAAACCTGTTTATCAATCTAGACGTGCTAAGTGAGGGCTCTTAATAGCACTGAAGGAATTTAGTGGCCCAGTATTTGGGACATAGATCCGAAAATAATTTTGCTTTCCCAGTAAGCCTGGACATGTGGACAGATAACCTGATGCTGGAACTCATTTTGGATACTAGACTTTTCCATGAGAAGTGTGAAAAAGTTTAAACAGAACACAAAAGATTCCCATCTTGGGCAAAATCTATGCATAGGCAGGGGACCAGGCAATATGGGAATGCCAGACAATGGGACACTCACAGTTACCATCTAAGATGTCTGCTACAACCTCTTGGAATTGAACATTAAGAAGGATCAGGCCCACGTTGGTATCAGATTACAAGTTGGGAGGCTTCTCAGATTCTTACTTCTCAGAGGGTTCTTAGTTTTAGGGAAGAAATTACATGTAACAAATTTCTTAGATTACTGACATGTTGTGTTTTATTTTGCATAAGAACTTACTTTGAGCTATCTGATATTACTTACAACCATTTATATCCTACTTTTTATATTTAATAAAATCGTTTTTGTTTGTTAATAAACCCAGTGTAAATAATTATTACCTAGGGAGGACACCAGCGGTGCATAACTCTCTTTCATTGGTGAAGGGGGGAGAACAAATCATGAACTAGCTCTATATAAACTTTATGAAGAGTAAGATGGATTTTTCTGGGGTTCTGGTCCTACTGGGGCCGTGCACCTGGGTGCTATGTCAAGTCCCTTTGACTGAGCCTTCCCAGAGCTGAGCTGATCACAGTGTCAGTGTTGCTCTACCGTGGGCTGTGACCCCAATACTCTGCCATCAATGGAGGAGACCAGAGGGTCCAGCTCAGTTGGACAGGATAGTGAGGCACCCAGAGGGGAATTAGTATATGCCCAGTGGTGTTTCAGCATATCCAGCAACAATCTCCTGTACGTCTACACTGCAGGAATTTGTCAGCAGAGGCAATGCAAATGAAGCGCTCAGTAGCATTTCTCGCGCTGTCATTTGCATAGACTCTTCCAATCCTTTTTGTGGGAGAAGTTTTTGAACAAAAAAGCAGTATAGACGGGGCCATTTTGTGCAAAAAAAACCCTTTTGTGCAAGATCCTGTATACCTCCTTTTTTGAGGCATAAGGGATCTTGCCCAAAGGGTTTTCTTGCACAAAATGGCCCCGTCTACACTGCTTTTTTTTCCACAAAAACCTCTTCCAAAAAAAAAGGATCGGAAGAGACTATGCAAATGACAGAATAAGAAATGCTAATGAACACTTCATTTGCATTGCCTCTGCTGACAAATTCCTACAGTGTAGACACGGCCCTATCTGTCTGATCAAACCCATCACAAAGAGTACCCCCAACTTTAAGATAAGTCAATTGAAGTGAAATATTTTTCTTAGGTGCTCAGGATGGATTTAGGTGCTTTGCAGAATGGGGACTAGATTAAGCTCCTTGCTAATACAGCTGCACAGGGGCACAGGAGGAAGTAAGTAAGTATTCCCCCTGCCTTGAGTGATTCACATTTGCCTTTGCAAATTGCAGCTCTGGCACTTGGGGGACAGAAATGGGTACACCCCACGTGGTTCCCTTTTGAAGCAAATACACAAAAAGTGTATAAGATGGGTGAGAGATTAGGAAGAGTCCTGGCTTTGCCCCCAGGCATCACCCACCAGGGTTGTCTGACCATGTAGTGGCAGTAGGTGACACCACACAGAAATATCACAAATCAACTCTCCTTCCTGGCACAACTGGGAAACTCCAGGAGAATGTGCACCTGGGGAAAGGGAGCAGTGTCCTCTCCAAATAGGAGCTTGCAGGTTTTCAAACCAGGATCGGTGATGTGTCTCATTTGGGCCCCCCTGCTCAACTTCTGCTCCTTCCCCACCAATCCTGTACAGAACCAAACCCAGCTACAATGCATGACAGTTACAACCTGTTCCATACACAGTTCCCCAGCTCCTGCTGCAACCTGCTACGCAACTTGCTTTCCTGGCACTTTCCCCTGCACCCAGCTTCTTTCCTGCTCCTGGCTTGCCAGCAGTCCATCACCTCTTCCCAGAGCCAAGGCACTTCCTGGTCCAAAGTCATTCTATAGGGCTTCTGCTCCCTACAGGAGAGGATGGGGATGTGCCTTCGTGTCCACCTCCAGGGTCATAGATCAGTGGGGAGGAGGCAGAGATGATTCAGACTTTCTAATAGTGGTTGGGCAGCATGAGGGCACCTCAGCTTCAACAGTGCTGCTGAGCATGCTCAGTCTAAGTGAGCTGGCCAAATAACAAATCTGGGGAAAGGGGTGGCATGACCCAACAAGCCCCATCTATGTGTTTCCTCTGTCAGAGGGGGGTTGATGAGAATGGTAGTTCCCTGCTTATCCATCACAAAGCTGTAATAATGGTATTGTATAGCATCACCTGAGATAATTGCTTAAAAGCTAAAAGCTGCCAGAGCTCATGGATAGGTCCATTTAACATGGAATGTGTCTATATTTAATTGAGCTCATTCCTATAACACTTTATGATTAATACAACTACTAATGTTGTTCTTATTGTTATAGGACTTAGATGCCCCCATCTGAAATTATGGCCCCATTGTGCTAAGCACGGTTCAACCACATAGCAAGTTCTTTACCTGAAGAGCTTGCAAACTTAATAGACCAGACTGACTGAGAGAGGAAATGGGAGGGCCAAGAGGTAAAATGACTTACTAGAGGTTGCACAAAGTCAGAGGTAGAGCTGGAAATAAAACACAATTTTCTTTAGTCTCACTCTAGTGCACTATCCGCTAGAATAGACTGCTTCTTCGTTGTGTGTAAGAAATACACTTGCCTAATAATAGACGCTATTAATGATGTTCGATGGTATTTAAATCTACTGTGTATACTGAACTGTTTAATCACCCTGTAAATTAATGGTTTATTTAATAGATTAGTCAGGTAATTAAGTAGTTGGTATGTATCAAAATTAATATGTCTAAAATTCGACCTACTTTTTCTATAATTAAAATCTGTTCTGTGAAGATTAATTATATTCCCACTAGCCAACTCCTAGCATTGTTATTAATGCATTTCAATAACATCAGAAATAAATGATAGTTCAGTTTTAGAAAGAAAAATTGGGGGCCGCCAATCAGGAGAGGATTTGCTGTCCCAGGAAAGCAAAACTGATATGACCCAATATGACTGAGGGTTTCTTAAGGTAGTCGTTAAATTACGTCGGCTCTTTTCATCTGTCTGTCTTAAGCATTGTGGTGTCCATGATGTTCCACATGGCTCTCCTCCATCAGAAGGAAGACTGTAGTTCATTATGGGAGCTGTAGAAGGCTAAGGAGCCTCGCCCAGAAGTGGCATGAAGCACTTTACTAGAACTCCACTTACATAATATGGCAAATGGCATTCAGAGTTGAACTTATTTGAAACAGCATTCTGATTACTACATGTGTAATTCATCATCAAATGCACAGGTTACCTTTGTGCCAGCCTTTGTGCAGGGGAATGCAAGGAGATGGTGGGAAGGCTCCTTGCCTCTTTTCAGCATGTGTGTATCTATTTGAAGTCTATAATATAAAGGCCTAATTCTCTGTTGCCCACTCTTGCTGCACTCAGCATTCCAATAGCTCAGGCAATCTTAAGTTAGTGTCCCTCCCTCGTAATACCATCTACATGTTTTGTTAGTCTCTAAGGTGATGCAAGACTATTTGTTGTTTTTTTAAGTTCCTCCAATAAACCTAAGCTATGCAGTAGATGAACATAAGAACATCCATACTGGATCAGAACAAAGGTCCATCTAGCCCAATATCCTGTCTGCTGACAATGGCCAATACCAGATGCCCCTGAGGGAGTGAAAATAACAGGCAATCATCATGTGATCCCTCACCTGTCATCCAGTTCCAGAGAAAAAGAGGCGAGGAAAACTATCCGTACCCATCCTGGCTAATAGCCATTGATGGACCTAGCCTTCCTGAATTTATCTAGCTCATTTTGGAATGCTGTTCACGTCCTGGTCTTCACAACATCCTCTGGCAAGGAGTTCCACAGGTTTACTGTGCACTGCATGAAGAAAAACTTCCTTTTGTTTGTTTTAAACCTGTTACCTATTAATTTCATTTGGTGACCCCTAGTTCTTACATTATGGGAACAAACAAATAACATTTTCTTATTTGTTTTTTCTACACCAGTCATGATTTTATAGACCTATATCATATCCCTCCTTAGTCTCCTCTTTTCTAAGATGAAAACTCGCAGTCTTTCTAATCTCTTGTCATAGGGGACCCATTCCAAACCCCTAATAATTTTTGTTGCCCTTCTCCAAACCTTTTCCAATGCCAATATATCTTTTTTGAGATGAGGCAACCACATCTGTATGCAGTATTCAAGATGTGGGTGTACCATGGTTTTATATAGAGGTAATAAGATATTCTCTGTCTTATTCTCTATCCCTTTTTTAATGATTACTAGTATTCTGTTGGCTTTTTTGACTGCCACTGCACAGTGAGTAGATGTTTTCAGAGAACTATCCATAATGACACGAAGATCTCTCCCTTGAGTAGTTGTAGCTAAATTAGTCCCCATCATGTTGGATATAAAGTTGGGATTATTTTTTCCAATGTGCATTACTTTACATTTATCAACATTAAATTTCATTTGCCATTTTGTTGCCCAGTCACTTAGTTTTATGAGATCTTTTTGAAGTTCTTCACAGTCTGCTTTGGTCTTAACTATCTTGAGCAGTTTAGTATCATCTGCAATTTTTTCCACCTCACTGTTTACCCCTTTCTCCACAACATTTATAAATAAGCTGAATAGGATTTGTCCCAGGACAGACTAGAAGATAACCAATATTTAAAAAGGGCTTTAGAGGTGATCCTGGCAAAATTTGGATTTGGATTTGGGGACATCACTAGTTACCTCTCTCCATTCTGAAAACTTACCATTTATTCCTATCCTTTGTTTCCTGTCTTATAAATAGTTATCAGTCCATGAGAAGACCTTCCCTCTTATCCCATGACAACTTATTTTACTTAAGAGCCTTTGGTGAGAGACCTTGTCAAAGGTTTTCTGGAAATCTAAGTATACTATATCCACTGCTTCCCCCTTGTCCACATGTCTATTTAAGAATAGATTAGTAAGGCATGATTTCCCTTTACAGAAACCATGTTAACTTTCCCCCAATAAATTATGTTCATCTATGTGTCTGACAATTTTGTTTTTAATATGGTTTGACATTTAGTATGGTTTCATACAATCATAGAATACTAGAACTGGAAGGGACCTCGAGAGGTCATCGAGTCCAGTCCCCTGCCCTCATGGCAGGACCAAATACTGTCTAGACCATCCCTGATAGACATTTATCTAACCTACTATTAAATATCTTCAGAGATGGAGATTCCACAACCTTTCTGGGCAATTTATTCCAGTGTTTGTCTACCGTGACAGTTAGGAACTTTTTCCTAATGACCAACCTAAACCTCCCGTTCTGCAGTTTAAGCCCATTGCTTCTTGTTCTATCCTCAGAGGCCAAGATGAACAAGTTATCTCCCTCCTCCTTAAGATACCCTTTTAGATACCTGAAAACTGCTATCATGTCCCCCCTCAATCTTCTCTCTTCTAAACTAAACAAACCCCATTCCTTCAGCCTTCCTTCATAGGTTATGTTCTCTAGATCTTTAATCATAACCAGGTTTGCCTGGTACTGACATTAGACTTACTGATCTATAATTGCCAGGATCACCTCTAAAGCCCTTTTTAAATATTGGTTATCTTCTAGTTAGTAAGTATAGAAGCTAATTTAAAGGATAAGTTGCAAACCACAGTTAATAGTTCCACAATTTCACATTTCAGTTTTTTCAGAACTCTTGGGTGAATGCCATTTCATCTCAGTGACTTGTTACTATTGAGTTTAGCAATTGGTTCCAAAACCTTTTGTAATGACACCTCAATCTGGGATAATTCGTCAGATTTGTCACCTAAAAAAGAATGGCTCAGGTTTAAGAATCCCCCTAACATCCTGAGCTGTGAAAACTGAAGCAAAAATTGTTTTCTCCTCAATCTCAACCTTCTTCCCCTGCTCTCAGACCTACTATTGGTGGATAACACCTGCTTCTGTTCTCATATATTCCGACTCATGGTCCCTCCTCTTACTCCCCTGAGTGATTTTTTTTATGATCACTTATGCTTATGCTTTCTCATCAGAATGGTCTGTCATGAACCTTCTCTATGTGATTCCTTGTGGTTCTTTTTCCTCTTCTTCATAATCCCTCATTGTCTCTCTTCTTCCTCCTCTACATGATCTCTCATGATCCATTAGTTCTTACTCCATGCATTCCCTCCTGGCTCCTCCTCAGCCTCCTGCATCCAGTCCAACATGGTACCTCCTCTCATGGTCCATCATCTTCCTCCTCTGAACAATCCTTGAGGTTCCTTATATTAAGGCCTTTGTGGTGCCTACCTTTGTGCATCTTCCTTGTCACATCTATCTCCATTGTCCCACTTTTTAAAGACACTATACCAGGTCCTGCAAATACCAATGAATTTCTTGAATGAATTTACACCAGTTTTCTCCAGTCTCATTTGCCTCTGCTGCTCTGTGAGTTCAGAATGTCTGGGGGCTTCAATTCATCAGCTGGGCAAGAGCTTTTGACAAGAGCAGGGGTGGGCAATAATTTTTGGTAGGGGACCACTCCAAGGTTTTGGAAAGTGATCAAGGGCCACACTTTTTTGTGGAAGAGGTGGAGGGCCTAAGATGGAGGCTGGATGCAGAAGGGCACATGGGGTAAGGGACTAGGGTGCAGGAAATGGTGTGAGGTGTGAAAGGGAGTTTTGGTGAAGGAGGGGGCTGTGACCTGGGTCAGGGGATTGGAGTGTAGGATCAGGTAGGGAGTGGGGTGCAGGAGAGGATTCTGGCCTGGGGGGGGTGTTTAGGAGAGGGTGCAGGATCTGGGGGAGAGTTGTGACCTGGGGCAGGGAGAGTGCAGATGGTTTGGAAGATGACTTGGGGGAGGGAGTTGGGGTGCTGGAGGGGCAGGAGTGCCAGAGGCAGGCTGTGGCTGGAAGGTACTTACCTAAGCATCTCCCAGCCAGCAGCCCTGCAGCACCCCCAAGGCAGGCTGGGCTCCCTGCCTCCTGCAGCCCCAATGCATTGAAAATGCAGCCTGCTCCCTCCACGTGGCTCTCAACTCTGGGAGAGGGAGGAGACTTGCACTGGCCCCATCCCTCAGGCCCATCTTTTAGCTCCTGTTGGCTAGCTGTTTCTGACCAATAGGAGATGATATGCTGGCTGGAGTCAGTTCCTAATGGCCAACTGTTTCCAACCAATAGGAGCTGAGGATTGGGCTGGGGGTGGGCAGATCACCTGAATCCTCCCCCTCCCTGCAGACTAGAGTCACATGGAGCAGCCATGAGTTTAAAACAGCTGGTGCTGCATGCCTGAGAGTCCTGGGAGGGGACTGTCTCAACTCTGGTGGCTTGGTGGACTGCATCCAGTCTGTGAGAGGTACCTTGCCCACCCCTGTATTGCAGCATTGTTACATCCTCACTTGCACCAAAGTATAATTGACACAGTCACAGGAAGGTCTTACCTGGTATGAACACATTTTTTTTCAGCTGTTGTTCTGCCACATTCAGGGCATAGGGTTAACAGTATTCTGGAAAGTTTCAGAGAGAGGAACAAAACCAAACTCACCTAAATCCCAGAACACATCACTTCTTTCTTTTTAGTCTCTTGTGCTGCAAATTATGTGCAATGTGCAATTTTAAATACAATAAAATTGCTTTCTGCCCACAGTATTTCCCCCGTGCTATAGAATAAAGAGAGACCAAGTACCCATGGGACATTATTTGCCTTCCTAATATTGTCTTTTCCAAGACAATTCCAAAAATGTTCTATGCAATTCCTGGTGCGCTGTGTGATCAAATCTCATCTGTTTCTAGGTGCTCATACATTTCTGAGATTAGAAAGGTCACACATCATGCAAAATATATATTTGCAAACTCCAAGAAACATCTGTTGAAAATCGAGCAAGATGTGCTTTAGTTCATTAAAAAAATCACTTGAATTGCAACCGTATATATGGTAAAATAATTAGAGCTGTGTGAATAACTAATTTCTTTTTGCTTCCTGGCAGTTCCAAAAAACTGGAGAGAGAAGGAATTGATTGAGGACAAATCAAAACCATTTTTTCCCAGATTTGTTGACATATGGAAAAGCAGTAAAATAGCATTTAGACATTTCTGATTTCCCCCCCTCTTTTTTGCAATTGAAACAATTTGCTGAAATTGACACAGACTTATAGAATGTTTTGGTTGACCTGAATCTACATATTTCAGCAATCTTTTTTGCCCATATATGCTCAAATAGATTTTTGTTAACTCTTTGGGATGCTTCTTATCTATCTATCTGTTCCTCTTTCTCCCCTCTTTTCCCCATTTATTTCAATTAACCTCAGCCTTCCTTTTTTAAATCAACAAAGAAACCAACAAAACCCAATCAAGAAAGGGATCACATGTTTGGAGACAGGTGTTGTTACTGTAGGTTGTCATAACTCTATTGATTTTGTTTATATATGTCAGCTAAGGACTTGATCCCTAAATTTTAAATTACTTGCTATCCTTAAATTCCATTGCATTGATTTAAAAAGCTGATAAATAATAACACATAAATATAATCTTCCCTTTATGTTCTCAGAATAAAAAAGTCCCTAAAACAGACACCCATCCAAGAGACATAAACAGGAAGCAGTTTATGTTCTAATCTTCTTGTTCTTTTTTTACAGCTACACAATTATGCTACCCACAGCAATGAAAACCCCTGAGAGAATTCACCTCGGTTTCCAACTGTTATGTACTTTTTCCCCCAGTGTGAAAAAAGGTTGAAGTGCCAGCTGTTTAGAAGAAATAATTATTGCAGTGCTTCCTGCTAGCACTTCAAATTAGAGAAAGATAGAAAGCAGCAGATTTCACCCAAGTCCTCCCTGGTTTTATTATTAATTTATTATTATTATTCATTTCCTTCTTACTGTGTTTTATCTTTTCCCTTAGTCAGTGAAGAGGCTTTTAAGCTTCTAGACTCATTGGAATAGCTATTGTACGGGTGCTCAGATGCACTAGAAAAGGAAGCAGCCCAAAGAGAACATTCTGCTTTACATAAAATCATCATATGTTGTTAAGGGTTATAGTTCAATAAATAAGTTCCTAGAATCCATAACAATAGTGTCATTTCAGGTTAGGTATTTTATAGCCCCACCTTATTAGAGATTTGCAAATCCTTTTAGGAGTAAATTTAATCTGCACCTTCTAAGCATGTAGGCTGATGTGTGTGACAAAGAAGTGTTGAGAGAGATCTTTTTGCACAAGATTACAGAATACAAAAGCAATAACTGCAATTTGTGTCACCATTATTCACAGCTTGCTCCCTGTTACTAGTTAATTGCGTAGAAACAGACCATCTTCATTCACTGCTGATGCCTGTGTACATTTTATTCATATGCAGCAATGACACTTCCTATTTGTTATGGTGCTTGTCTGTCCTGGCTAGTGTAACAATTACTTGTGGGTGGGCATTTCTATGGATTGCTGGTCTGCTATTCAATCAGCAGTCACAACTGTCTGTAATTTACCGTCTCTGAAATAGTGGGTTTGTGGATTGGGTTTGCAATGGGTTGAAACCAAACCAATTAACAAACCCAATTCATTTGTTTTCTGTTATCTTTCCAAGACGCCTTACAGCTTATTGGAATGACACGTCTGAAACAATTCATGCCCATTTTTGCTTCATTTCATTTTGTAAAATGTTAGCTCTTGGAATGAAAATAGAGTTAAACTATGGCACCAAAGCCCTCAGCTTTGATCCTAGGCTGCTTAGGAAAGAAGACACAACAGCCACACTTAATCCACTATTTGTTCAATATCAATGAGCTGGTTTTAGGCAATGCACATTCCCAGCGACTATGCGAAGAAGAGACAAAAATTCGTATAATTAAAATTATGGCCACAGGCAAGTTCCAATTACAACAAATATTGAAAAGCTCTAAACAGTGAACTTGTGAACATTCAGTGAACAGTGAACTATACAGAGGGGTTCACTTTAACTGGGATTTGCAGTAAGAAAATGTGCTGAAACAATTTGAGATTTTTATTCTCCTTTCATACAGGCTGAATCATAACACACTGAGTACAACATTAATGGTGACATACTCATTTTAAAACACTTGACCAAATCTGAGAACAATGATGTGTAAAACTTCCATAAAAAGGATTTAATCCTAAAGTCCCTTATGAACATTAACTAATTATTCCTAGCAGCTCCCCTTTAGGCTATGTACTATTATCCCAGTTTCATAGATAGCGCATTAGAGGCTGAAATTCAGTGATTGATCCCACACCCACTGAAGTCAATGGAAAGACTCTCATCCATCTGAGTGGGACTTGGATCAGTCCTTAAATGATTTGTCTAATGTTCCTGAGAAGTCTGGATTCAGAAAGTTATATGTATCTGATGTTATTCTTTTCCATCAGTTTTGTGTCTGCATGACTTCAGTGATGTGCTGGTATAATTCCATTTATTTTGGTGCTACACCATGGGTGCATCGCAGCGGAGAATTAGGCTCCATGCAGCATGTTTTGTTAATATGTATGGCAATGTTCTGCAGTCAGTTCTGCAGCACTTCATTGCATCCCCCTCTTGGCAAAAACAAAAGGCAGATGACAAGTTGGCTCCGTAGTAGTGACAGGAAACCAAGTCATGCACCATGCCTCACTGGACAGCCCCTTTCACTTCATTGATAGATATCATGGGTCAAAATGCTGCAGTCCATAGCACATCTTTATAAACAATCCCTCCTCTGGTGTGTTCTTAGTCACGACAGTGAAATAAAATGAAGAGCATTTCCAAGTTATTGTAGTAACTTGCCAGGAATTTTATTTTGGAGGCTAATTTAAGAACCTGAACAATATTACAGTGTATGTTTGTCACACACACACAAAAAACCTACCTCTGTGTATGACTGTAATCCATTCACTGTTTCATGGATCCGCTGTCCTTCAGAGAGTGCCACAGATCTCCACATGGTGACTCTGAATGCTGGATTTTACATTTAGATTTTCTCTCTTAACATTCCCTGGGACTTAATCATCTGAGAATGGTTCGAGGTGACCTAGTGCTCAAGCAGTGTGGAACAGGGGTACCTGTACTTTTCTAATGGAACAGATGATTGGATCTTCACACTGTGGAAGCCTCTGAGGTATTGCAGATCAATTACCATTTAGAATCGAAGTTTGTTCCTGGTCCTGTTGAGGTTGCAATGCTCAGGTTACAATGCTGAGGTTGCCCCATCCATTTGGGGCTAAACAAATGTAGACCTTAGTTCAGAATAAAGTCTCACTAAAATCAGATAAAACATAGAAATGCTGAATTTAAGTTAAACTTAAAAAACAACAAATGGTCTGGTAGCACTTTATAGACTAACAAAATGTAGATCAGTGTTTCTTAAACTTTTTAAGATGGAGGAACACCAAACAATACTTTTTTTTTATGAGGAAAACCAAAGACAAAAAAAAAAAGAAGCTGAGGAAAAGTTATTGAGCAAAAAAAAATCGCCTGCCCCTTTAAAGGTGGCCTTTTGAACTCTGTTGTTCTCCATGGCACACCTCCGCAGAACACAGTTTAAGAAACACTGACGTATATGGTACCATGAGCTTTTGTGGGCAGCCCACTTCTTCAGATGACTGGAGTTTTGAGTTTAGGATGTACAGACCCAAAATAAATAGGGGAGAAGGGAGAGGGAGGGAGGAAAAAAAAGGAAGGAGGCAGAAACAAGGAGCAGAGGGTACGAAAATATCAAAGAGAAAAACAAGTAGGCAGAACTGGTAACCTAAAGCACCTAAAGATTGGGTAGTTAAATTAAAGTTGTCACCTGTACTTTTCTAATCTCTCTGACACACCTTTCTAAAGCATTTCTCATGTACACATCTTGTACACACATGTCCAGGTGTATCCCACATACCTACTGGCTGTGGCTCATTGTCCCATGTAGAAGTACTTAGACCACTTACAGAGAGAAAAAATGAGCTCCTCTACAGGCTTAGCTGAGAGTTAGCTGGCTTTTAACTCAAGATGTAGAGGCTCATGCACTAAGGTCCCAATTCGGTCTGCCTGTCAGCGTTACAAGGGCACCATCTGTGGTTCTTGGATATTGCAAGGCTTGCAAACCATGTGAGGCCATTAGGCTTCAGCCTTTTCTTTTGAAAGTGCAGAGTGCCACAGTGATTCATGTCACCTGAAGACCATATCACTGCACTAGCTCTCAATGAGGCTACTCCTTCAGACCACTCCCAAAATCTAGTTGGTGGTAAAGAATGCGAATGGTGCTTCTCACAAGATAAAAAATGCAGATCCCCCTTGGCTGATTCCCAATTATGCTTTGAGGTACCATTTTTAACTGAGCAATAAAACCAAACAACCTTCTCTAAAAAACAAAAAGCTATCCCCACCCTCACCCTCTCCCACCAGATCTCAGGCAGAAGAATAGAGAAAGGAGCACTCGTGACTGACAGATGTTAGCCTTGCTTGCTCAGGTACCAGTGATGGGTTCAGTACAGAAGAAAAAGTCTCGATCTCAGATTCCTGAGAGCCCCTTTCTCTCCTTGTGGAATTGTTGGTGCTCAGCATTCCTGAACACCAAGTCCTAGGCCTCTGAAGTCAGGCACCCGAAGGCTCAAGCAACAAAGATTAGATGCCATTTTTTGAAATGTAGGACTCAACCTCTTTGCACCTCCATGTACAATCTGTAACTTAGGTACAATATGATTTTTGTGCCTCAGAGGGAAGTTGTGAGGCTTAACTTGTGGTTTGTAAATGAGAAATTCTCAAAAGAAGAGGGCTGTGGTAACATATTAATAAAGCAACATATTAATAAAAGTAAATCATGGGCCAATCCTATTCTCCGCTCAGATGGTCCAGCTCAACTCCTATTGGCATCAGTGGAAGGATTTCAGTAGTAGTAGGACCAGGCCCTACATCCTGGCAAAACTCCTATTGATTTCAGTGGACATCTGGCTTAGGTGAGAACTATGAATTGCAGCATTTGGCCTGCTGTAAGTAATGTTGAAATTTTCTCTGAAATTTTCTCTGAAATTTCACTGCTGAAAAGCAAAAGTTAATGTGTCAGATTTTCCTTCACTTTCGGTAGAATGCGTCCCAGGTCACAGATGTGCAGTATCATATACTCAAAAAATATATATGAAAATCTCATTAAATCTTGTTGACCTATCTTAGGGTATGTCTGCACTTGACTGCTAGTTCGAACTAGGGAGGCAAATGAAGCATACCGAAGTTGCTAATGAAACGCGGGAGAAACAGTTAATTCGAGGGAAGGGTTTTGGATCGGACTACTGCATCTACACGCGGCAAGTTAATTGGTGAGTTAATTCAGGCTACCAGCTTTTTAAAATGGCGACCGGCCGCAAATATGCTAATCAAGCGCAGGATATTTAAATCCTGCGCTTCATTAGCAACTTCGGTATGCTTCATTTTTCTCCCTAGTTCGAACTAGGGGGCAAGTGAAGATATACCCTTAGGTACTTATAAGGCTCCCATTACCATCATTTCTGAACACTCTGCAATCTTTTTAACATGTTTATTTTGACTAAACAGCATAAGGTAAGAAACTGCTATTATCCCCATTTTATAGATGGGTAACTGAGGCTCAGAGAGGATAAATAACTTGCCCAAGGTCAAACAAATCTATAGCAAGACAGGAAATCCTATGCCTCAAACTAGTGTCTGAAACACTGGAGCATCTTTCCTCACTTGGTGTAAGTAATAAACAAGACAGAGAATGTTTATGCTAAGCCATACATGTGTTTTCTTTTTAAGTGTTCTACAATGTATAATGACCTTGGATTTTAATAGCTCAGAACAGCAGTGCTATGGCCAGGGGCAGCAGCATAATTCCATGTATTTTTCCATTTAACAGTACCATTTTTTTCCCTTCCAGCAGGCTAAATTTACATCTCTTATCATGTCTTGCAAAGAAAAACTTAAAAAATTAAATTGTGAAAACTAAATTATTTATATGATTTCATTTGTTATATGGTTTTGGGACAATCGAGTCTTGCTTCTTCCTAATAGCATAAGACTATTAGGAACTGTAATAGTCTTCAGGGGATCTAAGATTTATCAACCTGCAGGATGGGAGGAAGCCAAGGCTGAAGATTAAGGGATACTAGTTAAATTAATCAACCTTTTCTCTATAGATTGCCTAGGAGAATGCAGAGGGTTGTTATTCATATATTTTACACAGTAGGAGTGCAATTTGACCACAACCATATGTTGAAATTAATATTAAATGTTAGGGCTTTCCAAAAGCAGCCCCATTAAAATGTCAATACCTTTTTTCAAACAAATGACTCTATTGACTTCAAAAAATAAAAATGAAAAAGAAAAGGCGTTGACATGCAACAGAGTGAAAAAGTGCTTCATATACCAGCTTTCACAGAGAAATATTTCATTTTAATCCTGGTTCAAAAGGCAACCATGCTTGTTTACAAACCTGAGTCCAAAGCAGAGATTGATAGAGAAGCCACAAATACATCTTAAAAAACTATAACAGGATCAGGCATAGATTCTTCCTAGCAAACTGTGTACTGCTCCTAGTCACAAACTTTGAAGTGTGATCTTTTTCCTTATGCACAAAACTGATGTTTAAGCTTGCTGGAATGAACAAAGAGAACATTATTTCTGTGCTAGTACAAAATGAAAGCATCATTATGCGAGCAATTTTTAGAATGTATTAAGTCCATAAAAGTTACAGTTTCAACACACTGAAATTGGTTAAAGAATTATAACGTCAAAACCTAGGAAAACCATCAAATTAGGCAATCCCTTATTCCTGAGCAGGAGACACCAGTAAACAATGTCTTTGGACCAAATATTATGCCCCATCAGGAATAAATGAAAGAAGCGAATAGATCACATGCGGTATGATAGATAGTTAATTAGCTAGGGCACCCAGTAGATCTGTATTATTAGTCATGTGGTGACATCTGGTCTGTGGCTCCCACTGTAAATATATTTGTAATATGTCCTAGAGAATAGGAGAATTGTTAGATAGGATTCACCTTCTTATGACCTCTAGGGTAGGGTGAGTGAGTGTCTGGCCAAAAAAGGGCTTCCTTTTATCCCAGCTATCTTTGCACGCCAGAATGGCTGCTTGGTCCCATGGGCAGTCAGACTTTAGCCCAATATGCCTTCCTGCCATGGATCATATTGTTAGCAGATAGGGTCACACATCCAGACCTGTATATGTGCTTTGAATGAATGTCAGTGGGTTAGTGGCAATGTCAGACGTGACGCTCTTTGTGTATTTTATAAGCGAAGGGACATTGGGTGCTGCATTCAGGAAAGCACTTAAGAATCTGCTTAAACTTAAAAATATGCCTAAATGGCTTCTCTGAATAGGAATGATTCACCGAATCAGAACCTAACACAGCCTCTGGGTGCTCTGGGGTTAGTTGTAGCACAAATGGGGAAAAATTAGGGAGTTCTCACCACCCATCTGCAGCCAAGTTCCCTGCTCCATAAGTTCCTCTTGCCTGACAACTTCTCCTCCCCTCTCTTCTAGCACCTCCCACCCTACAAAAAGAGGGAGGGGGGAGCAGAGATGGTATGTACTCCTGGGAGGAACAGGGAAGAGGGGGGTGCAGGAAGAGCATAGGCAGGATATTGGGGGAAAGGAGTGGAAAAGGGGTGGAGTGGAGACAGAGCAGGGGTGGAAAGAGGTGGGTGGGCCTTGGGGGAAGGAGTCGAGTGGGAATGTAGCCTAGTGAAGGGGAGGGCATATCAAGCTCTTCTCAGCTAGAGGGGATGTTGGTGACTAGGAACACAGCAGAAAACCAATGTTTCCCATCTTCTCCATCAGAGCCCTGGTGTGGCAGCAATTATGAGGCCAGATGGAACCACTGTGATCTTCTAGTCTGATTTCCTGTACAACAGAGGTCATAGAACTTCTCTGAAATAATTCCTGCTTGAGCCAGCCATATCTTTTAGCAAAATATCCAATCTTGATTTTAAAATGTCTTGTGATGGGGAATATTCCCACGACTCTGGGAAACTTGTTCCAATGGCTAATTGCCCTCATAGCCCTCACTGTTAAAACATGACAGCTTATTTCTAGTGTGACTTTGTCTGTCATAAACTTCCAGTCACTGGACATTATCATACCTTTGTCTGCTAGATGTAAGTTCTATCTGTTATCAAATTAACAGAGCCACACGTGACCCAGACTGTTTTTTGATGTGTCTATTGAAGGAGAGCCAGTCTAGAACATCCCCCAGCCCACCTCTATCATGCACTGAGTCATGGGTTGTGGTTTCATGGGGATGGGAAGGCATTGTTTTCCCAAATTACCTGAGGAGGCCCTGCTCATGCTCTAACTTTAGGCCCCCTCCTTCCTGCTCCCAGAGGCTGGGGTAGACAGTTTGGAGGCTGTGGTGCACCTCTGGGGCCACTTCAGCTGCCCGGGGCTGGGGTTGTCAGTTTGACTGGGGGCAGGGAGGTTTCATAAGCAAGAAGGCCATTCATGAGGCATGGCCCAGAGAAGCTGGGGTTCTGCCACCCTACTGACACTCCAGGGCCAGCTGAGGCCATGCCACCTGCCCAGCACTCTGGGGGCAGCTGGGGCTGTGCCCTCTGTCCAGATCTCTGATGCTGATGGAGGTTTGGGGCCACACTGCCTGGCCTCCCTGTGCTCAGAGCAACCCTGGGCTCTGAGGCAGGGAAGCAGGAGCCAGAGGCCACAATGAGGGGTGGGATTTGGGGGCCAGCTGCCACAATTGGGGTGGGGGCCAGTGGGAGCAGAAGGGGTGCCACTTCAGGTGATATGGGCAGAGCTGGGGGGGCTGCCTCCCCAAGCCAGGGGTTCACCCACTACCCATGCTCCTAGACCTTTAAAATAAAACCTACTAAAGTGTAGATGGAAAAAACCAAAGTGTTTATTGAACCACCAACAGTTCTAAAATGAGGTAAACCAAAGGTAGACAACAAAAAAGGTAAGTACAAGGTCTGGTGATATGCCAGCTGTGACATAGGTACGTTCCCGCCCCCCAAGATGGGACCCAGGTAAGGGAA
The DNA here is from genome assembly GCA_030068395.1 of Apalone spinifera. NCBI lineage: Eukaryota > Metazoa > Chordata > Testudines > Trionychidae > Apalone > Apalone spinifera. Next base: position 20,870,492 of record JANRFK010006697.1, read on the forward strand.
TGAAGGATTAGATACAACTACTATAACCTGCAGCTTGAGGCAGGAAAGGAGTAGACCTCTGGATTAGATGATATCAGCTCTGCTCTGGCAATGGATTGGTTTAATCTCTCTCCCTGCTATATTATGGGTGTGTGTTTGTCCTCAGCTCAAAGGATGACAGCTGGCAACACACCCTTTGTCTGACAGTAAGATCACCCTCCCATAACCAGATCAATACACATGATACTAGGTGAGCTAAAGCCCTGGAATGCCCATTACACTTTCCAGTGGTTGCACCAGTAGCACCTTCAGACTTCAGTAGCAAACTTCAGACCTTCAGTCATTCACAAGGGTAGCCCCTCAGACCGGACATGGCAGCTCTTAAATACCCAGTGGTTACTGGGCAAAACTTAAGTCACGTGTTTACCTTCGTTTCCTGCCAAAAGATAAAAAGATCACCAAAGTGCTTTCAGGAGGGAAAGGGGAAGGGCAGCCAAGATGGAGTCCAGGTTGTTGTTTGGTCATTTCTAAAATAGCACACCTATCTCGTTAAGTGCCAATGTTTTCCTCCTACAAGACTGCAACTTTCACAGCAAAGTCAGATGATCACTATCTTATTGTAGGATGAGCAAAAGTTAAATTTAAACCTTGTCACCATCCAATCAAAAAGTGTGACACCAGCATAATTTTGTGTATATGCACACTGCTGTATGCTTTGAACTAACTGTCATGTTTTACTCCAGAAGTAGGGTGCCAGTGAAATAATTACGATATACAAAAGGAAGCACAGTTCTGAAACCAATGAGAGGTACACCTGTGGAACTGAGGGCGCAACAGGTCCCTCTCTATATAGATATCATTGTGTGTGATGACCATAGGCAAGGTACTGACAATGTAACAACACACAAAAGTATATTTTAAACACCCCCAAACAGCAGAACTTCCAATGACAACGTAAGAGCTCAGTCAGAAAAAAAATAATAAACAGAAAACTTCTACTGAAAAGATAACAGTGTCTGCAACAGAAAAATAAATCAATTGATAGTGCACTGCATTCAGTAAAATGTCAACAGAAGTGTTTTGGTTCATGCAATCATATAACACATAAGCCATACAACATGACATTGCCTCCAGTTGGCAGTACATTTTTTATGAATAAGGTCTTGTAAAAATTAATTTTGCACTCCATTGTATCATGAAAAGTGCTTGTTATAAGTGAAATCTTTTGTCATGTTCATTTGTCGTAACCAAAAGATGACAATAATAAGGTTGTTAAACCAAAAAACATTATTCTTTCATACAGTGCGTGCTCTATATCTATCACTCTTCACAGCCCAGCCAATCCAAAATTGCATTATATAATCGACTCTACTGAAGGTACAACAACTCTGTCTGAAGTGGAATGTGTAGCTCATGAATCCAGAGTCACTATATTATACCTACAGCTGGGTAAATGCTAGAAAAAGCTATTCAGCCACATTCTTTTCAATGAGAGATGTGCATTTACCCTAATAAAAGTCATAGATAAGAAGGCCTTATATCAACAAGCCTCCAGCTCAGGTCCACACACTTGTGCTCTCTACGCTTATGCAAGTGAGCTAAAACTAGTTGTATAAACATTGTTTTTATGTTGCTGTTGATGGGATGAATGCCCCATACTGGCAGAGATGGGGTTAACAGAGCCTTGGCAAGGCTGTGTGGGAAGCAGCCAATAGGAGAGTGGCTGAGAGAAACTTCCAATCAGGATCCAGCAAGTCCATATAAAAGGGAGCTGCAGAGCAGAGCATCATAGAATCATAGAATGCATGAATTGGAAGGGACCTTGAGGGGTCATCAAGTCCAGTCCCCTGCCCTTACAGCAGGACCAAGCACTGTCTAAACCATGAGTTCCCAACTGGGAGGTGTGCCCCCCTGGGGAGGCATGAAGAAATTCCAGGGGGGGCACTAGGCAACCCAGCCACACACTCCCCCATCAATCCCACTCCAAGTTTTGCTGCTATTTTGGGGGGGCGGGGAGGCATGAGGGTTTCTCAAAAATCAAAAAGGGGATGTGATGCCAAAAAGTTTGGGAACCGCTGTCTCGACCATCCCTGATAGATGTCTACCCAACCTGCTCTTAAATAGCTCCAGTGATGAAGACTCCACAACCTCCCTGGGCAATTTTTTCCAGTGTTTAACCACCCTGACAGTTAGGAAGTTTTTCCTAATGTCCAACCTAAACCTCCCTTGCTTCAGTTTAAGCAGTAGGGCAGTTACTGCTTGGAGTCCAGCCAGTAGGGACTGTGTCCCTGGAAGGGTTAATGGTGAGCACCATGGAGAGAGAAATGGCTGGCTCCTGGGATTGAGCTGCTCAGGGTGAACAAGGTGTTGAGGTCGTGGGGAACTGGCCTCTGAAAATAGAGCAGTATTGAGAGAAGTGACAAAGGAGTAGCAGCAGACACTATTCATAGTGTACCTGCGTGGAGTCCTGAAGTAATAGGTGGGCCAAGGTCCCCTCCACTTTCCCACAGGGAATGGTCAGACTGTTAGCTAAAGATACCATCTCGCCTCCCCACTGCAGAAGAGGGAACCCAAATGACTGCCTAGCTGGAGGCTGAGTTGAGAAGAGAATGTTACAATATTGGCAGCAGAAAGAGGAGCTGTACACAGGAGCAAAGGCTTATGTGCACATCACAGATATAGGCATTGGCCTCAAGCTATTCCCTGCATGACCAGGAGGAGGAGCCAGTCTGGTGATGAGGGCTACATCCTGCGAGAGCTCTCAAGCCAAACTCATCCCACCTCACCCTCACAAGGCTTGAAAGCCCAAGTCAATGTCAAAGCTGCATCTTCACAGCTATTTTTTAAGTCTGGTTGGGTGGGCACAAGTTTTTGGACCTGGGCAGTAAGGCTTGCTCCCAGATACAGTGTAGATATCCCCAAAGATTGTACAGGTTGAACTTCCAAAATCCGGGATTCTCTGGTCCAGCAACATCTGTGGTCTGGCAGGACCCCAGATGTTGCTGCATCAGAGAGCCTCATCACCCTAGAGTGAGAACCCCATCCCTGGGGAGCCCTGGTTGGGGGGGAGAAGCATGGTGATGTGGCTGGTGAGCTCCATCCTCAGCTAGCTCCGGCCAGGCAGGGCAGCAGTGGGATAGGCGAGCCCTGCCCCTGGTGGGGATTGCGGGTCTGGAAGAGAGAAGCGGGGCCACGGAGGCTGAAGAGCTCCATCCCTGGGGAGCCCTGGCTGGGCGAAGAAGCAGCGGGACCGGTGAGCGGCAAAAGTGGAGCAGCTGGCAAGCCCCATCCCTGGGGAACCCCAGCTGGCCGGGTAGCTGTGTGATAGGTGAGCCCCATCCCAGGTGAGGATCCTTGGGAGGATGGGGGGGAAGCAGGTCCATCGCTGCTCAGGAGCTCTGTCCTGGGGAGCTCCAGCAGGCTGGAGCCCAAGTCCAAGCCCTGCAGGCTGGGGCCTAGCGTTAATTGGAGCCAACTGCAAGGAGGGGGAGCATCCTAGGAGGCCAGTGTCAGGAGACCTCCCCATATCTGGCAAATTCCCTTGTTCAGCATGGGTCAGGTCCCAAGTGTCCCAAGGGAGGTCTAACCTCTACTTGACAAGTCATAGAATTTCACCTGGTTAACACTGAATTGAACTCAAGGATCACTTGGTAACGGTTTCCATAAACTTTCATAGAAAGAGAAACCTTGCTGGTAAGAAATGATTGTAGAAAGAAAGTGTGTCCCAAATAATCATGCAAATATGTTTTTGCACATGTGTCATTGTTACACGATGGCCTTAAAGTAAGTTTGTAAATTCTAGAGTCATCCAGCCAGGAAGCCGGAACAATACTTGATAATTAAGATGACCAATAGCACTGCATGAAAGTGAATTGCCATTAATGGAAACAATAAACATAGTTGTGACAGTGCATAAAATTCAAGAAACTCAGAGGCTGCAATATATAGGGATAAGCCAATGAGCAACTGCCTGATCTGGCCATCCACATTCAACAGTGAGTACAAATTGACTCCTGGGTTCATCAAAATTGAAGTTTGTTCACAAATGATTTGCCAAAAGTAAAAGGGCTACATTTGTTGAATAAATTGCTTGTTAGAGTAGTTCATCCAACTCTACTTGCACCTTTATGTTATGTAATGAAAAATGAACGCCCTTGATTCAGAAAAAAACCATCTGAGTGTATCAAATGGAGAAATGAATTATTGGTAAGGTCAGACCAATTTCTCCCTGCAAGTCAGAGTTTCAAAAGTGTACATGTAGATGTAATTGCACACAGCTAATTTATGTGCACAGATGGCCACTTGAGTGGCTTATTGGCTAGATGCACTTGCAAAATGTATTCAAAATGCACACGGGTTGGATAATTGTGTTCATAAATTTAGGTGCATGCAAATGTATGCACACATCTTTGCTACTGTGTAAGTCCATGCAACCTTCTATTTTCCCACAATCTTCTATTTAGAAGCAGCACCCATGGAAACCCCAAAACACTGGGAAAGCACTCTTCTGGATTCAATTTACAGGTAACCTCCCCACCTCCACTCCCCATGTCACAGAACAGTGGCAATCTGAAAAAAATTTAAAGCAGGGTGGGGCACCTAAGGCCTGGGGGCCAGATGAGTGCAGTCCCTGATTGATTTTTCCATGGATCAGAGGCCTCTGACCCAAAAAAGGCTCCCCAGCTGTGTTTTAAAGGAACAGACATTCAAGTTCACTGTTCAACAAAACTTCAGCTGGAAGACAGAAAGAAGAACATTGTCTATGACTGAAACACAGAGCATGTCAAGGAAGAGCATTAATCTTTCTTTCGAAGAATTCTTAGGACTTCATTAATTCCAAAGTTCATTTCACTCTGTTTATTAATCAAGTGTTGCTAACCCTCTTTTCCATGTGTATTTTTATCATCTCTTCTATATTGCAATATGGTTTCCCCTTATGAACCATCAAAATCCACTTAATTTCTATTTTCCAGCTCCTGTCTTTCTTTTAGGCCTAGTATACATTATGGCTGTGTCTACACTGGACCACTTATTCCGGAAAATGAGCCGCTTTTCCAGAATAAGCTGCGAGCTGTCTACACTGGCCCCTTGAATTTCCGGAAAAGCACTGACGATCTACTGTAAGAAATCAGCTGCTTTTCCAGAAAAACTATGCTGCTCCCGCTCGGGCAAAAGTCCTTTTTCCGGAAAACTGTTCCAGAAAAGGGCCAGTGTAGACAGCATAGTAGTGTTTTCCGCAAAAAAGCGCGTCTACATTGGCCACGGACGCTTTTCCGGAAAAAGGGCTTTTCCGGAAAAGCATCCTGCCAATGTAGACGCTCTTTTTCCAGAAATATTTATAATGGAAAACTGTTTTGTTATAAGCATTTCCGGAAATTCATGTCAGTGTAGATATAGCCCATGTGATAAATCTACTGCCAGTGGATTGATCGCAGCAGCATCTATCCACCATGTAGTGGAGACAGACCCTTACAGACCAGTCAAGTCAGAGTAGTGATTGGATCTGGAGTTAATAGTTTAAATTAAATGGGGATGTGGCATCGTGGATTGGTTTCAGTCATGGGCCATTCTCTGGGAATCACCAACATTCAACAAGTGATATTCTGTGTTGTGCCTCTAAGTCTCCTTATTAGAGTTAGGTACCTAACCTCCTTATGAACTTTTATAGACCTCCACTTGGCACTTTCCTGCATCTCCAAGCACATAAACATCTTTGCAAATCTGGCCCTGGATCTACCGCTATCAATTCAGTCTCCTATAATTATTTGTGTTACAGTAACACCTAGTGGCCCTAATACATAAACACAGCTCTTACCCTGATGAACTTACAATCTAAACAAAATCAGGCAGGCAAAATAACTTGCCCAGGATGATAAATACTGAGTAAGCACAGAACTGGGAATAAAATCCAGGACTCCCTAGCCCCACCCCAGTCCAGTGAACCACATTGCCTCATCTGTTAACATGACACTGATTTTAGCCTTCACCATTGGATATCATATTGAACAAAATGTAAATAAATGTCCAATCTCTCTTATCCCGTGCCAATGCCTAGCTGTGACTACAGACGTGTGGGGAAACACTTATATTTCTCAGGTTACTTTGTATCATCTGGGCTCCAAAAGGTACTTCTAAATCTGCATGTTTTTTCTTACATCCAAATTATGCTTGGCATTGCCAAGATAAGACCTGATTCTGCAAGATTCTTCACAGGTTTGGGCCCTTACCAGTGGAAGTCCTGGAATTACTGATCTAGAGATATCTAACCGGTGTCATGTTGTATCGCTGTTCAATCGTGGGTTAAGTAATCCCCAAATAACCCTCACCTACCTTACAGGGCTATTGTGACCATCAGTCTATGTTTGCAGTGTGATTTGAGACCCCTGCTTATACAGCAAGGGACAATGTATTGTTAGTATGGTTCTGCTGAATTATTTCTAGAAATCCTGTAGATGTCGAGATAAAGTCCTTGCTCTGGAGACTGGCACACATATGGCACCCTCAGGTCCTGACTGGTCTCAGATAAGGGATTTTGCTGGAGTAAGGGAAGTTATATCTAGACTCCTGCTCTGCCCCCCGGTCCCCAGCTCTGGACCGGCCACGGGCCCTGCTGCTCTGCTAGTCCCCACTCCTCTTTGTCTTCCGTGCCAGGCAAGCCTGCTGCAGTGCGTTGCACTCCTGGCCCTGCTGGGCCGTCTTGTTGCAGTGCAGTGGGCAGCCCCATTGAGCAGCCCTGCTGTGGTGCCGTGCAGCCTAGATGGGGTGCACCCAGCAGGCCAACTGAGGGGAGCCAGGCTCCTGGCCCCTCTGGCAGATTGCTGCTAGTAGCCCAAAGCCCTACCAGCCCACAGGGCTCCTGGGTACCAGTGCTCTACTGGGACTCTCTGGTCCAGCAACATCCTACTGGACCATGGATGTTTTGGACCAGAGAGTCCTGGTTGATAGAGGTTCAACCAGTAGTAACTAATATGGGAAGTGGAGTTTCCTTTCAATTCTGTATCATTTTTGCTGAAACCTCAAGAATATTTGAGTTGTCAGATCTAATTACTTCTCTTGTAATATCAAGAAATGTGGATATAGGGGAACATACAAAATAAACTACACCAAAAATTAGCATCTCTAGCCAGATGAGAAATGTGATTGTCATCTCCCTCTCCCTTTCTCTCACTTCCACACACAATATTATTTGATATCCCTATTTATTAATTTAAAACCAAATCAAATCAATGGGACCTAATCCAATGCTCCTGATAATTTCGGATTTTCTATTTTAAAAAAATCCTGAAAATCATGAAATTTCTCTAAAAACAGTCTGTTTAAATGTGTAACTTAGGGGTGAGAAGATATTTCCAAATAAGGAAGCTTCTACAATATGTTCTGGCAAATGAGTTACCATTTCTTTAGGTCAAGGCAACTCAAGGTATCAGTCCCTTTCCGTGGTTTGCTGTAAAGTAGTTAAAATTGCTCTCCCGACATTTCCAGTTAGTAGTACAGTCTGTGCTGGAGGCTGTGGGACATGCCAGAGGGCTTCTGGCAATACTCTGCAGTTAGTTTTATATTGAAAGCTTCACTAACTATGAAAGCGTGTTCTCCCCTGCTGCACAATAATATATTTTCCATTGGCAGTCATGAAAAGCACTTGGGATATTCCCCAAGAGTAGGGTAGGGTTTCTCACCCTCTTTTCTATTCATTGATTCACCTGCTCTCCTGAATTTGAATAAATTCCTTTTGATGTTTTAAAAGCCTCTTTCCATATGTAGGGAGAAAGGGGAGAGCCAGTGCAGAGGTTATATTGCCTACACCGAGATCCTATTACTTCCCTTCATTCTCTACCCGTCCCCCCTCAGGAAAGGATGTCAATTAACCAGACCACACAAAGTAAAGATCTCTAGTGGATCCTTCATGTTAGGCATCCTATATGTTTTGCATTTTTGATTGCTGGAAGTGAGTGATTGCTGATGCTAATCTAGATTTTGGACTCAAGCAAAAAAAAAAGTAACAAAGTAAAATCTCTATAGATTTCTGATTCTTGAAATGATACTTTCTTCCACTTCATAGGAATTTAGCAAGTTTCCTTTCTTTGCTGCACAAAATCAAATATAAGAACATAACATAAGAACATACTGGGTCAGACCAAAGGTCCATCTAGCTCAGTATCCTGTCCTTCGACAATGGCCAGGTGCTCCAGAAGGAATGAACAGAACATAATTAAAATATTGTATAGTCTAATTCTCCATTGCCTAAGCATCGAGTAGTAGTTTTTTCCAGTATTACTCACTGTGAACTGGTATAAATAACTGCAGCAAGAGTGGGCAACAGAGAATCAGGCCCTTAGAGCGTAACATAAATACACAAGTGATGAGAAGAGGCCAGGTGCCTTCACACCATATCCTGGCATTCCCCTGCACAAAGCCTGGCACAGATGCTGAATGCACATAGAAGAGAGCCCAAATGTTCCAACCTAGCACCCTTGAGGTATATCTACACAGCAGCTTTATTTCGGAATAACTGACGTTAATCCAAAATGACAAAGAGTGCTTCTACACAGCAAGCCATTATTTTGAAATAATGTCAAGCTGGATGATTTCTACCTCCAACTCCTGCAACCCTCCTTTCATGAGGAGTAAGGGAAGTTGAAAGAAGAGCCCTCTTCCTTCGACTTCCTGCTGTGTAGGAAGCGCCAAAAGCCAAATTAAGCTATTTCGACTTTTGCTATACAATTGACGTAGCTGAAATTGAGTAACTTAATTTGACTGTTGCCCTGCTGTGTAGATGTACTGCCAGGGTGCTAACCATCCTAACAGACTGGATCTTGGCCAGCCATGGTGAGGGAGAAATTCAAGTGATATACAATATGAGCTCAAGCCTGCCTGAACCTGTATGGGTCAGGCACAAATTAGCCTGTGGAGTAAACCTTTATTATATCAATTTTGTGTCCAACTTACTATACAACAATAAAATACAATATTTCTATACAGCAATACAAGTATCATTTCCCCCTGGTTGCCTTTTTTTGTGCTTCTTTCACTCCACATGTTCTAATTTTTCTAGTGTTCAGTCCTTTTCAAAATGTTTCGCTTTATATTTTTCTCAAATGCCTCATCCTTCTTCTGTTCCTTCCTCCTCTTTGGCACTTTCTTTGTTGATGCTGCCTCTTGCCATCTTTGTCTTTTCCCTCTTTTAAACCCTATGTCCTGAAGCAGGAATCCAGCTCCAGAAAGGTGGTGAGGATAGTGCCCAGCTATAGGGCTCCTTGTGCTGCCTCATCTTTTTAGGCTTCAGAGATTGGCTTCATTTTGAGTACTTCTTTTGATCCACTGTTTGAGACTCCTGTGGGCAGGGAATTTCACATACTAATCAGAGCTGTATCAGTGGACAAATCCAGGGAACCAAAATATGATTTATCAAATATATTATTTTGCAAAATACATTCCTCAGACTTGATGAAAAGCTCCAAGGTAGGTTGATTAGCACTCTAAGTGTTAGGTTGGCGCATGTGGGTTCTCTTCTATGTGCACAGGCTGTGTTAATGCCAGCTATTGTGCAAGAAAATGCAAGGAGACGGTGGGAAGGTTCCTTGCCTCTATCTATGTGAAGTATATTACACTCTACTGGCCTAATTCTCTATTGTCCACTCTTGCTGCACTCAGCATTCTAACAGGTCAGGCAATTTTATGTGTGTGTCCCCATGAGCAGTGGGTGAAGGTAGGGCAGAGGGAGGCAAGCCCCACAGACATGCTCCCAACCCTGCCACTTCTGCCCAGGTTCCCCATCCTCCCCAGCTCCAGAGTGCCAGGCAACACATGGCCCCAGGCTCCCTGGCCCTGGAGCACTGGGGGCAGCAATGGTTCATCCCCAGTATTCCTATAGAGTGCTGGGAGCATGCCTAGTGGTTTGGAAAGGCAATACCTTCCCCACCTATGATACCCACCACCATTAAGTTTCCCTCCAATAAAGCTAAGATATGTAGTAGATGCTGAGAGGGTACTTGGCAGTACTTGTTGGGCAACTCTTCCAACTGCAGGAAATAGATGTTTCAAAGATAGAAGTTGCTTCTTTTCTTATCTTTAGAGGTTCAAGGGATTTTTCATCCGCTCTAGCAGGAGCAACACATGAGTGCTTCCAAGCCTGGAAAGTTCTCAGCCATGAGACAGTTTGGTCTTATCACACCAAATTAGGAGAAGCAGCTAAGAACTGATGATCAGTTTGGCCATAAATAAAAAGAAATTGGCCAGATCCTATCTTACTTCATGTTCCATTCAGCCTTTCCCCTCTCACTCCTTCAATTCCTGACAGAATTGCTTGTACGGGGTCAGCTGGGCCTAAATGCAGGAAAAGCAGAGGTAAGATTCTGCAGTGATAATCTTCATCCAAACTTGCAACATTCAGGATTTCAGATAAAGTGTTATAATGCTCTCAAGCTGGGAAAAAGTGCAACCAGTAAATCTTACGACAGAGTTTATAGGGACTTTGTTTTGTGGCCAGAATCAAAGTTAGGAAATATAATTTGCTTCAGGGACTTAGCCTCTAGTCCTTGACTCTCATTTGACCAACAAAGTGTCTGAAGGAAAGTGAATCTCTCTATCAAATCCTTTCCCTGAGCCCTGGATTCTCGGTTTACGGGAGTCAACAGAACCAGGAAATTTCACATGCTAGTCAGAGCTGCCTTACAGGACAAACCTGTAGGTCCAAAATATGACTTAACAAATATAATACTTTGCAAAATATATTTCCAGACATGAGGAAAAGTTCTATGTAGTTCATAAACTTTTGTCTCTCACCCACAAAAGTTAGTAAAAAAAAAAAAAAAGATAATACCTCACCCACCTTGTCATTCTAATATCCTGGGGCCAACAGTTACAGCAACATTGGATATTGCCAAATACTGTAATTTACTGGAATCATTGCTGCTGAACTGTGTTCTGTTCTGGTGCCCACAATTCAAGAAAGATGTTGATAATTTGGAGAGGATTGAGAGCAGAACTGTGAGAATGATTATTGAATTAGAGAATATGCCTTATGGTGATGCACTTAAAGAGCTCAATCTCTTTAATATAACAAAAGGGTTAAGTGGTGACTTTATTACAGTCTATAAGTACCTACATGGGGAATAAATATTTAATAAGGAGCGCTTCAGTCTGGTAGAAAAAGCTATAACATGATCCCATGGCTGGAAGCTGAAGCTAGGTAAATACAGACTGGAAATAAATATACATTTTTGATGGTGAGAGTAATTAATCATTGGAATAATTTACCAAGTATAGTAGCACACTGTCCATCACTGACAATTGTTCAATCACGAGTGGTGTTTTTGTAAAAGATCTACTCTAGAAATTATTATGAGGAAATTCTCTGACATGTGCTGTACCCGAGGTCAGACTAGACAATCACAATAGTCCCTTCTGTCTTTGGAATCTATGAATCTTTTGGTTCAAAAGGGTGTTATGCAGAAAGTCAAGCAAGCTAATTATAATGGTCCTTCTGGCTATATAATTTACACCTTTATAATTGGCTTTCCTTAAAAATACCACTGAACCCTCATCAAAGGAAAATCTGAATGTGTGCAAATGTTAGATGTTGAGGGAACACAAATTCATTAAGAGTAAAATCCCCTCTGTGCAGAAGGACAGCACAAGTCCTAAACATCATCCTAACCTCTGGGGTTTGCAAAAGTGCCTTGGTTTTATTTTAATTCTTGTGCCTACTCCAGAATCAGTTCAAACTATTATGACAGGCCTATTTCTAAAGGATGGGAATCATGACTGCTTTGTGCAAAGAACTTGTGTTAGCTCTCACTTTATGATTGGTGATAATCCAAATATCAATAGATAATGTATCATTATTCCTAATAAACAAAGTGAATCCCCCGATTTTTGAAAATCAAAGTGGTGTTTTCTATTAGGCCAAAATCAGATGCACTGATGAGGTCTCAGTAGAGTAAGCTTCTATTCAATGTGGTTTTAGAATCAGATTTCTGATATGTAACTTTGTCTATCCCTTAGTTTAAAAACTGGACTGGAACTTTCCAAAGGATCACCCAGGCTGCTAGAGACACAAATGCCTTTGAATTTCAATGGGATGTGGGCATCTCTGTTCATTAAGCTCCTTTGGAAATCTCTGCTCATATGAAAAAACATGGCCTTCAGCAAATTTCCTGAAGAAATGTCCAAGGTTTCAAGGACACTTTGGAAAATATCTCTCTCTCAAAGCATTTTCAAATATGTGTGCCGACATCCAAGTCTTGGAACAAAACCAACTGGCAAGGCAAATGTTGGTTACCAAGAGGCATAGGAATCTGTGGCAACCAAAACTTAATAGCTGCCATTAGAGAAGGGAGGATTTGATCTGAAACAACTTGCCAAGTTGGAGAATTAGGACATACAATAAATGATCTAGGTTATATTAGCAATATTCAGTTCATAATTGGCTTGATGGCCTGCTATACTGGAACTGATGTAAAAACAAGGAGCAGCATGATACTCTGGCACTCCTAAAGGCCTTAAGGAATTGAGACTAAAAGGATCAAAAGCTGTTTCAGTCTTGTCTGCCAGCTACCATCTTGCTCCTTGTGTGAAAAGTGTTGATAATGTACCAATAGTCCACCTATCCCACACAGAAATGACAGACTAAATTGGCTGCTCACTGTATGTCTGAGCACTTCTAACCTCGCTATTGATATTTGCCATTTCACCACTGGTAATTGGCAGTACATCTCAGTGCCCTTTAACAGGAATACACAATAGAGAAATACTGTAATTCAGGGAATGGGAATGCATTCTAATACACACGGTCATTAGCAATAACTCGATCAAGAAACCTAATGCATAATGGAATCTCTACAAACTTCTGCAGACTACATTCAATGCTTGTGATATGCTTCTTCCCCTGTTTTTTTTTTTTTAATGATGTGGTACATACTCTTGAATTCCCCATGATGTGAAATTAACATCTCTTTACTTTAAAACACATCCCTCTCATTCCCCTTCCCTTCCCCCATCCTTTTCTAAATACAGGCTGCTGCTTTTATTTTCCATTTTGGCCCATGCCAGAAATAGTTTTGCTTTAATCATTGCATGTGCTCAGCAACAGGAAATATTCAGCACATATTGTGCTGTCACTTGGATGGACAGGGAACTATACACAAAACTATGTTAACAATAACATGACTAATGCATAGAGATGCTGTTCCATAGGTTTCCTGAACCAAAGGGCAATTTATGCAACCCAGGCTCCCTCATATTGTATTTTTTTAGCTATAGTTCTTTATTTATTGGCACTGCAGCTGGGAAAAAACAGCTGATTTTCTCAGTCATGCACAGGAATTTGTGCTGTAACTGACTGTACATTCTATTTTTCTCCAATGTCTTGAATGTTTTATAAGCCTTTTTCATTGTATAGCACTCCAGTCCTTTATTCTCTCTGACATCAAGTCGAACAGCTATTATGTACATTGACTACCTAGAATATTATACTCTACTTCTAAGAAAGCATGAGAATATTTAGATCTCTCATCAATATAGGTCCTTTAAATGCCTGTATTCTCAGCTGGCGTCTTCAGCAGCATGGTTTAATTTCTGCCTTTCACAAAACTGTCACATAAGTAGAAGTCCTTTCAAGACACAGTTTCTAAATTCCTATAAAGTATCAGAACAATTTTGTTATGACTTCTAGATTCTTTATATTGAACATAAGATGCAAAGCTCAATTTTTTAAAAAAATTAGGTATCTTATAAGTGCTCCAAGTCATGCATTTGGATGCTCCAATTAGCACTGATGTACATAAGTTCAAACAAAAGCCCCTCAATATCAAATTATGGCTTCCAGGTTCATGGAGAATTCACACACTAATCTTTGATCTTTCCAGCTGTTTCATTACATTTAAGATCTGTTAATTGCTTTTTACTGTTCCATTTTTTAAATATTATCTGACTGCTAATTTGTATGAAAAGTAAAATAACTTACAATGAAAACAATATATACTATAATTGGATAAGCAGTTAGAGGAAGAAAAATTGTGAATACCACACAAAAGCTGAGCTTTGCATAGACTCAGTTCAAGTTTTCTTTAAGTGATTAAGTTCAAATCTTGTTCAGAGGTAAAATATTTAAAGTAAGAATTCAATATTATTCTTGGAAAGATTATTATTGACATATAAAAATGTTGTTGGGTTTTTTTAAAGCCAAATCTCAGGAAGGCTGTCCATGTTGGAAACATAATAGGTTTTGTGCTTCTCTGACTCACACAGATAAATAATCTTCATGTGACCTTTTGGCTCAGTAAAACCTTTCCATTTTTCATTTGTTTCTTTGCACAAGTGTTATGAAATTCTTGTAAAGTAATAGTTGCTTTGTCTTAGAGGTGATTGAGGGGTTACTCTCATATTTACAGGCTGCTGTAAAATAAGCTTTATACTTCACAGATTAAATAAAGAGATAATCACATACTCCTTATCCCATACCTTCCTATTGTGTTTTCCTTTCACATGGTTCATCAAATGCGAATAACATACAAAAGGATAGGATATGAAAAAAGACTATAAATGACTATGGAAAATAAAGGCTTGCTGTATTAAGATCAGATGGGTATTTAGTAGGCTAACATACTTTTTGGGTGAGTAGGTGATAAATCAATGGGAACATTACTAGAGTGTAAACAGAACAAATAGCTTCTATAGTAACACTGTTATAAACTTTATTTACTACATTGGTTTGCATTATAGTATTATTTTTGTCCATCGTCTTTTACTAAAACAAGTTATATACAGCTTTCAGATGAACTCCCTTGTCAGATTTTTGTTGTGAGGAAATTTTTAGAAGCATTTCTTTTTTAGTTCTCTACCCAATGAATTTTTTTACCTGAATTGTGATATGTTGCTAAGCAACACCATTATCTTCCAATTCTCTCCTTCTAATGCTTTATACTTTCAGTTGCAGGGAATCAAGTTTTCATAATGATTGGAGCTGGCAAAATTCATTTAGTAGGCATAATTTAGTAAATCAACTGGTGTAAATGTTGTCAAATACATTATCTGTGATAGTTTTTTTTTAAAAAAAATCACTGTTTAGCAATGGTTTTAGAACCAGATTAGACACAAAGGGTCAAGATGTTCCAACGTGACTAATAATTTTGGGTGCTCATCTTAGAGGAGCCTGATTTCAGAAAGTTCTAAGCACTCATCTTCTCCTGATCTCAGTTACATTGGAGCAAATCAGGAATAACACCACTGATGTTAATGGAACTACTGGTATAAAAATTGATGTCAGTGAGTGAGCAATTAGATACACTAGTCAGTAGTCCAATAATTTATTTAGAGAAAAAAAAGACATTTTCAGAAAAGATTAGAAGTAAATGAAGTGAAAAGACACAGAAAGTATTTTTAAGATAGTATTAGTGGCAGAGAAGAAGACACTTGCATTAAGGCTACATCTATACTACATGCTTATTTTGAAAAAAGCTATTTCGGAATAACTCCCAAAATAGCTATTTTGAAAGAGTACATCCACACTACAAATGCCCATTGAAATAGTGCAGATCTCTAGCGAAATAGCACGTCCACACTGATTGGAAGCTGACTTGCATTTAAAACCCCCCAGAAACACTCTGGGCAGGGCATGAGGACAGCAGTCACTTCCTGTAGCTGCTGCCTGAGGCTAGCTGAGGCTCGTGCTTAAAGGGGCTCCCCTCTACAGTTGTGGCTCAGGCTCTTCACCTTTGCCTACCTCCTTGAGGGACAGCAAACTCATCTCACTGCCTGCTCTGATTGCCCTTGGGGACACCACATCATTCCAGCCATGGAGCCGGACCTGCTGCAAAGCACTGGCTGGTTCTTACTCTTCATGACACACCTCTTGGTGCAGTTACTTCATGCTGCCCACGTGGCACTGCAGAAACAGGACCCGCACATCACTGAGGAGCACCTGCTTATACAGCACAGCCACTACCACCCTCCCCTGCACACCAGGTACTCCTGCATCTGGGGATAGGACACCAGTACTAACGGGTGGGACCGGATCATCATGGTGTCATGGGACAATCAGCAATGGTTCCAGAATGTCCGCATGCAGAAGGTCATCTTCCTGGAGCTCTGTCAGTGGCTCGCCTCTGCCCTCTCGTGATGGGACACACACATGAGAACCACCATCTCCCTCCAGAAGTGGATCGCCATCACACTTTGGAAGCTCGCCATGCCGGACAGATACCTCTCCATCAGGCACCAGTTTGGCATGGGGAGATCAACCTTCAGCTTTGTGCTCATGCAGGTATGACTCTCTTGCTACTGTCCCAGGAAGGTGGCAAACTCTTGGGATGGGGTTCCCTAAGGAATAGTGGATGGTTGTCCAGTTCCGGCTTCACAAAGCCCTGCTGGGGATGCAGCAAGTTGGGGTTGGTCCTGATGGGGGATAAGGGGTTTGGGCTCGGGGATTTCCCAAAGGCTCTGGGAAACCTGTGATTCTCTGTCTCCTTCTACAGGTGGTAAGGGCCATCAACACCATCCTGTTGCGCAGGGTCATCATCCTGAAAAGGTCCTTTTCAATAGTTCTGCAGGCTATCATGGACCACTGAGGCTGCTTCATGGACATCAACATCAGGTGGTCAGGAAAAGTGCATGACACCCACATCTTCAGGAATTACAGCATCTTCTAGAAGATGCACACTGGCACGTTTTACCCCAACCACACCATCAGGGTCGGGGGAGTGGACATGTCCACATGCCTTGTGGGGGGACGCAGCCTACCCTCTGCTTCCCTGGCTTATGAAGCCCTACACTAGTCACCTGGACCACAGCAAAGAACATTTCAATGGCAGGCTCAGCAGAAACCACATTGCTGTGGAGGGCATCTTTGGCTGCCTCAAAGGGAGGTTCCACTGTCTCCTCACCCAGCTGGATCTCAGCGAGTGGAACATCACCCAAGTGGTGGGAGCTTGCTGTATCCTAAACAATATATGTGAGAACAAGGGGGAAAGGTTCCTGCCAGGATGGGGGGCAGAGGCCAAGCAGCTGACAAGGGCCTTTCAGCAGCCATGCACCACTTACATCCGGCAGGCCCATCAGGGAGCTGTGCACATCCAGGCAGCACTGAGGGAGAGTTTCAGCCAGTGCCAGCTGGGACATTCTCCCCAGGACTCCTCACAAGGAGTCACTGCAGTGCCCCTCTGTGCCTTTTCTCCCTCACCGCACCCCTTTTTTCCCCCTCCCCTCCCACTCCCCTTGCCTGCTGATACAATAAACCAGACTTTATGTTTTGAACCAAGAAACTGTGTTTTTTTTTTTAATTTGGGGTAAATATAACTGGGGAGGAACTGGGGAAATAGCCTGGGAGGAAGAAGGAGAGTTGGAAGGAGGAGGAGGGGAGAGAAGTGGCTTAGGGCTGGGGCTGGGACTGGTGCCTGCCTTGGGTAGTTCCACTGCCTTGTGTGAGGGGCCCTCAGTGGCCACGGAAGAGGTTAAGGGGATAAGCCAGAGGGATGGATGCAGGGGCAGTAACTGGGGCAGGAGCCGGAATGGTAGCTGGAGCAGGAGCAGAAGCGGTGGCAGTAGAAGTGGCAGCAGGAGTTGGGGGGGCCAGCTGCTGGACCACTCAATGGCAACCACCAGGCTGTCAACGACGGTGGTGTATGCCATGCATATGCTACGTGCCTGCTGTGACAGCTCCTGCCAGATGGTGTGGCACAGCTCCAGGTCAGCATCCAACCTCGGGTCCTGCCACTCCAGAGACTACTGCAGGGCATGTAGGCAGGCAATGTGCTCCCACTCCAGGCCTTCCTGGTGTTTCCAGCATCTGCGGGTCAGAAGGCTGGTACAGGAGGTTTGGCTCGCACCCACTTGTAGCTGGTCCAGCTGTGAAGAAAAGTGAGAAGGGCAGTCATCCCAGGAGACAGGGTGCCTGAAGCCTAGCTCTAATGCATGAGCTGATACCGAAAGGTCTCGGTTCAGACTAAGGTGATGTGCTTCGAGCAAGGCCATCTGTGGCCTAGACATCGGGCACTTTCCTGCAGCACTCTAATGCACCTGGGCAGCCTTGCTACCCCCACGTTCTGGGGACAAGCAGACATGTGAAGGTGCTGGCCAGGCCAGAAATCTGCAGGTGGGAGTGCAGCGACGGGGCAGCTCATCTTCCCGCTGTGCCATGCACATGCTGGGTCTGGCACTGGCGGCATCCCACAGGGAGAGGACGTCTATCCCTGTCCTCTAAAGGAGGGGGTGGGGTAAGGTGTTGGGGGAGGTGTGTGTGAGCAGCAGATGCCACTTGCTGGGAAGGGTGGTACTGGGATCCCCTCCTCTTCCTCTCTCTAGGCAGGCTCTCCTGTGAGCAGCTCAGTGTCCTCCATCTTGCTGCACTTGCTCGGGAGCAGATACTGCCCTGGGAGTATGGGAATGAGCTCATGCTGTCTGTGACACTGCTGTGCGTGTCTATGACCCCATGCTCCTTAGTGGTGGCTTGTGGTGGGGATGTGTCCCACCACAGGGTCAGGAATAAGGCAGGGCTCTTCAGAAACCCTGTGAGCAGAAGCACAAGGTTCTTTTGTGGCAGCCTCATTGTTGTGCTCCGGACTGGTGCTCCATGTGCCTCCACATGCACAGGCTGCAATGCAGTCCCAAGACTGAACGAGGAGTGTATAGCCCCTGGCCATCTACCACCTCCCATCACCTAGGAGGAAACGTAATGGAACTTACCTGATGGGCCTTCCCTGGCCTTGTCTGAGTCCTGAGTGTCCACAATCCTGCATCTGGTGTGGCGATCCTGGAGGTTTGCTTCCTCTCCCCAGACTTCAATGAAGATCCAGGATCTCCACATGAGACCAGGGTGGGAAAAAGGTTTGGGAGCTGGCTGCAGCTGTGTTGGCAGCCTTGGGGGGCTCAGCCAGCATGCTGGTGTCTGCCATGGCAGCAGGGAAGGCAGATCAGGGTGCTGTTGTGTGGCATGGTGCTAGCAGGGCTTGTGTCGTGCCACAAAGTGTTTCCTCTGTGGCTGCGCCTTTAAGGGCTGCAGGGGAAGAAGAACTATAGAGTTCTGATGAGTTTGAGAATCTCTGGAGGCCACTTAGTTTGAAATAACCAAGGCTGCGCACACACCCTATTTTGAAATAACTATTTTAAAGTAGGCATTATTTCTCATGAAATGAGGGTTATAGATTTCAAAATAAGTCCATTATTTCAAAATTATTTTGAAATAACGGGCTTGCTATGTAGGTGTTTACATGTTATTTTGAAATAACGTCAGTTATTTTGAAATAATGCTGCATTGTAGACATGCCCTAAGTGTGATGTGGTTAGATGGAGGACAGAATAGAGACCAGAGCTTGATGAATGGAGGAAGAGGAGGGAAGGAAGGTTATAAAAATAATTAGTTTGTAAATGACTATTCTAAGATTTGTGTTGAGTATTCAAGCATGCCCAGTGTGAACTAGAGATTTCTAGAAACCCAGGCACACTTGGAGACGCAATCATGGTCTAACCCTAAACATTAGATCAACCTAACTACATCACTCAGCTCTGTGAAAATTGTCATGCCATGTGAAATATAGTTATGTTGACTTAACCTGCACAGTAGATGAAGCTACGTACATGGAAGAATACTCCTGCCAACCTAGCTACTACCTCTCACAGAGGTAGATGCCTACATTGAGAAAAATCTCCTTCCACATGGATATAAGCATGTGTGGTGGGTGTAAGAGGCAGTGGAAGCGTCAGTGAAGGTAACATAAAATTTCTTACAGGAACTCTCCTGTTGCAACCAGGGTTCCCATTAGCTCTTAAATAGCTCCCTGCTGGCTTTTGCTGCAGCTGGGCCAGGTCTTGCTGGAACTGCACACCAGGCCACACCTGCTTAATTTCACCCGTGAGGGGAAGGCAATGCCTTCCTAAACTTCCAACCCAGATTCACCCACACTCCACCTCAGCCCCCACTCTCCTTCAGCACATCTCCCCCAGTGTCCTGGCACTGCCTGGGCTTCAACCCCGCTGAAGCTGGGGAAGCTAGGGCCAGAGTCGTGAGGAAGGCCACCTGCTGTGCACCCTCCAGGGTTGAGGATCCATCCTCCCCATGCTCTGGGGAAAGCTGGGACTGCGTGCCATCTGCCATCCCCTTTGTGCTCCCAGCCTGGGGGAGGAATAACCTGCTTCTAGAGTGGAAAGCACTTGGCTCCAATGGGGTGCAAGGTAGCAAGGGTGGGCTAGGAATTTGCCTTCCCCAACCCTAGATTAATCCTGTCCATGGATATAGGAAGTATCGATGTGCTACAGCACTATAGTGGCATAGCTGCAGCTCTGTGGCTGTGTTGCTGTAGTGTAGACATGGCCTCAGGTAAGTATTCATACATTTAGTAAAAAGTGCCCTGACTTCGCCCTGGACAAACCTGATTCCCAAATGCTTGTTAAACATTACAAAGCAGGACAGTTTAAACCTGGGACCTGAGGCAAATTAACAGTTTGTGGGATTGAGAAACAGTTGGCAGAGAAAGGGGGGGTCAGAGCAGACAGATTAGGGAGAAGTGATATGACAATACCTGTAAGAAATTTAAGTGTAGGGTGGACTGTGGGGGGGTGGGGATGTGAGGGGAACAGGGATGTGGGGAGTGAAGGTGTCAGGGCAGGAAGTGTGGGGACCCCAGAGCAGGGGAAACTAGAGGATGCAGGAGTCAGGGATGAGGAATGTGGTGGATGCAGGAGTCAGGGCAGGGAGTGTGGAAGTCTCAAAGCAGGAGGGATGTGGGCAGTGCAGGAGTGGGGGTGTGGCAGTGCAGGAGTCAGGGCTGAGCATGGGGATGCAGGAGTAAGGTCTGGCATCTGGGGGCTATGAGGAGGAGCTCAGGGCAGGGAGTAGGAGGGATTCAGGATGTGAGGGATTCAGGAGTCAGGGCAAGGCTGTTGGGGAAGTTCAGGATTCAGGATAGGGGTCTGGGAGCATGGGGGGTTCAGCGCAGGGAGGCTGTGGCGGTGCAGGATTCAGAGCAATTGATTGGGTGTGTGTAGGGGTGAGTGTGGGGAGGTAAGGGTGCCATTTCAGGGGGTTGCAGCTGCACATACTGAGTCCTTGTAACTCTTTTTGTCCTATCTCTGACTATCAGTGACTGAGGGGAAAGTGCAGAGTCTGATACATTCCTTTCCCTCCCAGCTGCCCAGGAGAGGGGCAGAAGAGGAATGCAGTAAGCTCTGCACTTTTCCCTCATTCCCTAATAGGCACAGGAAGGAGAAGAAGAGTACAAGGGACCCAGTATGTGCAGCTGCATTCCTCCATCTCACCCCCTCAAATGGCAATGTGGAGAAAGTGCTCAGAGCTGAGATAGTGCCAGACTGGGGGGTGTGTACCCCCAAACAGCCTCCTTAACCTGCCTGGCTGCCTGCTATTGATGTGGCAGCCAGCAGGAAGCCCTGGGAGCTGGACTGGGAGCACCCCAACCATCCCATTGCAACTAAGGCCCCAGCTGGTCAGCTTCTTGCTGGAGTGTTGCACCAGCGCACACCAGCTTTCTTTCACCTTATAGGGGTATCTTTGATCTCAGCTTTTTCTGTATCCTGTAATCACAGGCGCTAAAACTATTCTACATAATCTGTCCCACAGTGCATGTCTGATAAAGGTCTGGGAACAGATACTGGAAATATTCCCACTCTTGTAGGGGCAGATTTTTAAAATTATGTAGGCACCTACAGACAGAGGTGCTCGAACAGTTTTTTATATTGGGGAGCTGATGGTGCAAAAAGGTTTATCTGGTGATTGTTATTACTTCTTCAAGCCAGGGATGAGGCAGCACCCTCTGGAACTCATAATTCCAGCACCTATTCCTAAAGATGCAGAAAGGGTGAGTTCAATGGGAGTAAGGCACCTGGTGTTTTTGAAACTTTCACTAAGCCCATATTGTCATCTATTGGAGCTTAAATATCTTTTAAAAGTTGGTGTTTGGCTCTCTGTAGCTTTGGCTTTAAACAAAGGCTGAGAAACTGGAAGGGAAGCAATAAACTAAAAGCTCTCTATTATTAAAACAGTAAAGAAATTGAACTTTTCCTTAAAATGCAGTACAATTTCTTTGCTCTCTTCAAGGACAGTAAACACCTTTAGTGCTCATCATTTGATGAAGTGGGTTATACTCATGAAAGCTCATGATGCTATATATTTGTGATAGTCTCTAAGGTGCCACAGGACTACTGTTTGTTTTTAAAGTTACAGACTAATATGGGTATCCCAATGAGACCGTTAGTAATGATAGTCAAATAGGGAATGTCTACATACAACTTTTATTTTGTTTCCCATTTGCATACTTCCTCCAGGTTTTTTTTTTTTTTTTTAAAGGAAGATGCTCTTCAGGTATTTACCTGCGTCTACACGTGGCCGAATTTTAAATAAACCCCTATTTTGAAAGACCCCTTATTCCTCCTACAATGAGGTTTACAGGGTTTTTTCGAAATAAGGCTTTATTTTGAAATTCGGCCATATGTAGATGCGGGTAAATACTGGAAGAGCATCTTCCGAAAAAAAAACCCTGGAGGAAGTATGCAAATGCGTAGCGCTATTTGCATCCTTTTCCCAAAATAAAAATTGTGTGTAGACATAGCCATACATACTATATATTTTTAAAAACAAAATTCACAAAGAAGACCAGATTTTTTAAATGACCTATGTTTTAATAGGTTCTGATGTGAATCCATAAGTAGTTGCATTACTATTTTTGTTCATACAATTACTTTGAGGAATGTCCTGTAGACATCAGAAAATGTAGAAACTGGGTGTACAAAACTGCAGAGCAATAATCTTCAGGCAATCTTCCACAAAACCAGAGGAAATCTGACTGAAAAATAGTCCTTTATAATTTTAAAACAATTCTAAAAAGGCCTTAATGTAAAATACTAGAATGATACTCTATCACAGGCTAGGATTGACAGTTTTATATCATATTAAGAAAATGAAAGAATGGTTGATAAATCTCTGAAGGAATGATGCCAATAGCATCTGTCACTTAGCATATTGCCTAAAAATGAGATGATATTTTAGGAGGTATCATTTTGATATTTGTCATGACAAAAATATCTACATTAAGAAAGAAATTGGGAGGAAGGTAATGAATAGCGGGGGATTAGTAAAAGGATTTTCACTGGAGCATAGATGTTTTCAAAATTTTACCAATGGAGCTTTTCACTTCTAGATCATGTCTTTGTTGTATCTCCTTAATGAATGCCATGAGCAGCTCCTAGTGTTGCTCTCTGTACTTCTGAATCTTTCGTGCCATAAAAATCATGTTGGTTGTACCTCAGGATGGCCTGAAGCCATACTGTGATTCAGAGAGGAATTCCTTGGCAAGGGGGCGGATATGGTTTAGTAGGATCCTGGAAAGGATCTACCCTGTGATGGGGAACAATACCACTGTATTTCCATACAAAGATTTGTCCTCTTTCTCAAGTATTGTAACAATGTGGGTGTTCTGTCAATTGTGATGCCTTATGGAAGGTGCTGTGTAGGCTTGGCTATCCATATAAAATTCATTGCCATCATCAGACTGCTCTGTGACGGGATGACGGCCACCATTTTGTTTAACAGCTAAGAAACTGAACCATTCACATTAGTATCAAACAGAACTGTGTCATTGCTCCAACACTCTCCTCCATTTACCTTGCCATGATCCTAATACTCATCCACGACTGCCTTACTGATGGAATCGGGATTGAATATTGTCTGGATGGCCACCTCCTCAACCTCTGACAACTCCAAGCAAAATCTAAGCTAACGATGTCTGGCATCACTGACCTTCAGCATGCAAGGGCTGCATCATCCTCGCACACACCAAAGCCACTCTTCAAAGCACCCAAAATCCTTTCACAGATGCCTTTCATAGGTTGGGTCTCTCTCTCTCTCTCTCTTTGTCATGATCATGAGAGAGGGCCAGCAGCCTGGGGACTAAGGGGTTAACTATGTCCCTTACCTAAGCTAGGCAGAGTCAGCCAATAGGAATGCAGGTAGGAATTTCAAACTGGGACAAAGGAATTT
>JANRFK010006697.1:20911964-20922220 GCA_030068395.1 Apalone spinifera
CTAGACGTAGCCTGATTGCATGGATTAAGTTCTTTGCTGTCTTACATGCATGTGATACCTCTCTGCCAAATTCTGTTTCCTTACCTGACTAAACCTCTGGTTGAAATCAATGGAATTGCAACAGTGCTAACTGGTGGACAATCAAACTCATCGATTTTTAAGCTGTTTGCATGGTGTGAAAATGGATATAGCATTTAACCCTTACCATCATCACAGCTTCTTTGCATAATGTAAAGGAGCTGAAACATGGCAAAGAGTCTCCAAAACACAGGTAGGTAGGAGAGGTTCCCCCTCCTTTGAAGGAGACATTGTGCAGACAGCTGTAAGGCTACCTTCCAAAAAGTCCTCTGGCATGGGAGGAGGGAGAGGAGTCAGGGATGCTGAGATTCTGGACAATAAAGCAGCTCATAAATAATGCTATGGGGTTGTTGTAATTTAAACGAGCACATAGGATAGCCTAAATTATGCACAGGACCTCTTTAGTTTCTGGATCAGGAAAGTGCAAAGGTAGTTTAAAATTAATGCTAGTCTGAACCTGAAATTCCCATTTCATGGAAATTCCAAAATGTTTAAAAAAATTATTCCATTTTGGAACAACAACTTTCCACTATGAAATTTCCCGTTGGAGTGGGGCAGCAAACGTTTTTGTTTTGAAAAACCAAAATAGCATTCTGTTTTGACTCTTTTAAAAGGAAATTGATGAATGTATCCTAAGTTGCCCAAAGCTTTGGCTGCTCACCTGGTAGGCTGCTAAGAATCCACGAGTCTGGCTTGAGCCCCGACTCTCAGAGCTTCTAGGGTGCTAGTACTTGAACAACTACACAGATGGGTGAGTTGGCAGGAAACCATGCAGGTCTTCATTAAAAACCTGCTTTGTTTCCATCAGAAGATTAAATTCAATTGACATATTATTGGAAAATGTTTTGATTTTGACAAATCAGCATTTCCCAATTGAATGTCTTCCATCAGTATATTTCAAACCACCATAGCTCTCTTAGGCCATGTCTACACTATGCTGAAGAGCCAGGCTCCCACAGTCAATCTCCCAGGATTAAAATTTGCAGATCTAGTGACGATCTGCTAATTCGAACTGAGAGGGTGCCCCTGTCAGAGTCAGTAGTTCTGCTCCTCACAAGGAGTAAGGGGGGCTGACAGAAGCATTTATTTCTGTCGACCTCCTGCGGTGTGGATGGTATGATATCCTGATTTAAGATATGTCAACTCCAGCTACGTAATTAACTTAGCTGGAGTTGCATATCTTAAATCAACTTTCCCCTTTCATGTAAACTTGGCCTCAGCGTGCTGTTTCAGAATCTCACCCTTTGTGTTATTAATCCTGGATTAACAATGGTCTGGGACCAGAGATCCACTACTTCAATTATTCATATTCATGTCACTCATAGCAGAAAGCAGGTGGAAGGCAGAGTGGTACACAATACCAAGCAGAGGCTAAAAGATTCTAGAGAAGTATTCATAAGCACATTTTTAAAATAATAAGTTTCCTCTCCCAGTTTGACAAATGCTCACAAGCATAACTGAGCTTATTGAAAATTAGCAAAGAAATATGCAGCAAACAAAGCGTTTGCTGCAAAAAGGTTCATTTACTTTTGAGTTCTTAGAAGCCTTTTTCCTTGGAGGCAGATATACAATAGACTTCCGATAATCCGGAACCTATGGGACTTAGGTGGTGCCGGATTATCAGATATGCCGGACTATCAGGAGGTACTATAAGCAGGTTATATATATACTGTATACATTATATACTGTATATAAAGTGTTCTTAACCCTTTTTATTGTACATACTGTCTACAGTATACTGTAATGTTTTCATTTTTTTAAGCCTTTTTTACCCTTTTTGCTCAGTTCAGCTGCTGCCGCTGTTACCTTGTGACTCATTTTTTGCCAAAGCTCACCCACTAGGCTCTTGCCATTTTGATGCTGGACTATCAGGAGTGCCAGACTATTGGATGCCGGACTATTGGAGTTTTACTGTACTATGATTCTAGCAGATAAAATTGATCTTCAAGGAAGCTGTCATTTCAGCATTTGCTTTTGACTAATTTTTTTGTTTTTGTTCTTGATCTGAGTAGTCACTGTTGGGCTTTTAATTAAAAGAAAGGCTCAACCTAAATCATGAATAGTGGTAAGCTTGAATGACCTGAGGGACTCAAGGCCTATTTTCTGACATCATTTTCACTAGATTTACACTGGGGTAACTCCACTGACATTCATCAGTGAAGTATCTTCTAACTGGCACCAATGTAAATGAGAAAACAATCAGACCTTTAGTCTCCCAAATGAGAAATATTCACAGTTGGTAGAGGCCCATCTAATTTAGCAATGACAAATGTACAAAGTCCATCGTGTCAGGAGACAGGACATGATAAATCCAGTGCTGCTCCAGAATCACTTTGTGCTAATTTTATTTAATTCCATGAACTCTTCTCCATTTCCGTTTTGAAATCAGTGGTAAATCCTGAGTGCTTCTTCATCGGGCACAGAGAGTATCTCAGAACCTTCATCTGTGCTGTTTTCTTCAAGGCGCACTAACACCATCCGTTCTGGTTCCCAGCCAGATTATTTGGCAAATCTGTAGATCCAAGGAGAAACATTCCTTCGGGCTGACATTTTGCCAAGACGTTGTTGTTGGTTTTTTTTAATTATTAACCTTCTGTCAT
Source organism: Apalone spinifera (assembly GCA_030068395.1). Lineage (NCBI taxonomy): Eukaryota > Metazoa > Chordata > Testudines > Trionychidae > Apalone > Apalone spinifera. The sequence continues at coordinate 20,914,643 of JANRFK010006697.1, forward strand.
GTCTAATATACAGCAGTCCAGAATCCTCTGGAGTCTTTGGCAGAGCTGTCAGGGATAGTTTTGACAAAGAAACAATAAGGGCTCAAAACCAATGGCATTCAGTTGCTTGTGAATAATAGTAAGATATCATAGGACCGGACATCCCTGGGTAAAGAATCTAGTGTGCTAGTTTGATTCTGGGCAGTTGGTTGTTCAGTGACCTGCCTGAAATAAACTTGGTGGCCCCATTTCAGTTCTTACAGAACAGTTCTCCATATTTCTGTGCCACAATTGCTACTGTATAGCATTCTGTTTTGAAGTTTCAATAGAGGTCAAGAACTGAATGGATATGAAGAATGAACCACCCTCCCATTTACTGGAGATATGTCTAAACCAAAACCCAAATTCTGAACACTCCAGACTTACAAGGAGGTCAGAATCTGGCTCTGAATTTTATGGATAGTCTGCATTTCAGCAATGGGCTGAATTAACCCCAGCCCAAATCCAAATATTGTAATCCAGACTCATCTACAGGTGCTACTAAATATGAAAATAAGAACATCTTGCCACTTGCACTGCCCTACCAGAATAAATTTGGTGGATAAACAGAGGTATTCAGCCTCCCAGGCTGTCATCTCAGCCCCTCAACCAGCTCTAAATTAACCATTAAAATACTAGTAATAAAATATGTTAAAACAAAATATGCTGCTTTCTGCAATTATATAAATTGAAACATCATTTTCTTCTTGTCGGACCTCAGTCCGAGATGGACAGTACCTAAGGTAGTTGTTCCCTCGGACACAGGAAGAGCTGAGGGAAGTCCACAGAGGCTGTTTACAGTACATGTACTTCCTTCCCATATGGAATGGTCAGTGCTGCCTAGGATTGGATGTCTCACCAGTTTCCTGCATTATTCCTTGAGCCTGTCAGTGGTTCTATCACACATAGGTGAACAAGCTATGGGAAAGGGCAGTGAAGTCTCTTAATTTCATGTAAGACATAAGGTCCCTCATGCTTGTCAGACCCCAAGAAGAAGCAGTGCAGAAGTCAAGCTAGTATCATCTCACCATTCCCGGGCAATGATCCCCTCAGCAATGACTGTGTGCTTACAGTAGTTTATCCAGAACATGTTATTTTACTTTTTTAAGGGAACAAGCCAGAAAAAAATAACAACATATTCTTGATTTTTTTATGAGGCAGCCATGTCCCACACACTTCCCTGCTTGCTATTAATTATTGGTATAAGGCAGGCCTGGGCAAAATATGGCTTGTGGGCTGGATCAGCCTGCCAAGCCACCAGATCAGAAGCATTGCAGGGAGCCCCAGGCAGGTTCCCCATTTGCCTCGCCCCACCCGCACGCCACTCAGAAATGTGGCTGCGGGGCATTTTTTTCTTTAAAAACTGTGAGTCTGGAGAAGAGGAGGGAAAGCTTTAGGAGCTGTCCCTGCCCCCCCAGCACAATCCCATTGCCTGGTTTCTGCCAGTGGGAGCTTCCTGTTTAAATAACAGGCAGCCACGAAGCACAAGGGTCTCCAGAGTACATGACTGCTGCCTGTGCAAGGGTGGGGCAGGCAACAGTGTTCTCTCTAAGCTATGCAGCAGCACAACTTCACAGATGATTAATCAGCCCCGCCCGGTCAGAGGCTCAGGGCTCCATGCACAGAGCTGACTGGGCGGGGCTGATTAATCATCTGTGAAGCTGTGCTGCCTCACAGCTTAGAGGGAACACTGGCAGGCAGGCAGGGAGGCTGTGGCTGGTAAGTCTTCTGGCCAAAGCCTGACTCTGGCACCTCAGTTCCTCTCTTCCCCAACCTTCTGCCTCCCACTACTGCCTCCTACTCCACATACCCTAATCCTCTGCCCCATTCCTGTACACATATCCTCTCCCAGATCTGGCACTTCAATTCCCTGCCCCAGATCACAGTCCCCTCCTGCCCTAGCTCACAAACCAAACCCTTCCTATACCCCAATTCCCTGCCCTAGGTCACAGTCCAATCCCCTGCATCCCTGTCCACTGCCCCAGGTCACATCTGCCTCCTTTACCCATGGAAGAGTATGGCCCTTGACTACTTTCCAAATTGTTGAAGTGCCCTCCCCCATCAAAAAATTTTGCCTACCCCAGGTGTAAGGGGACTGCAGCTGACTTCCTGAAGAGGCAGGGACAACCTTTTCCCTCTGTGTATAGCTTATTACTTCATTTTAATGTAATATTTACTATTTTGCTTCCCTCTGTACTGGACAGCGGAAGGGGATACATGACCCCAGTCACATCTTAGTTTGTCTATTATTTCTTCTCTGCTTCCTCAATAGGGATTGAAGTAACATGTGCTAACAAATCATAATCTTATACAACATTAGCAGCATGTTTATATCCTCATCACAAAATGGCAACCATCCATGGTATTATTTTATTATATATTAGGTATGGTGCCAATATTTTTTCTTTAAAAAATTGGCACATTCTCTTGAATAAAAATAAAGTTTCTAATACAGGAAAACAAGTTCACTGATCTGCATCCAGTAAACATTTTGTGGCAGAGGAAAGTTTTCTAAAATTACCGAGAGGCCAGTTCTTGCCAGCTCTATGCAAACAAGTAGCTCTTCTAGCTTCAGGCTTTGAAATCTTGAAGTCAATAAGGCTAACCACTTGAATATAGCAAGCTCTGGCCCAAAGATTCTAGATTTTTCCTTTTAACAAGCTATAATATATGATTATATAAAAGTGAAGTACACAGAGAGATGCAGCTATGGTGCTAAATTGCACCCGACTGGAAGGTTCAAATCCTGCTACTGCCATCGACTTCCTCTGAGGTGATTTGTAAGACACCTAACCCTTTTTTCTTTTGCCCGGACTTAGAAAGCACTTACATGCTTAGCTGGATCAGGCTTTTTGGATCCTATTTTCTGAGTAAAGTGAAGGTAATATGCTTACTCGTCTCACAGGGGAGAAGTTAAAATCCTTGAGGGTACGTCTACACTACGCACTTATTTTGAAATAAGCTATTTCGGAATAAAAACTCCTGAAATAGCTATTTCCAAATGCCCATTGAAATAGCACAGATCTGTATTGAAATAGCACGTCCACACTGATTAGAGGCTGAATTGCATTTAAAGCCCCCAAAAGCACTCTGGGCAGGGCATCAGGATAGCAGTCACTTCCTGTAACTGCTGCCTCAAACTAACTGAAGCTCGTGCTTAAAGGGGCTCCCTTCAAGGGCCGTGTCTCAGACGTTTCACCTTTGCCTGCTTCCTTGAGGGACTGCAAAGTCATCTCGTTGCATGCTTTGGTTACCCTTGTGGACAACACAGTACTCCAGCGATGGAGCCAAACCTGCTGCAAAGTACTCGCTGGCTTAGACCTCCTGCCACACCTCCTGGTGTACAGGGCACTGCAGGAACAGGACCTGTAGCTCACTGCAGGGCACCTCCTCACTTCTCTCCACATCCTGCTCATGGAGCACAACCCTCCCATCATCCCCTGCACACTGTGCACTACCACTTCCGGAGACAGGACACCAGTTCCAACTGGTAGGACTGGATCATCATGGAGCAGTGGGACAACCAGCAGTGGCTCCAGAACTTTCACATGTGAAAGGACACCTTCCTGGAGGTCTGTGAGTAGCTTGTCCCTGACCTCAGGCAATGGGACACCCATATGTGACCCACCATCCCCCTCCAGAACTGTGTTGCCATCGCACTTTGGAAGCTCACCACGCCTGACAGATACCACTCCACTGAGAATCAGTTTGGCCAGAGAAGATCAACCCTCATGCCCATAGATGTTTACATTCCTGTGCCTGGTCTGGAGATCCTGGAGGTTCTCCTCTCCTCAGACCTCAATGAGATCCAGAATCTGTGCAGCAGACCAGGATGGGGCCTTCCTCTTCTGCCCCCAGACAGGGGCTTAAGAGCTGGCTGCCAGTTTGCTTGCAGCTGTGCGGGGCTCAGTGGGAGCACTGGGGTCTTCCATAGCAGTAGGGAAGGCAGAGCATGGTGCTGCTGTGTGGCATGGTGCTAGCCAGGCTCTCATTGAGATACATACTGTTTCCCCTGTGACTGATCTTTAAAGGCTGCAGGGGAAGGGGAACTATAGAGTTCTGATGAGCGTGGGCAGCTGTGAGAAGCCCTGGAGGCAACTTTTTTAGAAATAATCACAGCTGTGCTGTCTACATCCACTCTATTTCTAAATAGCTATTTCAAAATAGGCGTTATTCCTTGTGAAATTAGGGTTTGCTACTTCAGAATAAGAAGCCTGTTATTTCAAAATCATTTTGAAATAACGGGCTTGCTGTCTAGATGCTCACTTTGTTATTTTGAAATAACCTGAGTAGATGTGACTAGACATGTGTAGACATTCCCTGAATGTTTGTGAAGTCCTTAAGTACTATGTGATGGGAGCCAGAGGGGTCTAAATAGACTCCTTACCTTGATGAACATTCCAGAGTTGTCCTAATATTTATGTGCCTGCGCTCACTCACACAGTCTCTTTTGCATTCTCACACATATACTTTCTAACTCAATCCTTATATTCACCGTGGGTATGTCTACACTTGCACTCTAGTTTGAACTAGGGATGCAAATGCAGACATTCGAAATTGCTAATGAAGCGGGAATTTAAATATCCTGCACTTCATTAGCATGATATTGCCGGCACGCTAGCACGAATCACAGCTGATTCGAACCAGGAAGTGCGCATTAGTTCGAACCAAACCCCTTGGTTTGAACTAACATTACTCCTCAAAAAATGAGGAATAACATTAGTTCGAACCAAGGGGTTTGGTTCGAACTAATGCATCCCAGTGCGCACTTCCTGGTTCAAATCAGCTGTGATTCGAGCTAGCGCACCAGCGAGATCATGCTAATGAAGCGTGGGATATTTAAATCCCTGCTTCATTAGCAATTTTGAATGCCTGCATTTGCATCCCTAGTTCGAACTAGGGTGCAAGTGTAGACATATGCTGTGAGGTCTGGTCATCACATATCGCTCCATTTGGAGAATGCATCCACTGACATGACAGCAGCTTAAGACCATTAATAAATTGAATAAGCAACCTTTCCGTGAACATGTACCCTGTGGTAATGATAAAACTGTTAGTAACAGCTAAGAAGCAATAACAAACCTACATAAGGAAACTAATAGTTTCTAACCTAAAGAAACTGGCAGGTAACAACCTAACTAAGTACTATAATGTATGCCTTAGCTTAAAGAGGAGAGTGAAGCAGAGAAAGGGAAAATATGTGCATATCTCAAATTGCTCATTAACTAAAAAGCAAGTGGGACACAATTATTAATGACTGATATTTGTTAACAGTTAAAAAAAAGCTGTTTGTCAAATATTGAGAGAACACATATGTAGATTTGTTTGTAGTCACAGTCCTTATCAGTCAAGCTGGATCCTGCTATTGCTTACTCTCTTGAGCAGCCCAGCTGAAGTCAAAGTATAGGTTATATGAGCCAGCTTGGACACTGTTATCAAACCATAATAAGCAGTATAATAATTGTGTGTTCTTTTTCTGGGTGGAAGAAATGGGTGACATAACTAAGACATCTTAAGCATTTGGAGTAACAACTGTGCTGCCTTAGGAAGATTTTCCATTTCAAAAGGGAAGACCATCACATAACGCCAGAGTTCTTGCTACAACTAACCTTACCAGTGTTGAGGCAGATTATGAAACATCAACTTCACTGGCTGGCCATTGTATGAAGGTGGCTTATACTCATTTTCTGAAACAAATTCTCTTTTTCTCAAGTTAGTCACAGTAAGAAGACCCCAGCAGGACAGAGGATACACTGAATGGGACACTCTGAAAGTATATCTTAAGAAGGAAGGCATTGATATCAGAAACTGGGAAGAGCTGCCTGGTAATAAACTGAAATGGCAGTGCATCAAACTGCAGCTCACTTTGGAGAGAATTGCCTAGCTCAAGATCCTGAGGCCTTGTCTTCACTGTTAGGGAGATCGACGCTGCCATGATTAATCTTCTGCAGTTCTATTTAGTGAGTCTAGTTAAGACTCACTAAATTGAACTCAGAGGACTGGGAAAATTTGTGGGGTGTGAGGCAGGGTCTGGGGTGGAGCAGGACAGGATTAGGAAGAAGTAAGGAAGGAGACAGCTTGGTAGAAAGAGAAAGATGGGGCCGGGCTAGGAGTGGCGTGGGGGCAGGAAGAGGCAGGGTAGCAGTGGGGCTTGGGCAAAGGGGCAGAGCCAAGTGGTGGGGGGGGGGGGGGGTTGAGCACCGCTTTAATCTGGAGAAAATGGGTGCCTGTGCTTCCATGTGTAGAACCAGCCTGGGGAGTTGTATTACTTCATTAGATTTAAATCAGTACAACTTCTGCATGTAGAACAAACCTTCCTGCTCTTACTGTGAAGATCTTTCCATCCTTATTGTGGAAAACCTTTCTTTCTATCAATAAAAATCTCCTTTTACATTATTTGGTGGTGGCTCTCCCTCAATGAGAGGATGATGTCTGCTAGGGAAGAAAAAAACATTGATGAGATTTAAGATGGCTGAGGAATTCAATCCACGCTCTCCAGGGTTTTCCACATAAGTAACAGATTTGTTTTGGAAAGAGAATAAATTCTGTCTGGGATGCTATACACTTTCCTTCCTCTCTGCTGTTTCTCAGGCCAGGTCTACACTAGCCCCAGCAGCTCAGCTTAATGTACACAACTCCAGCTACATAGAATACGTAGCTGGAGTCAGCTTACTTAAGCCGAGTTGGTAGCATCCCCTTAGAAAAGACCAATGGGAGTAAATGCTCCTGTCGGCTTCCCTTACTCCTTGCAAGAACAGGAATACTGGACACCACTAAATCAGTGGGAGAATAAGATGAAGAACTGTGATATTAGAAAGTATCCTTCCTAAGTAAAAAATATTGTATTACTTAGTATTATATCTATGCACGTTTATAGTGCCCATCATTATTGTATCTGGGTACAATATAGTGACACAGCAGTGATAAAATGCAAATTGTTTTCATATTGATGAAAATCTATAAACATTTCTTATTTCTATTGATTTTCTCTGTTTCCTCATGAGCAAGAACAGCATTAGTGTATGAAACAAGCTGTCTGTTTGTGGAAGACATTGACTGTGTGCAACCAGCCAACCTGGGAAAAGGAGGAGAGTGGATCATGTGATTCTCTCAGAAATAGTTTTACTCTTTACTATAGTGTTCCCCAAACTTTCCAGGGTTGCACACTCCTTACACCATCTGTGCCCTGTGACCCCACTAGCCTGGAGTAGGGACACAGCTCCAGGGATGGGAGCGAGGTTGAGGACAGAAATAAGAGGGTCAAGGCTGGGGCCACAACAGCAGGCAGGGGCTTGGCTGAGAGTGGCACTCAGGGGCAATCCCTTCCACATTCTGTGGGGGCAGCCCAAGCTTCAACCGCAAACCGCCAAATGTTCCTTTGAATACCTCCAGGAGAGTATGACCCATAATTTTGGGGACCTCTGCTTTAGTATGTTATGAGAGCTCTTCAATCTCTCCCAGTCCATCTCTCCTTTTCTATCTTTTAGAATCCAGTCCTCCAGGGTATGTCTAGACTACATGGCTCCGTCGATGGAGCCATATAAACTAGTTTACCCGACA
>JANRFK010006697.1:20922320-20934763 GCA_030068395.1 Apalone spinifera
CATTTTTATTTTAATGAAGCTGGGATTATTTAAATCCCCACTTCATTGACTATGTCAGGTAAACTAGTTTACCTGGCTCTGTCGACGGAGCCATGTAGTCTAGACATACCCCCAGTGATTACTGCTACAACTTATAGAAGTCAGAGACTGAAGCACAGGAGAACCCAGTGGGAGAGGAAGCAAGGGGATAACAACATGGGGGTCAGATCTTGTGCTAGTGTAAATCACCATAGCTCCATTGAAGGCAATGCCTTCTATTGTTTTCATTGGAGCTGCCTTGACTTATACGCCTGATTTGAAGATTTTGCCTTATATTTCCAGGAATTAACACACTGTGGATCAAGCTAAATGCTGCATTGTTATTCTTATGTTGTAGCTCCATTCTGTTTTCTTAGAGGGAAGGTATTGGCATTACGTACAGTATGTTCAGTGATAAATGGTTATCATTAATTGTCTTTTTGCACATGATGCATCTCCTATTAATAGATATGTTTCCAAGCTGTAAGGATCAAGATAAATTGATTGACCAGCTGGTACTCGGGGGATGCATTATTTCTGCAAAATAGCCCAAACTGTGGGTTTTCGCTTTGTTTTAAACACTATATATCATCACTTAGTGTGAAAATGGAAAAAAATACCTGTTTCTTGATTTAATGACTGATGAATGATTTATTTCTTTTATGTACACAAAAATTAAAAGGTTTCTCTTCTCTGTTTAATCTGTTATTTGTGGATATTTCTTATTAATCTCGCTCTCTCTCTCACACACACACACATACACCCTTTGGTTTACTTTCAATTATTTTATAAAAAAAACACTTTGGCTAAAACAGTAACAGCCGGGCTGCCATCTGCTGGCTGATGACTGTAGAATAATTACATTAGCTAAGGAAATTGCATTAACCTGAGAGAAGTGTCCTCTATATTGACACTGTATCAGACACTTCTGTAGTTAGTATTACAAACCAAAGGACATATGGGAAAAAATGTTAAAAAATCAAAATAACTAAAACTTGATCTGGATATCATCTAGTCAGTGTGGTTTGTTATCAGGCTTATGGTAGTCTTTATGATCCTGATCATATACACTTAGTTTTATATGCTGATGCTGTGTGCCCCCTAGCAGGAGTGTTTTGCAAACCTAATTTTCTGCTTTTTATTTAAAGTCTAAGGGCAGGAGGAATACAGTAGCAAAAAGGAGACATGGCGAATTTCTGAAATTCTTTCTTTAGGAATCAGCAGATAGTGCTTCTGGAGATGGGAATGTTTCCTCTTGAGCTAACACCATCTCTTTTTTTTTTTCTTTTCTTTTTTGATCTGCAAACCCTTGAGGTTAATGGCTGAGGTTGGAGAACTGGGAGCACATGCTAGTGCTTTGAATATGAAAAGGGGAATTTGCACAATATGGGCACATTAGTCTTTTGCAGTTCACTAATTATCTGTTTTATTTTAATGCTAATACTTCATTTAAGTAGAGTAATTGACATCCTAATATAAGAGAAGAAAGTCATGCCATACACAGCATTTGTAGCCATAATAAATCTGATTTCATTCTACACACATAGCAATAGTCTACTTAGGTCTCTAAAGTAAATTAGAAGCTTGCTGAGACCTTGCTGCTCTAAGTAACACCAAGGACAGGCTAACATGACATAATATTGTTGCCATAGTAACAGGGATGTGCACCAGCAGAACCATGACTATATATCATGAATTTAGAGCTCTACTAAACACAAAATAATACCTCTCCTAATTATGCTTTGGCTTTGATTCTTATAAATATGGAGCCACTGTCAGCTAAAGTCAACCATGTGAAATTTCTGAATAAATAGGTAGGAGGCACATTTAGCTCTTTATACATCTGCCAATATGAAGAAATGTATCCACAGGTCTCCTGTAGTTGCCCTAAATATGCCATTTAGGGCAGTTAATAGGATTTGGTAGTCCCCTTCTGTAAAAACTATCCTAGGCTTTGTGATATGAGCTGCTTCCCAGAGCACTGAGGTTCTGACTTGACATAGAACCACATCTGGTGCTTTTGGGAATCATACTCAGTATCAGCAATTGGTGTAAATATTGCAAATGCTCTTTTAACACCATAATGCACATACTCCAGGTGATCAGTCAGACAGGATTTCCTTAGTCCTCTCAGTCCGAAGACATCAGATTTGTTGCTAGCCTTGCAAGGCATTTATGTATGCACGTAACTTTAAGTACAGGTGGAATCCCACTGAAATCAAAGGGACTACTTCTGTGTTTAAAATGAGTGTGCATAAGTGTCTTGCTCATTTAGAGTCTGACTATTTCATTTTGCTCTTCATTGTCCTTTAGACACAGCATGCTGTTCCCGCTAAGTGAGTTGGCACTTTTAGCTTATTCATTGTGTTCCCTTTTGGATTTGCAACAAATTTGAACATGATTAGATAATTATGCTTTTTTTTCAGTGAGTGCAATTTTACTCCTAGAAGTATATACTAGTTTGTGGAAAACCTCTGAAATCCTGGAATTGTCCATTATCCTTTCCCAAGGCTCATATCTGGTTAGCCCATTTTTTAGGACAAGAGCTGAAGGCAGCTCCCCCTGGAGCCATCTTCTACTCAGCGATATAGTTTTATTTTCGCTTCACTTTGGTTTTCTTTTTCCTCTGTTTTGTCCATTGAGGTTAAGTGCAGAATTGATCACATTACCACTTTTAAAAAATCAAGGAATCATATTTTCTTTAAATATTCTTTTCCAATCTAAATTCAGTTCCTAGCCTTAGTTAACTGCATACAGAACTAGGTATACATTTCCTACATGAGTAAAAGTTCTATTTTTAGTGCATTTTAGAATCATAGGGGGAGGGAAGTTATCCTGAAAAGACAATGTAATTTATATACAGGTGTCCTGGTTATTATTCTAAAGAACATTTTTTCTTCACATGATGATTATACTGCTAACAAGGTTCAATGCATTTTATAGGATATAGCATCAATTCTGAGAAGCATACTGACACCTGGTGGAATACAACTGCATAAAGATTTATCATATAGAATGAAATCCTATGAATTGTATAGTCTGTCCCTTCTTGTGCTAGCAGAATGCTTTGATCGTTTTTGTACACTCAGCAAAACACAGAATAAATGCATGTAAATAACAAAATCCACATCTACATTACAAGCAGTTATTTTAACATAATGTCAAAATAATGTCGAGCTGGAGGACTTCTTACTCCAACTCCTGTAACCCTCATTGTACGAGGAGTAAGGGAAGTCAGAGGAAAAGTGCTCTACCTAGGGCTTCTTGCTGTGTATACAGCATCAAAAGCTGAAATAAGCTATTTCAACTTACACAATTGACGTAGCTGAAGTTGCGTAGCTCATCTTGACTTTAGCCCTGCTGGGCAGACGTGCCCTGGATAAGCATGTGAACTCTCACCACAAATAACTGGAGTTTATGCTTGCACAGGTAAGACAATATCACAAAACAAAGATCCACTGCTGGTGTGGACACTGTATAAAGTTTAACCTGATAAAATGATAAAATACTGAATGTTTCCACTTCTCATACATTTTTCAGTTTTTTGAAGGTTTGCTTTAATCATATATTTTACATTTTACTTTTTCATTAGTTAAACAAAGTGGCTGCGTCTAGACTGGCATGATTTTCCGGAAATGCTTTTAACAGAAAAGTTTTCCGTTAAAAGCATTTTCGGAACAGAGCGTCTAGATTGGCACGGACACTTTTCCGCAAAAGCACTTTTTGCAGAAATGATCCGTGCCAATCTAGATGCGCTTTTCCACAAAAAAACCCTGATCGCCATTTTTGCGATCGGGGCTTTTTTGCAGAAAGCAAATCTGAACTGTCTACACTGGCCCTTTTGCGCAAAAGCTTTGCGCAAAAGGGACTTTTGCCCAAACGGGAGCAGCATAGTATTTCTGCAAGAACACTAACAAACTTACATGAGATCATCAGTGTTCTTGCGGAAATTCAAGCAGCCAGTGTAGACAGCTGGCAAGTTTTTCCGGAAAAGCGGCTGATTTTCCAGAAAAACTGGCCAGTCTAGACACAGCCAGTGTGTCTGATTTATTTTACTCTGATGTTTAAAGGGAAGATTCTCCTACCTATAGTTTTGGGTAGACTTACTTTTAGCTCTGCTTCTTAGAGATAGTTAGTAGCCTTCTGACAGATCTCGAATCACAAGACAGTTTTGATTGAAATAACCTCTACTATAATAAATCCTTAGCAAGAATAAGACTACCATATTATAGAACAATCCTTCAGAAATTACATAACTCCATGAAAGTCAATGGAAATATTCTGTTATGCATTAGCTGAAGATCTGACTCCATGTATCTTGGGTCTTCTTCTCAGTTACTCATGCCAGGGACTGGATGGAGTAGGGGCTTTAAGTCATACTTTTGCTCTCCATATTCTGAGACCATACAAAAATTGGAAATTTTGATTCACCAAATGATCTCAATAACAAACACTTGAGGAAATCACCAACCACTGACAAATAAAAAAAGAAGCTATATTAGTTACATAATTTCTTCACTACAAATGATTTCCTCCAAACTAATCAAGACTATGTTGCAAAGTATGTAATAGCTGCCTACAGTTAAAATTAGATTTTAACTCTGATATTTGACATTGGCAGTTTGTGGAATGTTGTACTTCATTTAAGAAAATGATTTAGACATTCACCACCTCATAATGACTTATTGCAAGAAATCCAGTTAACATCAGCAAGGAAGAGGGCAAACTGTAGCTGAGTCACATGCTTACATTAGACATCATTCTATGTAAAAACTAAATATGAGAGTAGCTCTTAGAATATTTTATTTTAGTTCATTCTGTCTTCAGCCTTTCCACACAGGGCACTTTTTAATTGCATTTAAACACAGAACATGATTTATTAAGATGAGTTGTGTGTATCTCTGCCCTCTGGTGGAATATGATGCAGCTGTGTGGATGTAAGTATTCGCACTACATGGAGTGGGCAATAAGCGGCCTGTGGGCTGGACGTGGTTCAACATGGTTCACCGCTGGTGGGCCACCGGATGCTTTATGTACCTCAGCATCTGCAGTTATGGCTGCTCTAGGCTCCCATTGGCTGCAATTGGCCATTCCTGGCCAATGGGAGCTGAAAAAAGCAGTGTAGGCTGAACCACTACTTCTCACAACTCCCATTGGCTGGAAACAGCGAACTGCAGCCAACGAGAGCTGTAACCAGCGATACCTGTGGCTGTACAGGTAAATAAAGTGTCTTGTGGCCCACCAGCAATGAACTCTGGCTAAATGCATCCAGCCTACAGGCCAATTATTCCCCACCTCTGCTCTAACAGCTATTTTCCCAAAGATACTCTTTTATGGTCTCATTCAACTCTCACTGAAGTAGAAGGAAAGTCTTTCCTTTGATTTCAATGGCTATTGGATCAGAATCTTAATTTATAAGATAAGGAAGCATCGGGGGTATAAGCCTACAGTAATTCATCTAAATGTATAAGTGATGTAGATGGAAGGGATGGTTAATAGCATGAAGTTGGATGATAATAACAGTGGATTATTCTCAAACAACATTTCCATTGAATTCTTACAGTGAATCATTATATTAAGAAATATGTTGGGTTTTTTTGCAATTTTACTAAAATCCATAGAGTAGCATCCTAAATGATCCTGGGCCAAAAAAAATGCATTGACCTCAGAATGTGTTTCATCAAGTGGGCTTAAAACATATTAGATGTAATAATTAAGCTTGAAGGCAGCCTGGTGAGATAACTCAGTAATATTACCAATGGGCAAAAGGACACAAGATCACACAATATATCAGTGGCAGGATCAGAACTAAAACTCTGGAGTCTTTCTTTACTGCCACTCTCATTTTACCACTAGACCAAATCCCAAATAATTGGTTTCTCCAGTTCCTGACTTGCCAATATTATACATATTTTACACACTTGTTATTGAGGGGTTTGGACCCAAAGAAGGTCAGATCATCTGCTGGTGTAAATTGGTGCAATAGCACATTTTGCTTTCATGGAAAATGATGTAAATTATGAGAACTTAATTTTGGCTGCAATTGGCCATATTTGGGTCCTGCTGTCTAATTTAATTAACCTTTTCACTGACTTCAGTGGCATTATACCAATTCCAACTAGCTAAGGAGCTGGCCCAGAAATCTCATAAAACCCTTGAAAATACAGATTAAAGTAAAATATGAAGTAACATGAATGACTGATGTATTATAAATCATTAAGCAAATATCTAGGCAGTTTCTATGTCCAGCAATCATGGCACTTCATGATTGATGGATATAAGAACCACAGTCAACTATAACCATGAAAGTGATGTAGAAATGTATAAGATCACTTTCTTTAATCAGGTTTACACATGCAAACAAATAAAAATTGAGAATCACACTAACAACAGGAAGGCGGGAATGACACACTATATCAAGCAATCATGGTATTTCATAAATAAAATGTATAAAGTATTTTACATGATCAAAGCCTTGTGAAAATATTAGTAAAATAACCCTTATAAGACCTTTGCAGGATAGAATTTTTAAATATCATTATTGTCCCCATTTTACAGATGGGAAAACTGAACCATAAATTGGCGTGTCTTGACAAAGTGCACACAGCTGATGGTGGCATGGCTAGGCTGACAATTTAGTATTTCCTGACTCCCAACTTCTTACTCATTCTTCCAGTCTTCAGAATCTAAGTTTAGGAGGGATCTAGTTAGTAATACACTGTCATTACAAGTCATCGTTGAGGGGAAGGGGAAGAGGTAGTAGGACTGGACTCTACAACTATCAGTTTTCAAATATTTCTTTGACGAGTTGTCATATTTGATCAGACATGAGCTCGGTCTGCCTCACGCTACTCGGTTTTCTCAGACTTCAAGTTTTTCAGATATGTGTTATTCCATTAGTCAGTGTCTGAAACTACTACAGCTTCCACAAAATTGACTTCTTAACAGATGAAATTCTGAAATATCTTTTCTTTTGGCAGGAAAACATCACCATAGATAGAAATATGACAGAATCAGTATTCATAAGTATGTATATAACCCTGATTGTTCCATGTGGCACTCTGTCCCACCCTAGTGGTAACTAAGCCAGCTAGACATTGATGAGCTTGCCTGAGCAAGAGGTCCTTTTTAGTTCAGGCAGTAAAGGCTCATATATTAAACTCCATAGGACCCGGGTTTCATTCCTGCTGTTGATGAGCAGGGTGGTTGGTAAATATATACCTCCATACCCTTTAGTAGTAATATTAAAAACAAATTTGATTTGATTCTAAACAACCAAACACATATATATGTACGCATGTGTGCACATGTGTCTGTGTATAATCTAATCAAACTCATTTTTCCCATTGCTACTGAAGGGAAGGAGCATTGCTTCTAACATATTCATGAGTCTCTAGATCAATGGCAATGGCTCTTTTTAGTCCTTCTCTGTGTACACTGTCTGACCCTATTCTTAAGATCCATTGAATGTCACCCAAAATGTTAGCTTAGCCCCTGATTATTTTTAAATATGCATTAGGGCAATTCTAGTATTTTAATATAGTGCAGAATTATTAATTTAGCACATCTGTCATCGTCTACAACACCAACGTTTCATGTTAATGACAAAAATCAACCTCACTAGTGTGGAAAGGCAAAAAAAGCACAGTTACTACTGTAATGATACAGCATTTGAATCCATCCACTGACAGGCCCCAGGACCAGCGATGCGACAATTTAGGCTATGTTTACACTGTGAAAGAAAATGTTTCATGATAGAAAATGTGCTCTAACAGCTTTTAACTAATATACCCATGAAACATGACTTACCACCTAGAGTAGACAAGGACCAGCTGTTTTTTAAAACATTTTTGTTGGTTTTGGTTTACCTTAGGGCTCCATTTTCAGCCAGATATGATGACTGTCTATGTCCACAGAATAAGGATAAAATCATATGTGAGGCCATGTTTATTTAAATCCGTTAACACAATTTCTAACATGGTACATTTTCCCCAGAGTTGACCATACCTTTGTTTTAGCATTGAATTCCAGTTTTACTAATGCCTTGATCATTCAGGTGGCTGATGCTGTGTGAAAAGAAATCATGTCACAGGATGCTTTAAACAAGGAGTCACCTGTGTAAGTATTTTGTCCAGCTATGAAGGCTCGTGTTATTTTATTTTTGCAAACATTGTCAATCCCTTTTACATGCTTTAGTGCTAAGAAGATTGGTCCCTTTGGAAGCTTCACATTCCCTTTAAGCCTTCAAGAACTTGTTACAGACAGTGGTTTTGCTTCACTGTAGGAGTCATGCTGTTGGATTTTGATTTTTTTTTTCAGGACATGTGCTAAACTGGGACTATCTTAATGTCTCTGTGCTAGATCTTCAGCTGGTATAGACTGAAGTCACTGGACCTATGCCAGCTAGCCCTGACCCAAGGTTAATTGATGGAATAAATAGACGATATCTAGCCAAATGCTCTGCACTGATTTGGAAACATCTGCCAGGGAATTTGCACATGTCCATTGGTCCTTTATTTACAACCAGAAAACACATCGCAAAAGGGGATTACCATAAACTCTCGGATTTCAGGATGCTCCTGGGTTATGAAAGCATATGTAAAATTCATAAATGTAAACTATCAAACTTGCTTGTACTGTAGATCACAATAAGATTTCAAAATCAAACAAGCCTGGGAAAAAAAATCGCAAATATGGAGGATGGATTGAAAGCTTTCAAAAAAATTTGGCCCATATGTAATGCGGGCCTTACAGCCATTTGCACAAAGTGTTGCCAAACAAAAAAGCAGTAAACAATATGTCTGAGATATAATTATAAATAACACACATGAACTGGGATGTGGAACTGATATAAACTAAGAAGAACTAAAGTTTTAGCATAAATTGATAGGGAGAAGGCATTAATTATATGTCAAGTCCTGCTGCACTGTTCAAAAACCTTATCCCTTGACTGTAAATTATCATAATTTTAAAAAAATTAGCCAACTTTCTTCAAACTTAGTTTGCTTTTTAAGTCCCCATAAATTAGATTTTGAGAGGCATAGCCTTGAAAAAAGGGGTGGTTCATGAGCAGCATCACCCTGGAAATTGCAACTTCTCATCATAATTCTTCCCTTGCCAGCAGCAAATTATGAACACTCCTACAATGTCTCATGAACTACCATGCGAGTAGGGCTGGAGTCAAGTCTCATCCCATCATTATTCACTCCTTATACAGCTGTTGGGTACAGAAGAAAGCAGGTGCACTCAGAATTCACAAGGCTGGTGCAGCAATCCAAGAAGAAACCTTACTCCCTCTTATATAAGCATGTAGTCCAAGTCCCATTATAACCCCATGACCTATACAAAACAACTTTAGTGTTTCTAACACCATTTATTTATGAAATATCCAAAGGGAAAATCTTTAATTTCAATACTTGGTGAAAAGTGCATTTTCCATAAGAACATAGGAATTGCCATATAGCTTTAGACCTATAGCGCATCCACTCTAGAGGTATGTCTACACTAGCCCCCTAGTCTGAACTAGAGTGGCTAATGTAGGCATTTGAACTTGCAAATGAAGCCTGGGATTTAAATATCCCGGGCTTCATTTGCATGTTCCCGGGTGGGTGCCATTTTTAAATCCCCTTAGTTCGAACTGACTGTCCGCGGCTACACCTGCAACAAGGTGTAACAGTTAATCCAAATTAAGGATTTAGTTTGGATTAACTTCTGACTGCCGCGTGTAGCCACGGGCAGTCAGTTCGAACTAAGGGGATTTAAAAATGGTGCCTGCCCGGAAACATGCAAATGAAGCCCGGGATATTTAAATCCCGGGCTTCATTTGCAAGTTCGAATGCCTATATTAGCCACCCTAGTTCGAACTAGGGGGCTAGTGTAGACATACCCAAGTATTCTGTCTCCAGATGCTTCAGAAGACGGGGTAAGAAGTCTCCCAGTCCCTGCTAGTTAGAGATTTTTTTAAGACTTAAAACACGAGGTTTCATATCTCTTCCAAAATTTATGATAGCATCAATTAATATAACTAGAGATTCTTGTTATCCACACAAGTGCCCAGTTCTTTTACTAATCTCAATAAGTTTTCAGTCTCAACAGCTTCCTGTGGCAATGAGGGCCACAGTCCAGTTGCCCATCATGTTAAGAAATAGTTTCTTTTATCAGTTTCGAATTTATAACTTTTAATATCTTTGAATGTGGCCTTCTTCTTCTGTTATGAGATGGGGAAAATCACCCAATCACTTTATCTATACCATTCATTATTTCATATATATATATATATATATATATATATCATGTCTCCTATTATTCATCATCTTTCTAAGGTAAACAATCTCAATCTTTTCAGGTCTCTCTTCATATGAAAGGTTTTTTTCCACTCTCCAAACATTTTATGGAAATGAAGACGAAACTTGGAGGTTGGTCCAATAAATGATGTTTACCTCACCTACCTTGTCGCTCTCATGAAAAATGAAGTAATTTTAAAAATGGTTGAATCAGATAAAATAGTTGGAGCTTACACAAATATTACCTCTGCACTGAGATCAAGCATGAAACATTTTATTAAAAAAGTAGTTTAAGAAATCTATGAATAACTGAAATAGCTAGGTAGAATGGGATCTGCAACTCAAATATAAATGTAATGACTGCTACCTTTTTAACATACAAAGTACATTTACATATACAAATGGGAGGTAGGTAAGGTGGTAGATTAGAGTTCTTCAGGAATATACTGTATTCTCTGTCCAGAGGTCAATGAAACATCAATTTACATGAATGAAACATTAAGCTACATCATTACTGGACATATTTTTGCTACACAAATGTGATAATTCATGCTGGTATCTCAGCTGTTCTGGAATCTAAAATTAATTTGTCTTACTATTTTAATGGAATGTATATTAATGTGAAAATTACATTAATCATGGAATCACAGACACATAGGGCTGGAGGAGACCATGAGACATAAGCTAGTTCAGCCCCCTGCATTAAGAACATAAGAACACAAAGGTCCATCTAGCCCAGTATCCTGTCTTCCAACAGTGGCCAATGCCAGATGCCCGGAGGGGACGAACAGAACAGGGAATCATCAAATGATCCCTCTCCTGTCATCCATTTTCAGCCTCTGACAAACAGAGCCTAGGCACACCATTCCTACCAATCCTGGCTAATAGCCAAGGAGGACCTAACCTCCATAAATTTATCTAGTTCTTTTTTGAACCCTGTTAAAGTCCTGGTCTTCACAACATCCTCTGACTAAGAGTTCCACAGGTTGACTGTGCGCTGTGTGAAGAAATACTTCCTTTTGTTTGTTTTAAACCTGATACCTATTAATTTCATTTGGTGACCCCTAGTTCTTACATGTTGGGAACAAGTAAATAACTCTTCCTTATTCACTTTTTCCACATCAGTCATAATTTTGTAGACCTCTATCATATCCTCCCTTAGTCTCCTCTTTTCTAAGATGAAAAGTCCAAATCTTTTTAATCTCTCTTCATATGGCACCCATTCCAAACTCCTAATAATTTTTGTTGTCTTTTTCTGAACCTTTTCCACTGCCGATATGTCTTTTTGAGATGAGGTGAGCACATCTGTACACAGTATTCAAGATATTAATGTACCATGGTTTTATACAGAGGCAATGAAATATTCTCTGTCTCATTTTCTATCCCTTTTTAAATTATTTCTAACATCATGTTTGCTTTTTTGACTGCTGCTGTCCATTCCGAGGATGTTCTGAGCGAACTATCCACAATGATTCCAAGATTTCTTTCTTGAGTAATTATAGCTAAATTGCTCCTCATCATTTTGTATGTATAGGTGGGATTATTTTTTCCAATGTGTGTTACTTTACATTTATCAGCTTTAAATTTCATTTGCCATTTTGGTGCCCAATCACTTAGTTTGGTGAGATCTTTTTGAAGCTCTTCACAGTCTGCTTTGGTCTGAGCTATCTTGAGCAGTTCAATATCATGTACAAATTTTGCCACCTTACTGTTTACCCCTTTCCCCAGATCATTTATAAATAGGTTGGATAGGATTGGTCCCAGTATGGACCCTTGGGGGGGACATTCTGAAAACTTACCATTTATTCCTAGTCTTAGTTTCCTGTCTTTTAACCAGTTATCAGTCCATGAGAAGACCTTCCCTCTTATCCTATAACAACTTACTTTACTTAGGAGCCTTTGGTGAGGGACCTTGTCATAGGTTTTCTGGAAATCTAAGTATACTATATCCACTGGATACCCCTTGTCCACATGTGTGTTGACCCCTCAAAGAACTCTAGTAGATTTGTAAATCATGATTTCCTTTTACAGAAATCATGTTTACTTTTCCCCAACAAATTATGTTCACGTATGTGTTTGACAATTTTATTATCATATATATAGTAGCCCAATGTCTGTGATTCTGTAACGCTGAAATGCTGG
>JANRFK010006697.1:20934863-20948141 GCA_030068395.1 Apalone spinifera
AGAAGAAAAAGAGAGACGGAGAGAGAAGCAGAAGATGGAGGAGAGCTGAGAGAGAGGCAGGGAGGCAGTAGGAGGAAGAGAGAGAGAGAGAGACGGAGCGAGAGACCGGAGGATCAGGAGAGAAGACTGACATGGAGGAGAGACCTGAAAATCCCATCTTATGACGGGCTAATTGGCTAGTTTACTATAGTTTCAACCAATTTGCCCAGTACTGACATTAGACTTACTGGTCTCGAATTGCCAAGATCACCTCTAGGCCCCTTTTAAACACTGGTATCACATTAGCTATCTTCCAGTCATTAGGTACAGGAACTGATTTAAAGGATAGGTTACAAACCACAGTTAACAGTTGTGCAATTTCACATGTGAGTTCTTTGAGTCTACATTGAAGCAGGACCAATCATTCCAGACATGTGTTTGTCTAACTTGCTCTTAAAACCTCTGATTACAGAGATTCCACAATCTTCCTTATAAGCTTTTTCTAATGATTAACTAGCCTTATAGTCAGAAAGTTTTTCCTAATATCTAACCTAATCTCCTTTGCTGCAGATTAAACCCATTATTTGTTGCCTTACCTTCAATGTACATAGAAAACAATTGATCACTGTCCTCTTTATAATAGCCCTTAAAATATTTGAAGACTGTTATTGGGTCTTCCCCCTCAATCTTCTTTTCTCAAGAATAAACAGTTTTTCTAACCTTCCTCATTAGTGACATTTTAATAACTTGTAGATACTTTTGTTTCTCTCCTCTGGACTTTCTCTAAACTGTTCACATCATTCTTAAAGGGCGGTGCCCAAAGTTGGACATAGTACTCCCTAGAAGTCTCACCAGTGTCAAGTACAGTGGGACAAGAAGCTCTAGTCTTACAAACAACACTTTCAGAATGATATTAGCCTCTTTCACATCTGCATCATTTTGCTCGCCCATATTCAGTTTGTCAGCAACTATATCTCCCAAATCCTGTTCCATGGTACCATTCCCTAGCCAATTATTCCCTATTTTGTAATTGTGACATTTGATTTTTTTTCCTTCCAAGTATTTTGTAGTTGGCTTTATTGAATTTCATTTTGTTGATCTCAGACATATTCTCCAATTTGTCAAAGTCATTTTGGATTCTAATCCTGTCCTACAATGTGCTTGCAACCCCTGCTAGTTTATGTCATCTGTAAGTTTTATAAGCAGCTGCTCCAATCCATTCTTCAAGTCACCAATGAAAATATTGAAAGTACCAGACCCAGGATAAAAAAAACTATAGGGCAACACTAAATATATTTCCCCAGTTTGACACCGAACCATGGATAACTACTCTTTGAATATGGTCTTTTAAGAAGTTTTGCACCTGCTTTATAGTAGTTTCTGCTGGACCACATTTCCCAAATTTAATTAGGAGATTATTATGTGGAACTATGTTAAAAACCTTCTACAAATCTTTAACATTATTTGTTCTTGACAAATCTGTGTTGGCTATTACTTATATCCCTAAAATCTACTACAAACTGAATGTTTAATAATTTCCTCCAATATCTTTCCAAGTATTGAAGTTAGGCTGACTGATCCATAACTCCATGGGCCCTCTCTGCTCCCCCTTTTTAAAGAGAGGCACAGTATTTGCCCTTCTTTAGTTTTCCAGGGCCTCACCTATCCTCCAGGAGTTCTCAAAGATAACCATAACATTTCCAAGATTGCTTGAGCTAATTCATAGGGGGCATGTCTACATTAGGAAATTATCTTGAAATAACTAAATACAACATCACAACTCTGGATTTTTTAAAAAATCAAAAAAGCATGTCCCCCCTATGGGGAAGCATTGAAATTAGTCAGAATTATTTTGAAATAGCGCATCCACACTGATTGGAGCCTGCCTCAGACTTTGAGCTCCTGGAAGCACTCCAGGAGGGGAGGGGACTGGGAGGTGGACACTTCCTCTGGCTGCTTGGTCAGACAAGCTGTGACACATGCTTTCAGGGACTCCTCTCTATGGCCACATCTCACATGCCACCCCTCCCTGCTCCCAGGACACAAAAGGGATGCAGTGTGTTCTGGTTGCCCTTGTGGATGCCAGAGCACTCACATGATGAAGCCAGAGCTGCTGCAAAGAAGAGCTAGGCTCACAAGCCTCATGGCGCAGTACTTTTAAACTGCCCCCATGCTGCTTCAGCAAGACAAGGACCAGCTCAGACCGCAGACCCTGATCACCTAGGTCCTGGTGCTGCTGCTGCTGCACATGCCCCTTAACTCCCTAGACACCATAGAATGCACAGTTACAGGTTGGGAACTGACTAGTTAAGCAGCAGTGTGGCAGAAAAGGATCTAGGGATTACAGTGGATGAGCAGCTGGATATGAGTCAACCATTCTGTGACATCAACATTGGGTGGTCAGGGAAGGGGCACAACACCCATTTCATCTGGAACACATGCCTGTTCCGAAAGATGCATGCCAGCACTTTTTTCCCAACCGCATCAGAGTCAGGAGATGGACATGGCCTACACCTTGCTCCCCTGGCTCATGAAGCCCTACATGGGCAGCCTGGATCCCGTCAAGGAGCACTTCAATGCCAGGTTGAGCAGGTGCCGCATGGTCATTGAATGTGCTTTTAGCTGTTTAAAGGGGAGGTTCAGGAGTCTCATCACCTGTCTGGACCTCAACTTGTGCAACATCCCCTTTGTGGTGATGGCTTGTTGAGTGCTCCACGACCTTTGTGAGAACAGGGGGGGAGACTTTTCTGCCAAGGTGGGAGGCAGAGGCTGAACAGTTGGCCAGGGCATTTGAGCAGCCAGACACCAGCACCATCAGGAGAGTGCATCAAGGGGCTATGCTCATCAGAGAGGTCTTGAGGGAGAGTTCCATGTAAGGCAAAGTCTGAAATTCTCCCCAGGCCTCTCCAGAAGGAGCCCTCCGTGTGCCTTTTCTCCCTCACCCCTCCCTTCCCTTGCCCTCCCTTCCTACCTTCCCCTGCAGAGCAAATAATAAAGTCTTCTTTTGTGAAAAAACAGGACTGTTTATTGGGAGAGTATACAACAGGGGAGGGACTGGGGAAAGAACCTGGAATATGTGAGGGGACAGGAGGACGGAAGGGGGATCAGGGATGGGGCGAGGACTGGCACCCACCTCTGATTGGTTGGGAGGCATTGGCTGCCTGAGAGGTCCCACGGCCCCATGTTCTGGGGCCCCAGAAGTGCCTAGGGGGATAGGAGAGGTAGTCTTAGGGGGTGGGGAGGTGGCTGGTGGCCCACTCCATACTCAAGGCCATGCGCTTCATCACCAAGGTGAGGAGGAGCACGTAGCCTTGTGCTGGCGTGCCAGCTGGACCCAGGCAGCCTTCCTCTGCTCCTGGGCAGCTGCCTGTTCCTGGCACTCCTCCTTGAGTCTCTGAATGAGGGACTTCAGGCAGACCATATGCTCCTGCATCTGGTCCTTGCAGGTTTTCTTCTGCCTATGGATCCCACTGAGTTAGGTAAATGGTGTGGGAGGTGGAGGACATGCCAAGCTTGCAGCTGCTCAGCTGTGAAGAAAAGTTACAAGGGCAGTCATCCCAGGAGTCACTGTGTATGAAGCCTAGCCCTAATCTCTGAGAAGACACCAGAGGTCTCAGTTCAGATGATGGCGACGTGCTTTGAGCAAGGCCATATGTCACCTAGACAGTGGGTACTTTCCAGCAGGGGCACAGACATCCCATTACTACACCCACAGCCCGGGGACAAGCAGGCATGGGAGATGCCAGCCCGGCCAGGAGTCTGTGAGCGGGAGGAGGGGACAGGGTGACTTGGCTTCCTACTGTGTCCCACACACACTGGGTCCAGCACTGATGGTTTCCCGCAAAAGAGAGAGAACTTCTATCCCTGCCTGCTTGACTAGGGAAGAGGGGCGGGTTTGGGGGAGGTGTGTGTGAATGGCAGATGCTGTTTGCCAGAGAGAGTACTACTGGGTTCCCCTTTTCTTCCTCTCCACAGCAGGTTACCATTCACAGGATCAGACTCCTCTTCATTGCCATGCTTGAAAGGGAATGGATACTTCCCTGAGAGCAGGCATGACCCTGTGCTGTGTGTGGCATGGCCGTATGGTTCCATGACTCCATCCTCCTTAGTAGTGGTTTGTCATGGGAAGGTGTCCTACCACAGAAACCTTGTGAGAAGAACCGAGGGGTTCCTGTGTGAGAGTATCATGGGGCTGAGTGCTCCGGATGGCTGTTGTGTGCCCCCTGGCTGAGTAGACTAAGTGAGGAGTGCACAGACTCTCACAACCCACCACCTGCCCCCATGTATGTATTTATAGAAATGTGTAAAACTCACCTGAAGTGTCTTCTCCGGGTTCATCCTGGAAGAGGGGGACTGGCTCCAGGATGAGGAGGAGGTGCTGGCTGGTGTGCACAGTCATCTGGTTTGCCTCCTCTTCCTCAACCCCACCCTCCTAGAAGCTGACACTGAGCATTTCCTGGCCGGACTCCATGACAACGGGTGGATATGTGACCAGCCCTCCTCCCAGGATGGCATCCAGGTGGTAGATGTGCAATGCCACCCCGGAGTATCTGCTCTGCCTCCTATCCTTGTTGTGGGCTTGAGGGAGCTTTTTTACTTTCATCCACTCCTTGTTGAGTGTCCAGTTGTGGTCTTTGTCATCCAGGCTGGCAGTAATCTGGCCACAGGATGTTGGTGTTTCATTTTCATGTGCAGAGATCCTGCAGGTTGGTCTCCTCCCCCCAGACAAGGCACCAGTCCAGGTTGGAGTTCTCCTGCATCTCTGGCCGGTGGCAGCCGAGAGAGCAGCAGAAGTGCTAGCAGCTGTGGGAGGCTCTGAGGGAGCATTGGTGTCTGTCATGGTTCCTTTGGATCCTGCTGTGTTGCATGGGGCTTGCAAAGCTCACCACATGGCACAAGCCCTTCTCCTGCTGCCTGGAGTTTTAAGCTCCACAAGAGAAGAGGAGCAGTGGAGATGCCAAGTATGGCCAGAGCGGTCAGAAGTGCAGCTGCAGGAGGCCTCTAGAGGCCAATTATTTTGAATTAGCAGCAGCTGAGCATCCTCACTAATGCTGCTATTTTGAAATAAGTGTTGTTCCCCGAGGAAAGAAGGAGAATTTGAAATAACCAGCCCATTATTTTGAAATTACAGGCTTGGTAGTATGGATGCTCTGCTTATTATTTTTAAATAAGGGGGGTTATTTCAAAATAACTCCCTAGTGTAAACCAGGACTAAGTATCCTTGGCTGAATTTTATCAGGCTCTGCTGACATAAATACAGCTAAGATACATAAATATTATTTAACCTCTTCTTTCCCTATTTTGTGTTGCATTCCTTCCCCCTTGATATTAATATTGTGTTAAGTGTCTGACCTCATTTTACCTTTTTTAGTGAAGACTGAAACAAAAATAGGAATTAAACACTTCAGCCTTTTTGACATAATCTATTATTAGTCCTCCTTCCCTAACAAATAGCACAGCCACACTTTCTTTTCTTCCTCTTGCTCGTAATGTATTTATAAACCAGTTAATATTTTTATGTCCCTTGCTAGATGTAACTAGCTTGCCTTAGCTTCTCTGATTGTGTTCCTGTATAATTGTGCTTTTCTTTTGAAACTCACAATTTGTTTATGTTTCTATTTTTTATAGGATTCTGATTTGATTTTCAGGTAATTAAACAGCTTCTGATGGAGCTATTCTTGCCATCTTTCCTTTGCATCTGCATTGTTTGCTGTTGCATCTTAATATTGTCCCTTTGAGAAACTACCAACTTTCTTGAACTCCTTTTTCCATTAGATTTTCTTCCAGTGGAACCTTACATACTTGAAGAATTGTTCTTTTTGAGTTGCTTTTATTCCTTCCTTTCCTTAGAACCATGAAGGCTATCATTTCATGATCACGTTCAGCTACATTGCCTTCAACCTTCAGATTTTCTACCAACTCCTCCCTGTTAATCAGAAGCAAGATTAAAATGGCTACCCCCTCTCAGTTAGCTCCTCCACCATGGCAAGATGATGATCCAGAGAGTGAGCTATCAAAGTATCATCATCTACCAACAACTTCACAGGACTGGTCACGTGGTCTGGGTTCCTGATCAGCACCTCCCAAATCAGATTCTGTTTTCCTAGCTGGAGGAAGGACGTTGGAGCAGTAGGTGCCAAAGGAAACAATTTAAGGAGATATTGAAGGCAAACATGAAAAAACGTGGCATCAGTGTTGACACTTGAGAGAACCTTGCCCAGGATCATCCCCGCTAGAAAGTGGTAATCCATGAGGAGGTGGTGCAATTTGAAAGGTCCTGCTGCAGTGCAGACTGGGAGAGGTGGAGAAGGAGAAAAGAGTGGCAAGAACTGCCCCCCTGCATCCCTTCAATTGCCACCAGCACCTGCTCCTTCTGCGATAAGACCTGTGGCTCCAAAATCAGGCTGGTCAGCCATCAACAGCTCCACAAATAGGAGGGTGACAGGAAGACGTCATACTCATTGAGTGATGGCCAAGAGCTCCTCCACCTTCTGAAACTAAACATTTACCACTACATTTCAAGAATTTATTGGTGTTTGTGTTTTAAAATTAAGTAATATTTCTAAAATATTTTAAAATGTCCAGTATGTTGCCATAAACTAGTCCAGTCCCCAATGAAGTCCAGGAAATGGAATCTTTGGGCCCAATCTTGTAAATACTTATACATGTGAGTAACTTTACTTAATGTGAGTAACTGCAGGATTCAGTCTCTTGTCTTCTCAGTCCTTTCCTTCATTCTTGCTTCAGCTTGCACATTGAATTACTTTCCTCTCAAGCCTGAGGCTAACAAAAAAGCATTTCTGAGCTGACAAATAGATAAATATTCTGGTTCCCCACAAGTGATGCCATTTTATCTTATTTTATTTCAAAGCTGTCCTTTTACACTGCAAATGACAATACATGCAACGTAATTGGATAGTAAAACTGTAATTCAATCTTGACTCTCAGACTCTATACAAAGGTGTGGGTTATAATATGGCTCACCCTGAAAGCAAAGTCCTTGACCGAATTACAGCGTCAATCTAATCACGAATGGATCCCAGTCTCTATATACTTTATCAATGTAAACTGTAAGCTATAGCCAAAATATAATAGGTGGCTATCTTTGCTGCTGCTTTTCAATAACACGTCCTTTATGTTTTACACTGGGAACAGATGGAAGCAGAGCCAGAAGGCATAATAGTCATACTCCTATGCGAGTTAATCTCAGCTTCAATTACCATTTGACAGTGTCAGAAAATCTACTGAATTCTACCAAAATCTTGTTTGCTGAATTGAAAATTTACTCAGGGACTAAAGTGTCTAAGAAGGATGTAAAACAAGTAGTGTACATGATGGTGCCAATGGCCACCTCTCTGAGGATGGTTCGGGAGGCACTACCCCACAGAGAACTCAGAATGTACAGTCTCTATCCAGTCTCTGGACAGAATGAGAGCACAGGCTGCATTTAAAACAGCACTACCTACTCTCTCTCTCTGCCACAGACTGCTGTTACCAGCTAATGCAGACAAGGTGAGCCCCTGGCCACAGTCTTTTTGAGCCCCCATGATGGATATGAAATAATCCTCCACTCTGCTGAGCTCAGAGTCTGCAATTGTTCCTTGCCCAGGGAGAAGGAGGAGGGAAGGGTTTTTTATAACCCATTCTTCACATTCACAGGAACAATCTAGCCACATATTAGTATCTATCAAACATATTCATACAGATAAATGGGCAATATCCTGTCACAATATATTTGGCCAGGGAAACACACATAAATGTGATTTATTTAGAGCTAACGCCAGTTTTTTAGATCGACTGGCAAAGGAAAATGCAGAACTGGCATCTCCCTACCCCCAAATTAGAGCAAAGCAGCTCCCCAGCACATCATTCTCTCACTGGTGGCTGGTATCATATACATTGCATTGAATGCTCGTCTACCACTACACAAGACAATCTATGAAAAGCATTTTATTGCTTATAAGTTAACTATGGGGAAACCTTCGAACCACAGAGAGATGTGTTTGATTTTCAAAGTACCTAGCAACAATAGTCAGTTTTGTCTGATGTGGCTTCATGGTGGTTTGTTTAAGTCTAGCCAGCAATGGAGTGCCACTCTTCGATTGCTTTTATGGAGCTAAACACAGGACCCCTCCCTGAAAATTCAAATACAGAAATTCTGTGTCGGGGAAGAGAAGTGTCCCCCAATGCTGCAATAGGACCTGATGCCCCCATGTAGCCAGACTGAGGCCAACACTCCTGATCATGAGACTAGTTATAGGTGTGACCCTCTTCATCCTCCCATGCAGGTTTGGAGTCTATGGACTCAAACTGTGTTCAGAACCACTGATCGGGCCACTGCCAGTTTGGGAAGCAGGATGTCAATTCAGCCAGTACTGTACAAATGACACAAGAACTGTTGTATTCCTAAAGGAGGGGATTTGTTCAGAATAATTATAGGTGATTTTGCATTTTTCTTAGGATAGGCTGCAAGGGACACTACAATCTGGTTCCCAGTACACAAGAGAGTAAATTCAAGTTCCATTTTCTTCTCTTTTACAGATGGTCAGCCAAAGAGCTATGTAAATATCTTCTGCAAGCACAAGCCAAAGCCCCCAAATCAGCACAAACCATCTCTTCTACATCACATTCAGGAATTTGCTCAGTAGTCATCAGCTAATCAAAAGGTGTACCTAATATTTATCATACATCATTCCACTCAGGCTGACTGCCTGGTTTAACAGTATGCTTAAGCTTACTTGTCCTGTCAAAAGAAAATGCTTAAGCTTGAGATGCTACTCAAATGCAGGTTTCCTCTAAACCTCTCACATTCTGAGCTAAAAATATTGGTATTGGTGTTACAATAAAAACTGACAAGATGTCACCCTGACTGCGCTAAAGAGAGAAAAGTTGTGGTGTTATGGACCTAAGAACTAAGAAAAACAACACAGCAATCACACATTTAACAGGTTGTAAGACAGACTGACTTGGTAATTAAAAGAAGACTGAATTCAACAGGTGATGTCACCATGAACATCAGTGTCTGGTTTTAGCCACCTCAGAGGGACATTTTTAACAGTAAATATTTTTGTAAATTGCAAGCTTCACAGCCCCAGAGACTGAAGCAAAAGTACAGCTTGACAGCAGCAGTGCTTGCTTCCTAGAATGACCCACTGATGTTCTTCACTTCTGACAGGGCAGACAGAGGACCACCAGAGCAAGGGTCGCCGTGTCTGTTCCATTCATGGTCTCACTATCTGCTGATGTTGCCAGAGGGTTGCTTTCAGACAGAGACAACAAGGCATCATAAATGCATAAACCTGTCAAAACTAGACTATTTATAACCCTGTTTTATTACATTTGAGCTTGCAGCACTGACCTGGAAGGAATGATGAGTCTGGGCTTCAAATTCAGGGTGACCACCATTTTATTAATTTACGTCACTTTTTAGCCTTGGCCCTTCACAGTTATTTTTTCAACTTTTCTCTGGCACAGCCCTGCTTGGCCTCTTTCCAGCTGACCATCTCAAAATAGGTTTTGCACATTTTTTTCAAGAGAGGTTTTATTAGCATTGTCTTGTGGCAGAGAGCTGAAACAAACAAAAAAACAGCTCTTGGCAAGATGCAATTTCTTTATGTACAAGAAAAAAGTTGTAATGAGCCAGTTAAACTGGTAGGAGGAGAAATAAGAAATCAACAATAACAAGAAAAATAAAGTTGCCACAAAATGTTTTAGAAATCAAAACCAATAATAACCAAAACCAATGGGGAATTTTCAATGGGAAATGGACAGTTCAAAGTAATTAATGGTCTATAGAGCTTTTCACCTCTAGGTGACTGATTTGAGTTTAGTGAAGGGTAGTAATAATAGAATGACACTCCATAACCTTGTCTTTCTTTCCCCTTCCTAGCCCATTTTTTTTCATTTTCAGCTGATGTGTCTTGCCTTCATATATATGATAAGCTCTGTGGAGTATAGATCTTACTCTCTTTCCTATGTGAAGCACCAGTACATTTGTAGGCACTGAATAAATAATCAGATGAAGTCATGTGATGGTTGATCAATGTTCACAGTGAGGTGGGGTTATATATCAGTCCAATTCCTTGAAGATATGTCCATAACACAAAACCAACCACTGCAATTGATATCCTGGTTATCAGTCTTAGACCTTATCGACTGAGAGAATTATCAGCTATTGATAAAATCAAAATGCAAACTTTTAGTGTTCATAAGGTCAGCCAAGACTTGAAGTAGTGCAGCTTACTACAGTTTCAAGCTTCAATTGCTATCATGCCTTACAGCATTTTACCCTAAATGTGCTCAGCCAATGGGGAAAGGGCTTATTGGAATCCAACCAGAGGAAGACTTAAAGGCAGCCAATCAGGGCCAGGCTCGGCTCTATAAGGAGTGCTGCAAGATAGAGAGGAGGTCAGTCTCCCCCTGAACTGCAGGGGAGTAGAATTGGCTTCTGGATAGCAGCACCATAGACAGAGCAGTGTTGGGCAGGGTCAGCTCTAAGATGACAACTGCAAGACTGTGGCCCTGATATACGGTCAGAGAAGGTGCTGGAGCTCTGGGAAGTATTCCATGGAGAACAGAGCTTGAGGGGGGCCCAGTCAGTGGCTGCCAGCTATGGGGCCCTGAGCTGGGACCCAGAGTTGTGAGTAGGTCTGTGTCCCCTCCTTGCACCCACTCTCCAGTCATGAATCCTGATCTTGCACTGGTGATGGAATGTTGTATTACTCCTAGAAGCATTAGGTCTTTAATGATTTTTTCCCCCAAAGGAAAATGGAATCTATAGATTTTGCTGAAATGTTTTAGGTTTCTTCATGTGTATGCTCCTAAAGTGGGGAGGCAATGCCAACAGCCAGCTGAAGGCAAAAACTGATTGCTTTCTATTCCAGGATGGGAATCCTTTGTTTTATCCCCCCAGCTCCATGGAAAAATACCAGATTCAAGATGGATTCCAGCATCAGGTGGCCTGGTCATATGTCTTTCCAGAACCAACCACTGTTTGAGTATACAGGAAAAACAAACTATGACAAAGCTCTTACACAAATGTGGTGGATCCTACACTTTCAGACAGATTTCTTGTCTCAGAGGCTCACAGCAGCCCTCAATTTAGGCATGATACCTAAGGAATCAGCTTGCTGTTTGTCTCATCATTGGCCAGTATAAGATACAGAGGAAAACCAAACTCCACAATCTCGATGGACCTCTCAAATGATACAGGGCTGGGTAAACCCCTTTCTTTTCCTCCAGCCAATCTTTTCCCTGAGTGGATATGGGAAAGTGGGTGGTGGTAGGGACCCAGGCCCACTTTGTACTCCAGGTTCCAGCACAGGGCCCTGTAAAAGCAGCTGTTTGTAAATGTCTCTAACACCAGCTGCAAGACAATTACAAAACCCTTGGACTACTTCCCCACCCCCTCCACAGCAACTTCCTTATCACAGGCTCTTCCTCCTAGTATCTGCTTATTCCTCATAAATCCTCTGTAGTTCCTTCTGTGTTCTCAGCTCTCCACATGCTAATTGCAAAAAAGCTCTTTTTAGCCAGTCTCAATTGGTTCTTTAATTGGCCCCAGGTGTCCCAACTAGTCTTGGTCACTTGATTCTGAAAGCCCACTTAATTAGCTTTAGCTGCTTAATTGCCCTGATTGATTCTGGCAAGTTCCTGCTGGTTCTGGACTAGCCCCTGCCAGTTTACCCTGGGAACAGAGATTTATTCCATCTAAGGCTAATATGTCTCCCTTTCATTACTCTCTTGTACCCTTCTGGCTTGACCCATCACAAAACACATTTACAGATCATTGTCTTGAGCACCAGGCCATTAAGCTTCCTTCAGTACTGTAGTAAGTTGAGGGTCAGTAACATGGCCTAAATTCAGCAGGCCTAAATAGAGGCCTGTAACATGAAAACAGCAACAGGCCTGCAATCTAGTGAGCAAGACTTTGGTTCAGTAACACAGGAGCCAAGAAAGAGGCCCTATTGATAATTGTGTGATTGTGTAAGTTAGGTCGAGCATGGAAGGACACAGGGAGGCACTGGGTACAAACTATAAGCCAGAGGTGAGTAGTGGAACATCTTAATAAGAACTGCCTTGGTACAAAGACTCCCCAAAAACTAATGTCCATGCTGACCTAGATTCAGGACCGGGTCGAGATTGACAGAAAGGATAGTAAGTAAGCCCCCCTTCCATAAGGTGAGGGGTGGTAACTCGGCAATTAGGCAATCTGGTACGTAAAGAAATGATGTAAGTTGTTTGTACCTGTCTATAAAAGGACACCGCAAAAGGTGCTCTCCGGCCGACCTTGAGAGGGGCTCACTAGGTGCCTGAATGGCAGGTGTCATTGCCTGAACTTACAGAATGCACAGTAGTTTAACTCTGGCTAACTGCTGTTAATATCTGTTATATGGCAATAGGCCTGCCTGGTGTTGGTACCTTGTCAACGTGGGCCATAGTGCCCAGTGGTGTAACATTGTACTGATCTCTGTTACCAACTGGTAGAGTTTTGCATTTGACAATAAACCTGCTCGATTGATTTCAAACCTTGCTTGCATCTGTCATTTCTGGGGCCTCTCAGAGATCTCCTGTGTTGACCCAAGTGCACGGGGTCTAACACTCAAGATAAAGGGAGTGCCGATTGTTATGCATGCAGCCAAAAGTTTATCATCACTGACAGAGTAGAGGTCCTGTCAGGAGTATGCCAGGACAACCCTGACCAGACGACGCTGACACTGACAGTTCAGACCACCAAAGGTATCGAGGTACAGAACACCGAGGTACGACAAGTACTACTAATGGTTTTCACTAGAAGACTTAAATTAATAAAACAGGTTAACACTTCACATTTCTAAACTCACATATGAGAATGGTATATGCACAGAAATTGAATATACACATTCAACAGATTGTAACTTTAAAAATATGTTGCATAATGCATTTAACTAGGTCTTCAAGTTATGCATACTCATGTTTATAAGACAATTTTCATAAAGAGTGGGGGAGCATGACAATGACTTATTAGCCATTCTGCCTCATTAGTGGTGAGACAGAAGTTTACTTTTGTGGTTGGTTTGGTATATCTTATGGGGCATAACCACCAGCTATTTCCCAGGGCTTTGTCTACACCACAGGGTTTTTGCGCAAGCAGCTTTTTGCAGAAGAGATCTTCTGCAAAATCTTCTTGTGCAAAAGCGCATTGCAAAAGCGATGTGCTTTTGCGCAGGAGAGCATCCTCACTGCATGGACGCTCTTGCACGAAAAAGCACCTGTGCTTTTTGTGATAGGCTCTTTTTGTGCAAGAAACCCCTGTTGAGT
>JANRFK010006697.1:20948241-20961042 GCA_030068395.1 Apalone spinifera
TGGACACTCCAGAGGGGTTTCTTGCGCAAGAAACCCCTATGGGAAAAAGCACAGTTGCTCTGATGGCCATTCTGTGAATGTCCATCAGAGCTTTCTTGCACAAGAGCATCCATGCAGCGTTGACATTCACTTGCACAAAAGCACATCCCTTTTGCAATGTGCTTTGAGGTGTGGATGTGCTCTTGCGCAAGAAGTTTTTGCACAAAAACTCTTGTGCAAGAAGGATGTAGTGTAGACGTAGCCTTAGCGGTCCTGGAGGAACTAGGAAGTAAGAGTCGCTACACTTCCTGAGCTCCTTGTGTTATCATGTCCTCTTTAACTTTTAATATGACTTCAATGGGTCTTACCAGGAGTTTTAAGTTAAATATGCGCTTGAAAGCTGTCTTACACAGAGATGTCTTTCCATCAGAATGGAAAATAATCTATTATTTCTACAAGTTAAAAGTACAACTCATGAAATGTGTGCTGACAAGCTGAGACCAGTAAGTAACAAAACTATATTGTGAGGCATATCTATTAGAAAATATATCATGATCTGCTATATAAAAACAGATTGTGCTGCACTGGATTTTTTGAAATGAGCTCATTTAAATATAAATGCTAACTCAGTTATGGCTTCCCCATGAGGCACTACCATTTAAATTAATTTCTGGCTTTTAGAACTCACAATAGTGTGTGTATAGAGATGCCGAATAATTAATTTCTGCCATCTCACTAAAGATAACAGGAGTTTTCTCTCTTTTGGGTAGCCCTTAGGTCTTTTTGGTATCCATCACAACCAATTTTTACTGCACAGAAGGGGGGAAACAGGTAACCTCATGAGAAATCTTGGGAACAGATTTTGGTATTTTTTTAAAGACTAGATGGAGACCTTGTAAGAGAAACATTAGTAAGCTGGTAAAGTTAAAATGGAAAAAGTCAACATGAGATCATTTTTCTTTTTTCATTACACCAGGACCTCAAAGAGTGCTTCATTTCCTTGCTTTCAGTTTTCCACATCAGCATCCATCCAATCCCCCTTCCTCCCAAGATTTGATTTTCCAAGGCACATTTTCATTGTGCACACTAACCTGCACAAGGAACAGGATCAATCCCAGGTAATAATTACACTAAAATTCTATTACCTGAAAACCCTGGGTTATAATTTTTGGCTGTGTCTTTTCCCCAAGTTTCCTTTCACTCATAATAGAGGAATGTTAACACTGTAAGGCTACAGCTGGACTACAAGCTTTTTGCACAAGAAGCTTTTTTTTTTCAAAAAAGCGATGCGCTTTTTCAAAAGATAGCGTCCAGACTGCCTGGACACTATATCTCGCATGTAAGCAGTGATTGCTTTGGACAGAATGGCCACCAGGCCACCTGTGCTTTTTCCTCTTCCCTCTTCTTCTGAAAAAACTCCCTCTTCCCTATCCACACACGCCTTTTTGTGAAAGAGCTCTTTCGCAAAAAGGCTTCTTCCTCGTAGAATGAGAATTACCAATTGCGCAAAACCCCTCTGTTCTTTCAATTTACTGTCGAAAGAATGTGCTTACAGTGTGGACGTAACTCAGGTTTTGTCAGAAAAACAGCCATTTTTCCAACAAAACTCTGTAGTCTAGATGTACCCTTATAGTCTCAGTTAAAATTCCTGGGCTTATGGGCCATGCACACCCCTACAGAGAAAGCTGTTGGAATTTTGCTTTGGGAAATGCCTTTTCGAGTTCATAAGCATGCAGAAGCTGAGTTCTTGCTATTACATCTCTATCAGGGGGTTTAGCTTAGTCTCACCAAATAGCTAGGGGCTGGGGCATGAAGATGAACAGTGCAATGTCTCACTTGCTTTCTTCCCTCTTTTTATCATTTTATGGACCAGAACCTCTTTTTATCATTTTATGTGGCATATAATAACTTAAACTGAAAAGATCATGTTTCAGTTCCTGGATCAGCTGCAGATTCCTATGTGACCTTGCATAAATCATTTTCTCTTCCCTGTGGCTCAGTTCCTCACCAGCAAAATGATGATATTACTTCCTTCACATTGTGAGGGTAAAATGAATTACTGGTTGAGGTGCTTAAACATTATGGTCATGCAAACACAGATCTACTGTTTAACAAATAGGCAGAGTTTGAACCACTGTTCAGGATCAGCTCTTAAAGGCTACGTCTAGACTGCAAGCCTCTTTCAAAAAAGAGCGTCTAGACTACAACCAGTACTTTCGAAAAAGCAAAGCTGCTTTTTTGAAAGAGAGCACCCAGGCAGTCTGGATGCTCTCTTTTGAAAAAACACAGTTTGCATTACATAGTGCTTTTTTTTGAAAGAGCACTTTTGAAAAAAAAAATGTTCTTCCTCATAAAACGAGGTTTTCCACGGTTGAAAAAACTGCCGCGTTCTTTCAATTTACTTTCGAAAGAACGTGGCAGCAGTCTAGACGCAGGGGAAGTTTTTTCAAAAAAAGGCCATGAAACAAGGTACTACCAAGAGGCAATATATTTAGCTGAAAATTTGGCACCTTTAAGACCAGGTGATTGAACCAGAGCTGTGTGTATAAGATGAGTGGAATTTAGATCCATTATTTAAAGGCTATGATATGTTTAAAGAAACAAACAAAACAAACAAACAAACAAAAAACAGCCTTCCTCAAGAGATGTCCAGCCAAGAAAACAAATATTTTACTTTGTGCAGTTTTCATCTCTCTAGCAAGACCATAGTATAAATTAGTTAATTCTGCCTGCTTCCATGTTTCTTTAAAATAAGGTTTCTTTAGTCTGTATTCACCTTAAATAAAAGTGTATTATTTTACAACAAATACACCTCAGAGAGGTGGGAGCTTCCATGATTTAGAAGATTAGAAGTGGGACACGGAACTTTTTCATTCTAATTTGCAGGTTCAAACCCAATCACATTGTTACCACATGACTGTGCAATTTATTATTGGTCCCAGCCTACTTCCTGGTGGACCGGAAATCCACTTAGCACTCATTGGCAGATTTGCTATGAGATTTGCTAATTATTGGCACTCTTTGGCAGATTTGCTGATAGTCTCAACATAGAGATTTAGGACTGAACAGCTATGGAGGCTGAACTGCTCTCTCATCCTAGCAGATTATCACTCCAGGTTGAAATGAAGGAAACTGTTAGAAGACTGGAGGAGCTTGTACTAATACTACCTCTCCTGTGGATGATGGGTTTAATTCCAAAATGGTTGAAATCAGAGGAAGTCTTTCCTCTGACTCTAATTAGCTGTGGTTCACACCAAGGAGGCCTTTAACTTTCCTAAGCAGGCACTCTAGTTTTTTTCACAACTAGCACAACATTATTTATTAATTACTGTAATATTTAGTGGCTGATTTCAGTAGTACCTAAAAGCCCCACTTTCATGGTGCTACGAAATGTACAAGCATATAACAAAGAGATGTCTGCGCCCTGAGGAGATTGCAGGTAAGACATAGCAGTAATACAATGGTTGCTATTGTTAATAAATTCATAGTAGTTAAGATATCCACAGAATTGGGCAGGTTACAAGCAGCAATTGTAATAAAAGGCAGACTTCAATGGTCTCTTATAGAAGAAACATGGGAGGATCTGATTTTCACTAGGGACATTTTACATGGCCCTGGCACTATATATGGACCTTAAAGTGGGTTTACATTATAGGTGCACTCATTCTAAAGAAGTATAAAGGTAACTGAGTGTAAATAAAAATCAAATCATGTGTGTCCCGAGCCACAAACTATTTAAGTCAGTAGAAAAATGGGTGTTGGCTCAGATCATTAGGGACCTTACTTTTGTTCTCCCTTGTTCTCTTGGTATGAAATAAAATAATTCTGACTGAAAGTATATGATTCCCCTTTGCATATGTAACACTTGGTACCTTGCAGTATTGGCTCCTTCGAGACAGATTTGTCAAAGGAGATGATATTTGTTGTCTTGTAAAATTAGGAATAGAATTCAGAAAATCCACTGTACTCCATGAAATAGAAACTGCAGAAAACCACTCATCTTTTCGGACACTTTCTCAGATTATTCTCTATAAACACTATCCAGAAAAGTTTTTATTTTCCTCCATGAATTGCTATATGCATCCATGGAATATTAGTT
Organism: Apalone spinifera; assembly: GCA_030068395.1. Taxonomy (NCBI): domain Eukaryota; kingdom Metazoa; phylum Chordata; order Testudines; family Trionychidae; genus Apalone; species Apalone spinifera. The sequence continues at coordinate 20,952,320 of JANRFK010006697.1, forward strand.
AAATTGGACCTGTATAAATTCTCATTTTGGATTATTGAATGCAATTTTCTTTAATCAGTATAATAACAGGAAAATTACATACCTTAGTGAGGTCAACTTGTTTCATCTTCCTGAGCATGCAGATATTTCCTACTGATTATTTTCAATCATCTTAAAAAGCACCATTAAGCAAGCTACTGGAGTGTAGTAGTCTTCGTTTTGACTTTATTCCTTTATTTCAGACATGATTTCTGAGATCCGGACTACATGAAAGGATTTCTGAGACTGTTTCAAAGAGTGTGTAGTCTATTTGTTAGCTTACAGCCATCATGGAAAGAGTTATTCCTCAATTATGTATTTTATGGTGTTTCATCTTGTGAGCAAAGATGAAAAAAGAACCTAATTATTCCAAGATTAATCTTCTTTATGTGAAATACATTTCTCTATGACTTTTAACATTGGCAATATACATATAACAATTCATGTCTACAGCACAGAGGTTGGGAAGATGTAAAGGGATTTATAATATACTTGTATATACATCATCTGCCAGTCACAGAAGGATGTGTGGTCCGGGAGAATATCCCCTCTGCCCCAGGCTCTGCTCCCATCGTCCTCTTCCTGCTCCTGCTCAGCCCCACCACACACCCCCTCCATTGCCTCCCCCAAGCCATGCCTCTTCCCCAGCTCTGCCTTGCCTTGCCCCACTCTCTCTCCACCCTTGCTCTTCCCTCTCCTGCTCCCATTGCACACCTTCCTTGAAGCCCTCTCCCCACAAGTGACACAACCTGAGGAATTACTGAGGGGTCTGGCACAGAGTGGTAGTGGGGGTCAAGTCCTCCAGCACTTTACATTGTTACAATTAGTGACCCAGCAACCTGTTCCACTCTGCTGCCCAACTCCCAGCTGGGTTGTTCTGCTTCACCATGGTGGTGGGAAGTGAAATGACCCAGCACCAGCTTGCTCCGCTCCACTTTTCTGAGCATGTGTCACTCGGGGGATCAATATGGGGGATGGACTGATCCCTGCTGTTGAACCTAGAGACCCCCAGATAATGTCTCAGGCTGCCCTGAACCCTCTGGATGAGTTTGAAGCTAATCTCAATATGGGAGACTGTCCTGAAGGAAGGTTGGGGCAGCTGTCATGGGGCCTTCATTGGCTGGATGGGATAGCTCTGCTCCCAGGGTACGTCTAAATTACATGGCTCCATCGATGGAGCCATGTAGATTAGTTTACGTGAAAATGGGAAATGAAGCGGCGATTTAAATAATCGCCGCTTCATTTAAATCAAAATGGCTGCCACGTTGTAAGCCTCATGAAAAGGATCTGCCGACGAAAGGTTCTGGGGTCGGCAGATCCTCGTCTAGACTGCTGCGCTGTGCCGACAATTAGCTGATCAACACAGCGCAGCGACCATTTTGATTTAAATTAAGCGGTGATTATTTAAATCACAGCTTCATTTCCCTTTGCTGTCCTGCCTAATCTACATGGCTCCATCAATGGAGCCATGTAGTCTAGACACACCCCCAGTAAACAAAAGAAGTATTATAGACAGTGCTAATTAACTTCTGCAATATGAGCAAACATAGTATAACCATTTTGGAATCATAAGGAGAGAGAAAACATTTTCTAAATGGTAAAAAATAATTTTATGACCCTTTTTGTCTTTGTGTCAAAAAATAGCTAAACTTTTATGTGAAAATTGGCATGTAAGCAATGCTGTCTATAAAAGATTTGATTGTCAAATAACATAGGCTAATGAGCATCCACATAAACATTTGAAAATGTGCTGCCACACACAGTAAAATAAGCTTGTCAAAAATTGTTATTGAAAATGTTTTTGGGACAAATCTGCCTTTCAATGACATTTCCTTATTTTCATAAGAGAATTTCAATTTTTGTCAATTTGATAGGTTTTCTCTGTAACAAAAATGATCACTTGACATTTTTATGAATTCCCCCATATTTTGGCAACAATTAAAGTTTTGTGGATTTTTCAATTTTGTCAAAAACCTAGTCTGTCAAAAATAAATCCACTGAACATTCTTCATTTTCATCCATATTTGTTGGGAGGCCGGGAATAACACATTTCTCAACCAGCTGTGATGGAAAAATACCTTCTTCTCTGTGCCTGATGCATGTTCCTAACTGCCACTGAGTTCAACGAAAAGCTGAAGACACTCAAAACCTTGAACAGCCTTTACAATCAATGGACCCATTGTTGAGTGAATTCTGACTTTAAACATTCCTAGGTTTAGCTCTCCTAGGACAAGTTTACCCCAGTGCAGGGCATCTATACTAGGCTTCTGTATGAAAGTAGCTATTTCTTTGCCTAAATACTCCAGTGTAAATAAGCCCTAATTATTCACTACAGTTATATGCTACTTACCTCACAAATAGCCTTGTCAATTGCAGCGAGATGAGACTACAAATGGAGTAGTAAGATACTATCCATGATGAGTAGGTAGGTATTACAAACAACCACATTTTAGGCATCAGAATTATTTTTTCCCCTCCTTGCAAGTGAACATCCAAACTATAGAATTTGTTCTAATAACTGGATAAATGTGAATATACCATCACAGAGGCTTTGACATAGCAGATTGCATGCTCTGTAGTAACTCAGACTCAGGCTGACACACAATGGGACTGATATATTGCAGCATTACTCCAATATCATGCTAATATAGTGATGAATCAAGCATATATTTCTAGTGCACATGCAAAATAATGTGCAAATACATGTAGTTTGCCTCAAAATTCTAGTATCCATGCTTGTTTGATTCTCTGACACATTTTTCATAGTACCAACATCTCCTTTCTGATCCCATGTAAAGGCTGCTGTTTACGGGAGGACTAAGTATCCCAGTCCCTTTTAAGTTGCCATTTCTCTTGTAATGGCAAAGGAGAGGAAAGTCAGGGGGAATTCTAGGGGAAAAGGCTGGGGAGCTGTTTTTGTAGATTCCTCTGAAGTCAGTGCCAGCACTTCTCCAAGAACTGAAACCTGAGCAGCAGTTTATCTTAAACTTTTTTGAATGGGAATCACTTCTACAGCCCCCTGAAGCTGTGAGTCTGCATTTGGATTACCTGCAATTGTCAGCAAGTGTTTGGATGCATACAAGTGCCATTTCCTTAAAGATCAAAGAGTCACTGGATGTCAGATTCTATCTCGAACCTTGTAAAAAAAATATTTATAACCCTAATGCTGTGTGTGCTTACATTCAGAGTCTCATATTCACAATGTTAGGCAGAAAGTAGGTCATTGTCATGGAGCAAATGAATGAGCATAACAGCAAAAGAAATCTATAATGCTCTCTTCAGGGGGTGGGGAAAAGAAAAAGACTGGATTAATTCCACTGAAAGACAGAGGTTGGTCATTATTCTTTATGTGGATCAATAGCAATTGAGTCTGGGCTATTCTAAAACATACTGTTACTTTCCAGAAGGCAATGAGCTATTTTGGTGGTGCTGTTCAAACAATAATAGTTGCAGTTGTCAAGATATCCATTATAGATCACATCTCCATAAGAATGTGCAGTGTTCAGAGATGCCCTCACTATCATTTTAGTATTTTAGGAGGAAGTGAGATAAGACTTTTTTGCCTTTTAGGGGTGCTTTCTTTTTCTTTTTCTCAGTGCTCACTTTTCTTTTAAAAAATATGCTGAGGACAATTTGGTCCTAATTATCTCTAGCCCCATTGCTTATTTTTAAAATTCATTTACAGTCTAATCTTGTCCCAATTCCCTTTGACTATAATAGAAACTGAGAGCTCTCAGCATATGGCAGTTAATATAGCAGTTACTGAAAGTCCTTTTCCCCCTTTCAGAATGGTGGAACTTTGCTTATTAACACCATAATTCTTAGCAAACACACAGCACAGATGTTCGCTGAGGGAATATACTACAGTGCTATAAACACCTTTATGGCCAAATCCTGTGAGGTGCTGATCAAGTCTTGGAGGTGCTGAGTACCTTCAATGCTTAGGGGTAGATTCTTAGCTGGTGTAAATTGTCATAATTCTGCTGATATGAATGGATTAAATTCAATGGCACTATTATGACAGATTACATATCTAAGGATATCATTTCTAAGGACCTGAACCACACAGACATCAATAGGAATTGAGGAAACACAGCACCTTGCGGAAATAAAAGATAAAAATTCAGTCTCAATGCATAATAAATACGTTCTCGGAATTTATATGCAAAAACTGTTTGGAGCTTTATAATGAACACTGCATAATGTCCTTCCTCCATCTGACACAGTCACTGCATACACTAGTATTACATTGACACAATTTTTCTCAACCCTGCACAGAATTCATGTTTACAGCTGACTGCTTTTCAGTTTATTTATCTTTGCTGCCTTCACTATGTCAAAGTATAACACGCACCCATCTTGCACCAAGCTGTGAATAAAAACACAAGAATGACCATACTAGATCAGAGTAAAGGTCTATCTAGCCCCATATCCTGTTTTCTAACATTGGCCAATGACAGGTAGGCCATTCTGAGGTGAGTATGGGACCTGAGGTTAGTATGGGTATCCCAAAATGGCTACCCCGTGTCTTTTGAACACTTCCACTATTTTGAAATATAGTGGACACACTATTTCATCATCCCTGTAAACCTCATTCTACAAGGAGTCAAGGGATGGCTTGAAATAGCACTTTATTTTGGAATTTGGTGCTGTGTAGACAGCGCCAAATGACTAAATAAGCAATTTCAAAATAGACTTGAAATAAGCTCTGCAATTTGCATAGTGAAAATTGCATATCTTATTTAGAGTTTCGGGTGCTGTGTAGACCACCCTAGCAGGGTTAAAAAAGAGCTAGATAAATTCCTGGAGGACAGGGCCATCAATGACTATTAGCCAGGATGGGAAGGGCTGCTGTCCCTATTCTCTATTTATCCAAAGCTGGGAATGGGCGATAGAGGTGGGATCATTGAAGATTACCTGTCCCATTCATTCCCTCTGGAGAACCTAGTATTGGTCACTGTTGGCAGAAAGGATACTGGCTAGCCTGACCTTTGGTCTGATCCAGTAGGGCCATTCTTATGCTCTTATGGTACATCTACAAGGCATGCTTATTTAGAAATAAGCTGTTTTGGAATTTTTTTTAGGAAATAGCTTATTTCGAAATAGTACATCTGTACACAAAAAGCACATCAAAATAGCACTTAGCTATTTTGACATAGAGCATTCACACGGATTGGACATTGAATTGCATTTAAGGCCACCCAGAACCACTTCAGGCAGGGCATCAAGATGCAGTTATTTCCGGCAGTTGCTGCTGAGACTATCTGAGACTCGTGCTTAAAGGAACCCTCCTATATAGCCGTTTCCCTTGCTTGCCTAGCTCTCTGAGGGAAAGCAAAGCCTTTTCTCTGATTGCTGTGGTTCTCCTTGCAGACACCTCAGCTTGCCAGCCATGGAGCCAGAGCTGCCTCAGGGCACACAACGACTTCTATCTGTTGTGCTGCAGTTTCTGCAGGCTGCCCTTTGGGCCCTGCAGGAATACAACCCCAGCTCATGAAGGAGACCCTCACCATCTGTCTGAGAGCCCCACTGTGCACCACTGCTTCTGGCGGTTGGACTCCAGTTCTGACTGGTGGGACCAGCTTGTTATGGAGCAGTGGGAAGACCAGCAGTGGCTCCAGAACTTTCACATGCAGAATGAAACCTTTCTGCAGCTGTGTGCCTGGCTCGCCCCTGCCATCATGTAATGAGACACACACATGCAACCCGCCACTCCCTAGAGAAGCAGGTCGCCATCACTGTGTGGAAGCTCGCAACACCAGACACCTACTGATCCATCGGCAACCGGTTCAGAGTGGGGAAGTCGACTGTCGGGGGCCTCGTCATGCAGGTGTGGCATTCGCAGTCTATTGTCCATGCTATTTCAAAAAGGGCATTATTCCTCAAGGAATGATGTTTACGTATTTCAAAATTATTTCAAAATTACAGAATTGTTGCGTATACGCACCGCTGGTAAACAAAGGTGTCTAAAATAAAAGCAGAAATGACATTAATTATTGGATGCATTACAAAGAAACTTTACAAATGTGAGCTTCAAGAGATTTTTGTGTCTTTTTTGCTTCAATATGAGATAAAAAGAAAGGCTGAAAACTGTAACTATACAAAATCAAGCAATGAAAGAAAAAAACAAATTTGTATTTGTTTTCTGCCTTAGAAATCACAGAAAGGTCAAATCTATCTGTTTTCCTCTGGATTTGCTGGAAGGTTTTCACACTTAGCTAAAGGACTGGGAGGACTGAACCTTTGATGAATAAATCATTTCTAACAAGTGTTCAGTAGGCTTTGGAGTTAAATAGATGTCAATAAAACAGGCTGAAAACAGTTGTAAATAGTGGCTAAAAATCTCTTCTTTTTTTTATTTGCTTGGCTTTCAGTGTCTTTTCTCATACAATGGCATAATATCATTATGGGTACATCTAGACTGCAGAGTTTTTTGAAAAGGTCTGCCGCATCCAAGGAACATGTCTGCTTTTCCAAAAAAATTTCGGAAAAACAGATGCATTTTTTTTTATTTGCATCTCTGTAAACCTTGTTCTATGAGAAAGAAGGGATGTTCAGAAAAAGGCTTTTTTTCTGACAATTGGACCAGTGTAGATGGGCCAATTGTTGGAAAAGGCTCTTTCTGAAGAAAAGTAGGAAAAGATATGTAAATTGTGGTTCACAATTTGAGTACCTTTTTCCAATAGATCCTTGTAGTCTAGACACAGCCTTGTCCAATCACTGTAGAAGCACTGTAGATGCCTGCCAGGGCATTTTTGTGCACCTGCCTAGTGACCAGGGCTGGCCTGAGCCATTCTTGTGCCCCGGGCCCTGGGCCCCAGGCCCCAGGCGCGTGGCGCATGCGCGGTGCCGCCCCCAGGTGTATGGCGCATGTGTGGCCCCGCACCCAGGTGCCCAGTAGCTCCAGAATGTTGGGGACCCCTGATGTAAGGGGTCCATTGACTATGATGGAACTACTCACACTTAAAGTTAAGCATGTGAATAAGCTTTTTCAGGATGGGAAATAGGCATAATAGGTGACTCAAGATAGAGAACTTCAATACAGATTTAAAAATATTACCTGTGTAGGTTTTTTCTATAGAAGTCTTAACTTTGTTTTAGTATCTAATATATTTTGTCATCTGAAGAAGTGGATTGTGCCGATAAAAGCTAATGATACTATTTATATATTTTTGTGAGTCTCTAAGATGCTACAGGACCATTGTTGTTTTTTAAGTTTTTTTTAGCTACAGACTAACACAGCCATCCCTCTGAGACTACCTAATATATTGTTACACATAAAACACACAGAAAAGGGCATTAAGGTTCAAAAGTCAAAAGTTAAGGCTTAGCCTTTCAGATATGCACACACTGCTCCTGCTTCCAGCTAATCAGCATGCCTGAAAATCAGGCCACTTGTTCGGGTAACTAAATATAGACTTGGGGCTGGAATTTTCAAGTATGCCTGAAGGAGGTAGGCACGATGGTAACATTTCTATACACAAAAGTGACTTAATCCTATTGGCCCTAACTCTTTATCCTTTAGAACCCTTTGAAAATTCATGACAGTGAAATTCTGGCCCCACTGAAAACAACGCCAAAACTCCAATTTGATTTCAATAACATCAGGATGTCACCCTAGATGTCTAACTTTAGACATCTGCCTATGAAAATTGTCTAGGTAAAGGGCTTTCACTTGTTCCTACTAATGGAACAAGCTCACACCCTAGTACAGGGCAATAAAGCCCGTGGCCTGTTTGTTTGCAGCCCGCGAGTAGGAGCCAAAACAAAAAAGTAGTCAATATAATGGTCTTCTGTTGATATGCATTTTAGTAGTTAAGTTCCTGGACTGCCATTGCTCATTAAAAGTGCTGTCATATGGGTGGAAATTGGATAAATATTGCATTTTTATTAATATCAGCAGAACTGACTTAAATGGGGCCTGTGTGTTGTGTAGTCTTGCCTTAAACTTTGTATTTATGCCCATCAGTATGAAATAAGCTATTTGCATATATGTGCATATATATTTGCATGTATATGCAACCACACTTAAATTGCGGCCCTTAGTATGTGCTGCAAGTATCATTGTGGCCCCCGAGGCTTCCAAAGTTGAGTAGTCCTGCCCTAGCAGATAAGCATTTGACTTCAGTCCATTGAAGGCAAACCACTGCAGGCTAAGACTTTGACAATAACAGCTGGACTATGGACTCCGCTGTGAAATTGAAGGGCAATTTTATGCAATGAGGTTCACTGAAGTTTTATTATCCCTTTCCTGGAGAGCAGCCAGTCTTGTTGATCTCTACTGCCACCCTGTGTCATTTAGTTATTTTGACTGCCTGGTAATTTCAACTGTTTACAAATGGCATATTTTCTCTGGCTTTTTAGGGCAAGTTAATTCACTACCCTGATAGCAGGAGTCATTGGTATGGGAAAATGCTCAAGTAATAGTGGGTGTTTCCTACGTGCCATCCATTAAAAAAATTAATACTTTTCATCACATTTTCATTCCAACTTATTTAAAATTTGTACTTATTTAAAATTATTTTAATAGAATTTTACTTAGCCTGAAAACTCTTTGGGTCCTCTTTTCACTATGGGTATGTCTACACAGCAAAGTTATTTTGAAACTAGCCTATTAGCCCGTCATAAGATCTTGTCTCCTGAGCTTGTCTCTTTCAGGTCTTGTCTCCTGAGCTCTCTCGCTCTCTGTCTGTCTGTCTGTCTGT
>JANRFK010006697.1:20999695-21019393 GCA_030068395.1 Apalone spinifera
ATAACACCCCGTTATAGATCCCTGTACTCTCTCCTGCTTCCCCAGCATCCTTGTCCCCAGAACTCTCCCCCCCACACACACACTCCCTTTATCCTTTCTCCACACCCTATAGCTTCAACATCCCTCTCCCCACTTTTCCCTTAGCCACTTCATACCCTACAGCATTCATCTCCCCAGACATCTCCTTCACATCCCCTCCTTTCCCCAGCATCATCTCCCTTAAGGCCACCTCATGTCCTTTTTCCTCCAGCCGCCCTCTTCCATACTCTCCATCTTCCCCCAGCCATCCCACACCCTCTTTATGCGCCAGATACCCTTCCCCACACCTACCTTCTCCCCACATCACCTTTTTTCTCCAGCCCCCGCAGTCCTATATTCTCTCCTATGTCACCCCTTTTCCCAGACATCCCCCCAACATACCCCATGCCCTCCTTCCAGCCCCCACATGTTTCCATATATCTTTCTCCTTTCCCTAGCCTTCCCATCTTCCATAACGTCTTCCCTCTCCAGCCTGCCATATCCTTCCCCACCATCCTGATAAGCATCTTTCCCCAGCCATCTCCCCATAGCCCACCCCATGTCCTATTTCATCCAGCCACCCATCTTCTGTACACTGCACCTTCCCCTCCCAAACCCTACATCCTGCATATGCTCTTTTTCTCCCAGCCCTTCCCACATCTGCCAGTTTAAAAACCAGTTCCCCGGGCAGAGTGACTGCTTGCCACTCTGCGCTGCTAATTCTGATACAGAAGCAGCAACACCTATCTGGGGATTGAGCTGGGGGGAGCACTCTCAGTCGATAAGATTAACCAGTGAGTAAGACAAGGCTTATCAGTTAATCACATAGTTGACTACACATTGACATCCCTATTGAGCATATCCTTATTCTCTTCAGGCTTTTGCTCTAATTTCAGGTCTTCTCCTTCCCATATCCTGTATCATCTTCCTGCATATATGTCACAGCTCAATTCCCAGCCTGGTACTTGGAGTGGGATATGGGGGCCAGCTAGCAGAATAAACTCTGTAGGAACCTGTCTCTAATTCCGAGAGACAAATTTGTCCAGTTTCAGTTTCCCTGAAACCCAAAAGAAAGACCATCAGTTTGCTGGACTATCAAGTGTAAATTAAAAAAAAAAACATAAAATAAGCCCTTTTCCAGGAAAGAGGTCACTTGAACCCCTCTCCCTGAGGCAAAACTCTCTCCCCTGCTCCGACCTTCATTTTGCTTTTTTCATTTTGGAAAAACAAACAGAGGGAATCTGCAGAAAACAATGGGGTAACTTAGGCACATAGGTTTAAGACCACAAAAATCAACCAATACCAGTTAATTAAAACAAAAAGAAAACACTTTTGTTACCCAAACAATACTACTGTTGCAAGCATAGTAAATGACTAGGTGTTAAAAGCTATGGCGTGAAATAGACTAAGGGAGAATCCCTGTGCTTTAATCTTTAGTTACAAAGGAGAAAAACAATTAACCATCTCAGACATGATTTCCACCCCCCCAAACAAGGAAAACAATAAAACCTGACAGACTATCTAAACTTTTCCCCACGTACACATGTCAATGAGTCCATTCCTGGGAGAATCCGTTTCTCCTGCTACCCGGGGAAAAACTTCTCTGATCTAAAAACAAAGAAAGAGAGGGAAAAAACCCCTCTCCCTCGATTTGAAATTCCTGTATGCATTTCATTGGCTGAATGCCCAAAGCTCCCTCCTCGGGTCATACCCCCAAATTCCTACTGGTTCAGAAAAAAAACCCCCAAGACACATCTACCACATAAGTAACAATTGGTCTGGCCTCTGAAGTACTGATTACACTAGGGCTTTGTACAACTGGTGGGAATGTTTTTGTTTTGAAAATTTTCCTGTATAAACAAGACCCAAAGTTGATACTCAGCCTAACTCCCCAGTCCTGAAATGGGCTCAATATAGGCAGAGATCCATTGAAGTCAGCGTGCGGGGAAGGGAGGGATTGTGCATAAGAGGCTGGGATTTTGCGGAATTTGGCATTTATCTATAGAATGCAGTATCCTAATAAAACACCTTTTTCCTCGCCCCCAAAATAAAACACAAAAAGGGATTAGGGTGTGGACACAGCTGTTCTTGTAGTTGCATATTTTTTCAAAAAGAAAATATTATTTCAGGTCTTTGAATCAAAAGTCATGGAGGTGGAAGAGTGGGTCTGCAAATGAAAGAGCATTACAATACAAAATAGGAGAACAAATCCATGGGTTTACGGTAAACCAGGTACAGTATTCTCTTTTTCTCCATCTCTCACTGTGAGCCCTTTATAATTGTACAAAAAACTGTGTAAGATGTTTGCCTGCAGAAATTGAGACCAGGAGGTAAGGTTGGAGGGTAAATATTTACATATATGCTTTTAGTATTAGATAGAAGCAGATAAAATTCTTGTGGACAAAAATCTTTAGGCTATGTTAACACAAAATTGCCTGTTTTAAAAGAAGACAGTTATTCTGCTAGAATTTGTGAGAAGCAAAACACAGTGGCTTATGTGCAAACTTTGGAGAAGAAACTCAAAGACGTTGAGAAATATTATGTTAAACATTAAGAGAGCGCTCAGTACTTGTATTGCAGGATGTGTTTTTTGCAAGTTGTTATAAAAATATGAACTCTTCCTAGGTTCCGGCAGACATACATATTTATTCTAGTGGAAGTAGCAATATTTATATAGATCTTTGCATCTGATGCCTTTTAAAGGAGGTCAGTATCATTGCCTGCATATTACAGATGGGAAAACTTTACCACACAGAGTTGGAAGTAACAGCCAAAATCATTGATCTATACTAAAGCAAGTAATAAAACCCAGATCCATAGTGCAGTTTTGTATCTTCTGAATCCCATCCCTCCAAGTGGCCAAGTTCAAAGATTTGTTTCCTATACCAGACAAGTATTGTTGGTTCCTCGTGCAGACACAACTATAATTTCTGCCCTTCAGGTAATTGTTATATAGTTTCTTTTTCTTGAATTTAGTCGCCTCAGATTCAATTATGGTATGATCCTGAAATTGGATGCAGTTTAGTGGCTTCTTGAGTCCCACTGATATTAATCAGACTCCATGTGGCAGTAGTGCTGGAACAGTTTTTAGGGTGAGGGTGCTGAGGTGCACCACTGCCCCATCTGTGCCACTCATTGCCTGAGGCTGGTGCTACAGCTAGTGGTAGCTATGGAGCCCTGGGTGCGGGACTTACATCAGAGCCCTGGTGTGGGGGTTGGTGGTGGGACCTGGATGCAGGGCACAAAATCTGGGGAGTGCTGCAGCATCCCTGCACCTGTCGTTCCTGTACTTGTGACATGTTGATGTGAAGACTAGGAGCAATATATAGATCTAGCTGCAGGATGAGAACCTAAGAGCTTAATCTGGCTCTCAGAAACATGAAGGTACAGAAGTACCAAATAGTCTTATAAAGTCATATATAGGACATAGAAATGTCTATCAATGACAGTATATGCCACAGTGCCCGTTTGAGCGAATGGGAGCACAAAATTCTAGACTTTTGTACATAAACCAAAAATATTGTAAAATTACTTCTTAATTCTTTGCTTCTTAATAATAATGGTGACGTTTTTGTTATATATCAGAAAGATTTGCAACATAAAACATCAAAGACATGGAAGGTAAAGCATACTTAAATGTAAAACACAGTGGGATGACTTTGTTAATCCTTTGAATGTGTCTGACTTTAACATAATGTTGAATTTTATGGTAGTGTAATCTTCCCATGAAATTCTTTGCTTTGGTTTTCCATCATAACTTTTTTTTTTAGTTCTAGTTATGTGTGTTGATGTGCAACAGAGGCTAGTTGATTCTTTAATAGTGTTCATAAAATATTTTATTTAGAATTTATCTCAATACTAACATAGAGATTTACTTCCAATGTAGGTGACAGCTGTTCCTGAGCTATTCCTAACTGCAGTGAAGCTTAGCCATGAGAACACAGGAGCCAAATATTTACATGTGGCACGTGAGGACTCCAATAATTTATTCAGGTATTCATTTAAATATTAATATTTATAAAACATCTTCTATATCAGCATTGACCTGAGACTTACAAATGTTGATACAGCTTCTTAATACTTGACTGTTACTAATGCTTTCCATTGAAAAAGCTCATAGTTATACGATTTTTTTTAAAAGCCTGTTTTACCAAAACTTGTAAAATTTAATTTCTCCTCTGCCTTTCAATTAGTAAAATGAGTTTATTTTTTAGTAAGAAAAAAAATGTGCCATCAAATCCCTTTCAGAGTGGATTGATTACTTATGTAAGCTAATTTGGTATAAGGTCCTCTGAAATGGATTTAAGATTTTCTGCACAAGGGGGTTATACTGTTTTCAGGTTAGAGTGGTACAGCTTTCATATGTAGTCAAGGCTTAATTCACACAAATTACTTGGAACGATAGGAACAAATATTGGTATTGCTTCAGCCAATATTACAGTATTGGAGTTAGCTAGTGTAACTTTTATCAAAAACTTTAGCTACTTAATTTGTTTGCTGACCACTTGTGGTCAAACTGCATACCGTGCACTGGGAAAACTCCATGTATCATCCAAAAGATATATGTTCTTCTTGCAAGTCCCCAAAAGTCCTTTAATTGTGAGCGTGGTTGTTTCTCCTTGAAGTAAATGGCGTTCTTGTCTTCCAACTGTACCAGTATTAGAAGACTAGTTTAGTTACTAAACCATGCTACCTTTCACATAAGGCTAACCTACAAAACAAATAATAGATGTACTGTCTTTTAGCCACAAAACATATTTCATTCTTTTTTTAGTGTACAGTTTCGTACAACCCCAATGGACAATACTGGTGTTCCACATATCCTTGAGCACACTGTGCTTTGTGGTTCTCAGAAGTATCCTTGCAGAGATCCTTTCTTTAAAATGTTAAATAGATCACTATCTACTTTCATGAACGCATTCACAGGTGAGTTCAAGATAATTAATAACATATATATGTAATGTTAATTATTTTTTACATTATGATTAGGACTTGCTTCCTAAACTCCATGTTTATTATTTTGTTTTGCTATAAGTATGTAAAACTATTACATTGACTTGAAGAGACATTATAAAAAAAATAATATTCTAAACTAGCGACCAAATAAGCAAGATGGTGCTGATTTACAAAATGTATTTTGTTAATTTGAGAAATATCTATAGTTTACATAAACTATTTGATACTTCACAGTATATGAGTAAATGTTCAGCTGGTTGTTTTGTGAAAGTGATGCTATCTTAGTGATAAGTTTCCTTACTCAATATTAGATCTTTGTGGAGGAGTGGGGAGAAACCATCACATCTTCTAGAAATTACTGGGTGAGCAAATTAGTGAGGTTCTACTCTTGTCCAATTAAATATTTGACCAATAGAATTTAAAATGAGACTAGGAAATGAAATGCACTGCAAACTTCTTAAAATACCTCGGTCATTAATTTTTTACTTTTTTTTGTATACAGCCAGTGATTACACACTCTACCCATTTTCAACACAAAATCCAAAGGATTTTCAGAATCTCCTGTCTGTGTATTTGGATGCTGCTTTTTTTCCGTGTTTGCGAAAGCTAGATTTCTGGTAAGATTTAAACAGGTGGTGTGTATAAATGTTAAAAAGCTAAGACTTGCTTATAATTTTGAAATTTTGACAGGCAAGAAGGTTGGAGGCTAGAACACGAAAATCCAACTGATCCTCAGACACCACTCGTCTTCAAAGGAATTGTTTTTAATGAAATGAAAGGGGCATTTGTAAGTTCTGGCTTTTTTATAAAGGTGCAATATGAATACTTAACATACATGAGATTGCAGATTAACATTTTAATCATTTCATTGATTTGAATAGGTCCCCAGTCTTCAGTGTTAACCTCCTACACTCTGTAATACTGAATATAAATTGAATTAAATTTAGTTTGAAGGATAATCTGTTAAGCAGCTTCTTATGTATATAAATATAGTAGTTAAGGAGTGGATCTTTCTGTTCTCCTATCTTTTGAGTAAAGGATAGAATTACAGCATGGTACGAGAAGGCTGTTAGTTGTGATTAAACAATGACAGCAATTTATTAATAAGAATTGTGTTAAAATCATTGGAATTAATGAAATACACGCTGATGTAAGAATTACTTTTATGAATAAGGGCTGTAAGATCAGGTCTTAACTGTTCACTATTTTAAATCTTAAAATGTCTTTAGATGGCTTGCTAAAATATATTTTTTCCTTTAAGACAGACAATGAGAAGGTATTTGCTCAACACCTACAGAATAAACTCCTTCCTGATCACACTTATGGTGTAATATCTGGTGGAGAACCACTAAGTATTCCTGACCTCACATGGGAACAGCTTAAAGAATTCCACGCCACTCATTATCATCCAAGCAATGCTAGGTACTTTAAATTGTTGTTGCTGTCTTCTTAGGCAATATACTGGGTTATCTTTATGTTAGTGTTTACTAAGATGTGGAGCAAAATTGCATGGCCCTAACAATGGATAAACGGGTACCGATTTTTTAAAAATTTTTGTCACTCATTCAAATCCAGCCAGTGTTGCAAGTCACAGAAAGAAATTATCTGATGGCTCTTCAGTGGCCTGTGTGACATGAGGTAATGTGTCAGATTCCTACTGGTAGGTGTTCACATTGCTCAGCCATTAACTTCACTGGTATATTTTGCAAGGCCTGCATAGAAGCTAATAATTGACTTGATGTGGAGACTTAAAGGTGATTCCTTCAGATTAGAATCAAGGGGTATTAGTGGGGAAACTTGTATTGCTTCTGCTTTTTTTCTGAACCAGTTCTGTGGATAAATAGAAATTCAGCTTAGAGGGCTGTCAATCCTGCATCTTTCATGAGAAATTTAATTAAGCTATTGCAAGGCTGACCTGTCAGCCCACATCCTACTGTTCTGTTTCTTTTTTCATCCTGCTTTTTCACATGTCTGAATGTAGGCCTCGATCATCAGATGCTCTCATGAGGCAGCTCCTAGAGCTTGTGTAGGGTCCCTGTAAATTAATGATGTTCCTTGCAAGGGTCTGTCTTGGTGGAGCCCAGTTGCAGGAGCAGGCCAAAATGTGTAATGCATTGAGGCCAGGATTGCATGATCTTATTTGTATTACAAGATTCTAAATAATGTGACTTTTCTTTTAGAAAAACAGTATTTTGGGATTTTGGCTGCTGGGATTAGCTTTTTGGACACACAACTTTCTTCCCCTCCTCCCCCGAGTATTGTATAATTGACCTACAAACTAGCAGCTGCCTTTTAGGGCCCTTGACTTCAGTGCATGAAACAGTAACTGGAAAACGGCATGGTATCTTCAGCTCCAAATAACTTTCTGATGAATGTGTATTAGTTTTATTTCTGCAGCAGAATTTTTGGTGGCTTTTTGACAGATTTGGGGGCCAGAAAGATGCATTCATTTCTGTTTATAACTAACTCAACTAAAAAGTGCATGAAATTCAGATCTTCATTGCTAACGTACTGTGCATGCAGACTAAAAAGTAAATCCTAATCTTACATTTAAAATACAGGTTCTTCACTTATGGTAACTTCCCACTGGAGCAGCATTTGAAACAAATTCATGAAGAAGCCCTGATTAAGTTTCATAGAATTGAGCCAAATACTGCCGTCCCAGTACAACAACTATGGGATAAGCCTGTAAGTAAAAGATAAATATGGAACCAACCTTTATATTGCAGTAATTTAAATATTAAGTCTGGTAAGGAATGCTAGTCAACTTACTGTTTGTATAGAACACTCACACATTTTGTCTAGTTATAGAAATGTAAGTTGTCTTTGGATATTATGATGAATTTAAATGATTGACTTCTAAGATTTGTCTACTGTTTATATTTAGATTTTCAACAATCCCTCAGTGTTTGAAGACCATGACTTCACTTATTAGAGATTTGTCCATCTAGCAATTGACAAAGTAAAGTTGGAAGTTAGGAGATGTGGGCTTAGTTCCTATCTCTGCCAGAAGCTTGCTATGTTCTCTGAATCAAATCCTGCTTTGATTTACACCTGGGGTTAAATGGGATGGAAGTTAGAGCCAAATAAATCTTGCCCTTTTTTCTCAATTATCTAGTGGAATGGACTACCTAGATCACATGGCTAATAATATGCAAGAATTGTATATTGATGAATGTACAGGTTTTCTCATTAACATTTATAAAGTGCATTAAAATCCTTGGTTAGGAAGGTGCTATAGAAACACAGCTTATCATTTATTAACTTCTGTTCAGGTTTAGTGATTTAAATAATTTTTAGTGCCACTAGTTAGTTCTTCTTATACTTGACAGAGAGAGCATCATGTGAAATGTGGCTCAGATTCATTTGCTGCAGACCCTGCAAAGCAGACAACTGTCAGCGTCAGTTTCTTATTGACAGAGTAAGTGTATTGAAAATAAAATTACCCAGAAGAGTCATGTTTATTTTACTGGTCTTTGTGACAGCTACATCAGTTACTAATCTAGAACATTTAATATTAACAAAACGCTAATGTATTTTTAGTATGGCTGGTAAGCACCACCCTTACCAGGTGATGCTGACTGGGTACCAGAAGCTGGCCACACTGCGTGTTGGGCCAGGAGCAGAACCTCCTGCTGCAGTCCTGTGTGGTATGGGAAGCGGGATCCTGCTTGATTCAGTGAATCAGTTAAGCCTAAGGCTTACTTCCCTAATTTTTAGCAGTTTTCCATTTTAACTGGTGGAAATAAGGAGCCAATATCGTGTCTTTTGTGGACCAGTGGTTCACTGTATTCTAATCGGTTGAATTTATACAAATTTACGGAATATAATGGGGTTCCCCAGATGTACCTCAGGCCCTAATTCAACCTGTAAAATCTTTGTGACTGGCCATGAGGTAGCAGGTAGAAAGAACCCAGTTTGGCTCTAGGATCCCAAGCTGTGCATACAGAACTACCAGTGACTTTAAAAATAAACCATTCCTGCGATACTAATAAACCTAAAAGCACCATGCTGGAACACTAATTTTTAGAAACTTTCCTTTTTTTCTTAGCATTACAGATACTTTTGAAACTTTCACACTTAACCTGTTGTCTTCCCTGTTGGTTGGTGGACCTAATTCTCCCTTCTACAAAGCCTTACTAGAGGCCAATCTTGGTACAGACTTTTCTCCTGATGTTGGGTAAGTGTCACAATTTACTTTGTATCACCATTTAATGACTATAGTTCTATAACATGAATGCTTCTTCCTGCAATGGGATGAGCCAGCGCTTGCGCTCCAGCTCCATGACAAATCTTCGAGCTTCAACATCTCCTTGTGGGGCTGGACACGGGCACTGGCTTGCCCTGCTGCTGAGTGGGAGCCCCAAGCTTGTTGGGACCCAGGTCAGTGAGATGTTCTTTCTGTTTGATCGCTTGCTTATTGTGAACCAGATCAATTAATTGTTTCGGAAACTTCTTTCTTTTGTGACTATTTTTTCTGAAGGTCAGTGCCCCGCCCACCCCTGACCAAAAAAAGGTTTCTCGCCCCAGGCCTGGAGGTATGATCATAAGCTCAAGAATTGGACATTGCTGAGTTCTGAATCATTTTATGGTCTTTGACAAGTAATTCACAGAGTGGGGTGCGGGAGGCAGTAAAGAAAGTAAATGGCCTCTAATTTGGGTGGCTTAGTTTGGGTGTACAGAATTTTAAGTGTAGGGGATTTGATTTTCAGCAGTGCTGAGCCATTACAGCACCTATTGCGTTTGCTTTTGTTGGACCTATAGGATTTTCACAACTTCTGAAAATGGAGCCTTAGGTTTCTAGAGCAGAATCTGAAATTTAGTCACTTGTGAAAACTTGGTCGGCAGTTTCTTTATCCCAGCTTCGTTAATTCACTGAGACATAAACATGGAACCTCCAAAATGACTTTCCTGTGCTTACTTTTATGCTATATGAAGATTTAAGTTGCAGCAGCAGTTTACTCACTGTCATAATCAGAATGTTCATGTTGGTTTAAAAAAGAGTTTCCATCTTGGAGTCCATCTAAATAAAATTATGTAAATAGAGAAAAATCTGTATTTGAAAACATTAATACAGATTAATTCCGAGATCTATTGGTCCTTCCTATTTAGTTTTGTTTCTACTGCTGTACTTCAATCTAAAGAATGAACTATGTTTGAAACTTTTTAACACATTGGAACATTCCTACTGAAAAATAAATACCTGAAGATTTTTGGCTTCTTGCATTTTTGTTAGTGTTTCTATCTTAGTCTAGATCTTGTAAATTCCAACTATTTTTTATTATTTGTTAGCTGGCTATTACTTTTCTGTTTCTTTGTAAAAGTTTTAGTACCTACCATTGGAATAAATGTTTTTTATTTTAGGTTTAATGGCTGCACAAGAGAGGCTTATTTCAGTGTAGGCCTCCAAGGAATTGCTGAGAAAGACGTTGAAACTGTCAAACAAATTATTGCTAAAACAGTAGATGAAGTTATTGAGTGAGTAATGTTAAATTTTTGAAGTATTCTTTTAGCAGAAACTATTTCTAGAAATTTATTTTAAAAATATCTTAGTTTTTTATATATATGGAAACTACAGTAAATAAATAATTTCTAATGATTCAGTACTCTTTGGATCTATAGTTATTCCCTTTCTCCCTTACTAGCTCATTAAATATTTCGGTATAGTATGCCCTTCACCGCAATAGTGCTGTTTCATTAAATGGCACGGTATGATCTTACTTCAAATGAGTTTTATTCTATGTGGTACATAATAAGTACCAGTGCTTCATCGATACTGTAATTCATGTTCATGTCTTTATTTATGATGACTAGTATTGTGTTAATGGGTATGTTTGCGTATGTATACACACACACACACTATGTATATATTTTAGGAAAGGATTTGAGGAAGAGAGGATTGAAGCTCTACTTCATAAAATTGAAATCCAGCTGAAGCATCAGTCTACAAGTTTTGGACTTGCCCTGACATCAGTAAGTGCTCTTTTTTTCTCAAGTAGTAAAATGTCTGTTTCAACAGTGTCTTAAAATTCTGGATCCGATTTTGCAAGGCCTTTCTCATGCAGAACTCCCACTGAAGTATCTTTCTTTTGTCTCTCTTCTTCCCTCCCCTCAAAGTCCACAAAGATCTGTTGTTGTTAGCCTTTGTATTGTCTCCTTTGAGTCCAGCCTCCTAATCTTTACATGATTAACTGCTCTGAGATTGTTTGGTTGGGTAACTATTTCTCCTGGGCTTGTAAACTTGGGGCATGGCTTTTTTCCTCTTGCACACCATAGCACTATATAAATAATGACTGATTTCTTGGTCCCGTTAGTTTAGCTATTGTATTTAAAATTCATAGTATAAACGTGAAAATTTGCATTGGCTTTACTGTTTACTAGGATAAATACCCATTAAAACAGTTAACTGGTTAACCATTGGAGGACTGGTGCAGAGTAGCCAAGTCTGGGATCTCACAGAGGCTGCGGTCCTGCTAGCCACAGGCAGAGGACTGCTCCAGCCCAGTCCTCTCTGTGTGAGACTGTTTCAGGTGGGGATTGCTGTGGGTAGGTGTATGAACCCCATAGAAAATGTGGGTGATTCTGAGGCAATGTTCCCTCTAATATTTTCTGTCCATGTGGAGAATAATTTTTATTTGCACTGAGGCATGTGTGAATGTGCACCACCAGTAGAAACAAAAAACCTAGCTATGGGCTAATCACCTGGGCGGTATTTGAATCTCTCCTTGGTGGCCGCACAAGCGCACTGTTTACAGGGAACTGCTTTGAGGAACCCTGAGAATGCAAGGGATCTCAGTGGCATCTATTGCTTCCTGAAGGGATATAGGTATTTGGGCTGCAAGGTGATCATTGGAAACCAAAGCTAGAAACTAGTCTTTATATTCATTTGGCAACTTTGTAAAAAGAGGAGGGGGGCCTGTGTGAGCTGTAGGGTCTACAGGAGAAGTGGAATATTTCACGTTCTGCTTTCCCCAAAGCTATACCCTGTGTACTACGTGTCCACTGTCTGTCATGCTGCTGTCCCCCTTGTCCTTACCACTGTAGCCTTCAACCACTTTACTCTCTATCCTATTCTCCACTATGTAACCCACGCTTCACGCTTTCTATAGCCTGCAAGCCCCACCTGTGGACCTCTCTAAGATCCAGAGGAAGTGAGCAGCTTAGGAGGTCTTCTAGGGTGGAGTAATGTGCTTACCAGAAGTCTTGGGGAGGGGACATCAACAAGCAAAAAGCATCAAATGGAATAATCAAATCAAACTTATTTCAAAGTGTTTCACTGTTCAAGTTAGGATCTGGCAAAAACTGCTTTATAAGTTTCTCACTGTGGTGATGGCCATTTTTTAAAATGTGTTCAGCTTGTCTGATCAAGTTCTGCAAGAAAAAAACTTTTGCTAAGGCTTGTAAGAAATTAAATGAAAGTGAGGGTTATCTCTGCAAGAAAATATTCTAGAAGTGTACTTTATTTAAAAGAAATAGAAACTGCTTAATTCTCCAACAGTGACATCCCTCCATTAATAAAAAAAGGGAAATAGCTTCAAGTTTTCTAGAGATGGTAGTTTAAAAATACTAGACTTTAACTAGGGAAGTTCGGTATCTGAGTTCCCTTTTTTTTTGTAAATATTTTGTTACAACAGTGACAAAAAAAGCAAAAGGTTAGATATGTTGAACATAGAATACCTTACATTTAGAATGCAATTGTACAGAAATTTGTCTGATTTTTTTTTACAGTGTTTGTAGAGATGCAGTGAACCTGTCAAACAAATTATTGTTAGATTGATCAAACTTAATGAGTGAGAAATGTTAAATTCTTCCAGATCTTGAAACAGACTATTACTGCTCCAACGTTTGTGGAAACATTTATCTCTGCCCTAGACCTAACCAATCCATTTGTCAAATGATATTTCCTTGGCGTGAAGATTTTGGTGGGGAACATTGGTTTTACAAAATGGAAGCCCAGTTGCAGCCTTAACTGTGTTCCTTTCAACAAACAATAATATCACTTTTACCTTATGCACATATCAAATGGCGGTATTACCAAAGTGTTGAATATTGCTTGTATGCTATAAATATGCAAACAAGACTGGCAATATGTGTGTTCTGGAATATGCATATCAATCGATGAAATGCCTGTATTTGCAGTTAAATGTTATGTTTGTCCAATATCTTGCCAATCAAGTACATAGCTTCCTGCTGGAATCATGAAGGAGACCCTGTAGAACTTCTGAAGATTGCAGACAAAGTGGCTCAGTTCAGGCATCACCTCAAGGAAAACCCAATGCTTCTTCAAGAAAAAGTTAAGCAGTATTTTAAGGTAAGGAAACTAAAGAAAAAGCTCTTTTAGTAATAATTTCTAAATCATACTGTTGGAGCCTGTGACAATAATACTAGCTTCAGTCCTTTTGATTTTTTTTCATAACTATATAAATTATTATTGCGGGTAGCTTAAATGTCAGGATTTACAAATGGAGTCCACTTGTCAAATACACCTTAAATCTTTCAGAAAATTAAGCTACCACCCATTTTTGCCAAATGTCCACTTAAAGTGTGTACTTTGGGGAAAAATGCAAGTCTGACGTTCCCCAGAGTACAAAGTGTCCCTCTGAACAACTGTACCCCCTGGCTACGTCTAGACTACATCCCTTTTTCATAAAAGGGATGTAAATTAGATGTAACGCAATTGCTAATGAAGCGGGGATTTAAATCTCCCCTGCTTCATTAGCATAAAAATGGCTGCCACTTTTTTTTCGGCACGGAGCTTTGCCGGAAAAAAGCACCAGTCTAGAAAAAAGCACCCTTATTTCAAAGAGGGATAAGGGCTCTTTCGGAAAAAGCTTTATTTTCCGCAAGATCAGCGTCTAGACTGGCGCTTTTTTCCAGCAAAGCTCCATACCGGAAAAAAGAGGCAGCCATTTTTATGCTAATGAAGCAGGAGAGATTTAAATCCCCGCTTCATTAGCAATTGCGATATGCCTAATTTACATCCCTTTTACAAAAAAGGGATGTAGTCTAGATGTAGCCCCTCAGTTCTCCAGCGTGGTGTCTTTTCTACACTGCTTCACTGGGAGAGCTGTCGCTCCTGGCTTTGCTCATTGACAGCCTCTGGAATGTAAATTACTCCCAGCTGAGTTACATGAGTGCTCCTAGCCAGCCACTCCTGAATTGAGTGTTAGTGACACTAGCAAACCAGGCTCAGACTTGTCCCCAGAAATGTAACGTAAAAAAGGACATACTGGGTCAGACCAATATGGCCAATGCCAGGTGCCCCGGAGGGAATGAATAGAACAACTAATCATCAAATGATCCATCCCCTGTTGCCCATTTCCAGCCTCTGACTGTGACGTAGTGTTGGTGCCTTGCTGGTTGCTATGCTGGGCAGTGGGCTATGAGTGACCTCCACTGGCTGCTGTCTGCAGCACGGCCCAGCAGGGCAGGGGATGAGTCACTAGGCAAGGGTCTCTCAACCTGTCTGACCAGCTACCCTCCAGGGAGAGAAACAAAGGAAGCTGGAATGCTGCCCCTGGCTGGGGGGCAGGGCTGGAAGAGAGTTAGTTAAGTTTCTGTCTGGGATCATGGAGAAGACAGCCTAGGGAAAGGGACTGGAATTTAGGGGCCCAGTCTCCCCCATCTAAAGGGGGCTGAGGCACCCTAGGCCCAGTTCCTGTAACCAGATGACATCTGTGTTGTGCTGTATCCTGGAGAAGCAATAAACTGCCTCTATTCTACTGGCTGGTGGAGTCTGTCCGTGCCATTACGGGGGTGCAGGAGATGGGAAAACCCTAATGCGCCGTCACACTGACAAACAGGCTAAGGCCACCATTTCTGCCTATCCTGGCTAATAGCCATTGATGGAACAATCCTGCATGAATCTATCTAGTTATTTTTTTGAACCCTCTTAAGACCTGTTCTTCACAACATGTTCTAGTAACGAGTTCCATAGGTTGACTGTATATTGTGTGAAGAAAAACTTCCTTTTGCTCATTTTAAATCTACTATTAATTAATTTCCTTTGGTGACCCCTAGTTCTTATGTTATGGGGAAAAAGTAAATAACTTTTCCTTATTTACTTTCTTCATACCAGCCATAATTGTATATGTATAGTTGGGATTATGTTTTCCAATATGGATTACTTGTCATTTATCAACATTAAAATGTATCCAATAAATTTGTTACCCAGTCATCTAGTTTTGTGAGATCCTTTGGAAGTTCTTCACAGTCTGCTTTGGACTTCAGTACCTTGAGCAGTTTAGTGTCCTCTGCAAATTTTGCCATCTCACTGTTTACCCTTTTCTCCAGATCATTTATGAATATGTTGAATAGGATTGCTCCTAGTATGGACCACTGAGGGACACCACTTCTCTCCCGTCTGAAAACTGACCATTTATTCCTACCCTTTGTTTCCTATCATTTAACTAGTTATCAGTGCATGAGAGTGTAACCCACACACCTAGTGTGGTTACTGAGTATTGCAAGTGGCACCTAGACCACTGCAACAGTTAATATCAAGAGACCTCTACAGCATGGGCTGGGAGCCAGCTGGCTTTTAGCTCAGAGGGTAGAGGCTCCTATAGTCAGCTTCCTAGGTTCAAATCCACCTTGGTGGTGGTTACAAGAGGACTTTTCCCTCTTATCCCTTGACAGTTTACTTTGCTTAAGAGCCTTTGGTGAGGGACCTTGCCAAAGGCTTTTTGGAAAGCTAAGTATACTATATCCACTGGATCTGTCTTGTCTACATGCTTGTTGACACTCTCCCTCCAACCTAAAAGGATTCTAGTAGATTAATGAGGCGTGATTTCCTTCTACAGAAACCATGTTGACTTTTCCCCAACAAGTTATGCTCATCTGTGTGTCTGACAATTCTGTTCTTACTTATAGTTTCAACCAGTTTTTCCAGTATTGAGGTTAGACTTACTGGCCTGTAATTACTTTTTAAAAATTGGCATCACATTAGCTATCCTCTAGTCATTAGGCACAGAAGCTGATTTAAACAATAGGTTACAAATCAAAGTTAGTAGTTCTGCAATTTCACATTTGAGTTGTTGTAGAATGTTTGGAGCAATGCTATCTGGTCCCAGTGGCTTATTACTGTTTGTTTCAAAACTTCCTTTAATGTGCGTCTTGTACTGCCCATCACTTTCCTTCTGTGTAGTGCAAGCTCATAGAAAATATATAATTTCATACTGTGGAATCATGTAACTTTACATTACAATGTTGCTACACATACTTTACCAGGACAATGATTAGTGAATTATGAGTTTTCAGTGATACATCATGAGGCATTCAGTGATACAAAATGTACAATAGTCTTATAAAAATTGTGAACATAGGGGTTCAGTCAGTCACATAAGGCAATATCATTTGCTAGTGCTAACAGGTTTTAATTATCCAGAGGCCTTCCTTCCCTTTTAAATGTTCTGCAATTGCTAAGAATGTTCCTTTGAAGTCTTGCTGATCGTACGGCGCTTCTGTTTGAATTTTCTATGGAACTAAATTATTTTACAATTGATATTTAATATACATAATGCAGGTGGTCTCCCTGGCAGGGGAAAACTGGGATTATTGCATCTCTGAAGCAGGATTTCATATGACTGGATAGAATGTTTATGTTTATGTTAACTACATGATTAGTCAATAAGGGTCACTCTGCAGAGCTGCAGTGGGGATGGGGTAGCTCCTGGAGCCGGCTGAAGCCCAGACTCTGCAGCCGGCTGAAGCCCAGACTCTGCAGTCCTGGCTTGCACCTGCTATAGCAACCGCTCAAACTGTGGCTCTGCATTTTAAATGTAGTAAGATCTGCCAAGCTCTTACTAAATTTAAAGTTCAGAGGCCCAGCATCCTGGACCAGCACGAGCTGAGACTGCTTGGTCCCGGCTTGCACCGAGTACAGCAGCCCCTGTTAGCAGTGGCCAGGGCTGTCTACGGGCAGGGGCTGCTACTGGAGCATCCCCTGCACGCAGCCTGCCCTGGCTCTCATGAACAGGGACTGCTTGGTGGAAGCAGCCCCTGTCCGTTGAGGGGCCCAGCTCCCTGCTGGGACCCCCGTGGACAGGGGCTGTTGCCAGAGCAGACTCCCCTTTCCCATCTCCCCCTGCTTCTATCACTGTGAAGACAATGGTGGGGAGAACCTGCTTATAAACCAGCTTCCCCTAGTACTGGCTCCTGTTCCCCCTCCCCCTCTTGCTGCCTTTCATACAGAGGCAAGAGGGGAGAGGGAGGCTGAGCGAGTAGTCGAGTGTTTCACTTGACTACTGGAAAAGCTTATATTTATTGGATAGTTGAGTAGTCGACTACTAACATCCCTACTAAGTATATCTGCCTGGTGATGGCAATAAATCTAGAAATCTGAACACAAAAGGGAAGAAGGAGTCCTTAAACTTAATATTTTATTATGGGAATGTGTTTGTACAGGATAATCTACATAGACTGACTTTGTCAATGAGTCCAGATGAAAGCTACTATGAAAAACAAGCAAAACTGGAAGCAGAAAAACTGAAACAAAAGGTCAATGCTCTTTCCGAAGAGGAGAAGAAACAAACGTATGAAAAAGGTTAGAATCTTGTAATACTTTTCAGTTCTGATAGTTTTTTTGTTATTTACAGAATATGTACAATTGTTTGATATATACCAGAAGTCCATGAACATATGTTTTGGAAGTTGGGGACATTACTCTTGGGTTTTTTTTTTGAATAATCTGTGTGTGCTCATATATACTTGCAAAAGACAAATGTAGTTATAGACAGGGCTTGACAAACTGCAGCGAAATCTACTCGCCAGCCCCGCACTGCGCATGCGCCAGACCTACATTGTGCATGCGCGTGCTGCCGGTAAAAGGGGCGATCAGCTGAAATCTACTCGCCACGGGCAAGTAGATTCACTGATTTGTCAAGCCCTGGTTATAGACATCACCAGTATATTTCATGATGCAGAATACTTTTCACTTAAAAAATTAAAATGATTGGTGGAGAGGGGGAATTCCATAATGAGAACTGATACATAGATGGATTTTTCAGCCTGCAGACTGTAGTTTCTCTAACATTGTCACTTACATAGACAGCCCCTGAGTGAAATTAGCAGAACTTCAAATCTATGGACAACAGTGAAACATCATGTCAGTTACACTCATTGTGCTTAGGAAAGCTATAAACAGCAGTAAAGCAGGCTAGTAAGTGTTCCCAAGGAAGAGAAAGAAAATCTAGAGGAGTAAAGAAGCTGAGCTACTACTGCAAAGTAGCCTGGAGGTTCTGAACATGGGTAAAGGAGAGCAGGTTTCTAGCAGCTGGGGAAGGTAAGGTTGCCTATATTATAAGGTGAACTTGAAGTTATCGTCTTTGGATTTGTTTTTTTAAAGCAGCCAGAGGCAGATACAAAAGATATTCCAACCGACTAACAGATTTAGCCACACACCATGTAGCAAGGTCCTCAGAGAGCACTCTGGGGAGGATTTCAGGTGGTGATTGAGCATACCTGAAAGCTGTATGTTGTCCATGGAGCTTGCTATTAAAGGGAGGGCTTTCTGACATCTGCCTGGTGGGTGTCTTATACATTTTTCAAGCTCTGGCTAATGAACTGTCATTAAAAAGGATGGAGATAGAAACACTATTATTATTACCGGGCAGATGGGTTTTGTATAATGCCTCTTGATGTGCATGTCAATAAAATGCAGTAACTATGTAATTGTTTAAGGGAGCTGTTGGAAATGGGAAATATCAAACTCTTATACCACAGAAATGCATTCCCTTCCCCCTGTTAGCTACATAATTTCACTTGGGTTTTGATAATTTGTATTAGAAACCTTTAAGCATTAGTCCTAATATTCTAATTTATTAGGTTTGGAGTTAATTGATCTTCAGAGCAAACCTCAGGATACCTCCTGTCTCCCAGCTCTAAAAGTATCTGACATTGAGCCCACAATCCCATTCACTGAACTGGAGATGGCATTTGAAGGTTAGTATACTTAAATCTTCTGTAAAATTAAGGAATAATTTAATGGACTGTTGCTTTGAGAATAGAGTGTGAATGGGAAATGAAAAGGCTTCATACACTTGCCAGCATATTGGGGTATAGAATAAAAGCCTAAGTCTGAACCGTGTTGCTCTAAGGCTACGTCTACACTCCTCAGTTATTTTGGAATAAGCGATTCTGGAATAGTTATTCTGAAATAGCTTATTTTGAAATAGTACGTCTATGCCACTGCAGGGAAGCCTCAAAATTAGTCCAAGGCAGGCTTCCCTAATGTAGACCTGCTATCATAATTTAGAGCCCCAGAAGGAATAACGTAGAACGGCCCTGGTGAGGAGCTATTTCAAAATAGCAGAAGTGGAATGTCTACACATGCCTTATTTCAAAATAGCTATTTTGGAATGGGAGTTATTCTTCGTAGAATAAGTTTACAGAAGTCGGAATAAGCTGTCCATAATTTCAAAATTACTTCGAAATAATAGAATAGCTGTGTAGACTCTCGCATAGTTATTTCGGAATAACAGCTGTTATTCCAAAATAACTTTGCTGTGTAGACACATCCTAAGGTGGTTGCAACACTCGAAGTACAAAAATACTGTAGCTCTTCTTAGCTGATCCAAGAACTGTTCTGTAAATTGATGGAGAACAAGTAATTGTAGATTACTTGTATTAATTGTAGAACTGTAGCAAAATGTTGAAAGTGATTTGAATTGTATAGTATTTTAAAGTACATATGCCATCTGTTAGCATAGGCTGTAGAACAGAGTC
>JANRFK010006697.1:21019493-21037271 GCA_030068395.1 Apalone spinifera
CTCATGGATGCGGGTGTTCCTCAACCTAGCTACCTCCTCCTGAAGCTCCGCCACTTGCTGCCTGAGAGATTGCACCAGCAGGCACCTTTTGCATTGGATGATCTCCTCAGCCTGGATATCAATAAGTGGGAATTACAATCCACAGTCCCTGCAAATCCACACCAGGATCTGGGTAGAGGCATCCATGCTCAGGTGCTCTGTCTGGCTACAGGCGCCGGTGGAAGAGACAGAAGCAGTGCTGGCACAGGTGTTGCGGGTCTTCCTGACCATCGTAGGCCTCCCTCTGGCAAACTCCCCTGTCTGCAGCCCCGTCTGCTTCGCTCCCTAGTCGCTCTGCCTCTGGCTTTTAAGCCTGTATGCCTAGGCCAGGCCTTCCCCCTCGTGAGTCACACAGGGGAAGGCTGACCAGATGCAATCGAGAGCAATTGAGGGAACAAAGGGTCAGGCACTTAGTCCCAACTGCCACAGCAGGTGAAACTGAAACTGCAGTCACCTGAAATCAGATTCAGAATTCAAACAAACAAACAAAAATTCAAACAGTCAAGCAAACTCACTCACACCAAAAGTGAGTACTCTCACCAAGTAGCCTGTTCAGCGGTGGCATCTCTTGCGGTCCCTCTCAAACTCCCCTGTCTGCAGCCCCCTGTCCGCTTAATCACTAAATTAAATAGAGGAAAAACAAACAGGTGTGCACTGAATAGCTGTTCTTGTGGTGCTGCTTGCTGGAAAGTGTATATAGTCTCCCAGTTATTACAGGAACCTGTACAGAATGTAAAAACTACTTGGCTATCCAGTAAATATCATCACTGATGAGAATTCTATAATGTACCCATTTCTCTGGTGAGAAATGGAAAGGTATTTCTTTGAAAACTTAAATGCCATAATGAGACCAGTGCATAATTTTATTGTGGTAATACATTATAATAATTAGAAAATACTTGAACAACAGGATCAGCATAATGTAATAAACTAAAACACATGTGCTTCTAAGAAAATGCTGAAGGATAAAATTTCTGGTTGCAAAGAGCATGAACGCTGTTGATTCTTAAAAACAAAAGTGTACAAAAATATAAACTTTTTGTTATCTCAGGCAATCAGAGTTCAGAAATGTTCAGGTTTGTCTCAATCATGCTGTTCCCTGAACTTTGATAGATATATTAACTTGTGCAATCATACTACATACTGTTCCTTAGTAAGCATACTTCTTGGTGTATGTATTTCTCTACCATGGCTCCCACAGATTTTTTTGTATCTGTTGCCTGTACTCAAATGATCAAATGTTTGTCATTAATAAAGCTGCTACCTTAGCTTCTCTCTCATTTCAGTAGAAGCAACCCTTTTCCCCAGTTTATTTAAAAAAAGGTGGGAGGGGAAAAAAAAGCAAAAGAAAATGGGTCTCTAAATCGCTTTTTTTTCTGTCAAATTTTTTAAAGATTGTTTCCTTCTTTTTCTCCTTCTCTTCTCTTGTGCTCCTCCAAACAATAACCCTCCTTTCCCACAGATTAGCACGGCTGTTGTCTCCATATTAATAACTACAATATATTTGTGCTTCTTACTGGTTTTGTTTACAATGAGAGAATAGCTGTGATTCTTTTCCAAATTTGAGATGTTATGAAGGGGAAAAAGGGACTAAAGATTCCTTTAGCATTTTTCAAAACCGTTTGCCTTTCAGTTGTTTGCTCTTTCTTATTCTTGTATGAAGTATTGTTGTAATTGTGTCAGTCCTGCAATGTCAGAGACAAGGTGGGTGAGATAATATCTTTTATTGGGCCAACTTATTTTTGTGAGAGACACAAGCTTTTGAGCTACACACACCTGAAAAAGAGCTCTGTATAAATCACAAGGTTCTCTCTCACCAGCAGAAGTTGGTTTAATGAAAGTTATTACCACACCCCTCCTTATCCTTTTCTGAGTCTAAAATTTAAATATTTAATGACCTTTCTCAGTCTGATAATTTTAAAGGTGATTCTTACTGACTGAGCATAACTGTATAATGGCCTAGAAAACTCATAAATCTGTCCAGGACTCACATCACAGTGCCTTCAATTAAAACAGGATGTGGCTTCCTATTACTTTTTGTAGTGTCAAAAATAGCTCTACTATAAAGTATTTTGTCCAACGTCATAGCTATCGTGCTCAAAGTGAGGGATGTATACAGCAATATTTTTCCTCTTATTCATAGCTGATGAAATCCCTGTCCAGTACTGTGCTCAGCCGACCAATGGGATGGTATATTTCAGAGCCATTTCCAGCTTGAATACCCTTCCAGAGGAGCTCAAACCATACGTGCCACTCTTCTGCAATGTCATTACTAAGTAAGATAATTAGTGTGCTTGAAGTTGTGAAGATGATATGATGTATTGCAATACATGGAAATAACATTAATATTGAACACTTCCTAGAATTATTGTGTTCCATCTTACTTTTGTTTTCTGGTAATTTCAGTGATGTTTCAATAGTGCAAATAATTTTTATTATGGGGCAGAGTCCGATATAGTTAGCTAGCAAACTTGTAAACTACTTTATCAAATACATTTTAATAGACTCCTTTGTATTTTAATTTTTTCTTTAATACCATATATTGGATATTTGCTAACATTTAAAAAAAACCTAGTGTCTTTATTAATAATGCCCCCTATCTATTAGGTAATGCATCAGATTACTTGTGCTTTGAAGTTACATTGTGTATTTGTACTGGACAATTTGGATTGTTTCTGGGTTTACTATATTGATTGAACTCAGAGGAAATAGAACTACTTATTTTTTGTTTTTCTTTTTTTATAGAATGGGCTGTGGAACCCTTGGTTACAGAGAACAAGCCCAACAAATAGAACTAAAAACAGGTGGCATGTCTGTCAGCCCACATATCATTGCAGATGATTCCCACCTGGATGCGTATGAACAGGTAAATCATAACATAATATATGCTGTTGCATTACACTGACAACATTGTAGTTAAGGATCGAGTAAGGTTTCTTCATAAAGCAGCCAATGTTGAGGACTTTATTTCAGAACATGTGGTGCTGAAAATTTGGTGTAGAGATGAGCTTTTGTTGACATAACAAATTTCATCATCATGATAACTTACCTTTATCCCAAAGATAACATTTTTCATGACTATTTATCTTCAGATTGCTTTATAATATCTCTCAGCACATTAGTCAAGTAGTTAAAAAAAACTAAGGAAGAAAAGATGTTTACCTTTTTCAGTTCTTTCATAACAGAATGGCATGACGTATGTATAAAGTTGGAAGGATTAGATTTATATCAGAAAGCATTATTTTACTGTACACGCAGACCAAATTAATTTCCATCAATGATGATAGAAATTTATGGAGGCAAAGTAAGAAAAATGCTGTTTGAGAACTTATTAGAGCTTGATATGAGGATATTTTCTTTATATTTTGACACACAATCAGAAATGGTGTTACACTGGTTGAAGTTTTAAGTAATTGATTTTCAGTGTTTACTGTCATGAAAATTGCCTAATTTCCCCCCATGAAATCTGCTACTCTGACAATTTAAATTGATAAACATTTTAAAATGCTTTAAAAATAGAGCTTTATATTCTCTATTGAAATTATAAAATAGTAAAAAGATAACTCTACCAAACCTACATATGTAGCACAGTAGTAATGTATAATTAAAGAATATTCAATATATTCAAGCTCATTGAGATCAGACATGCTAGGACTTCCTCAATCAACTCATTTAAGATTTTTCTTAATGTTGATCTTCTCTGGTCCCACTTCTTTTGCTGTAACTTCCGTGTAGTAGTTACTGCCCACGGTGCATGGGGGGAGGAGTATCAGTATATCTGAAGGGCAGGGATTAGGCACTCATTTGCTTTCTACCCCCTGAACAACTTTGATCTAGAGTTCCACTGTGCTCCTTCTAGGCCACATTTAACCACCCACTGAATGTGATAGACTGATATAGGGACACAGAAGCTGGCTTTCACTGACACATGAGGCAGGGTTTGCCCCATAGAAAGGAAGGTGCTATTCATTTTGACCTATGCAACTACACTTCTTGTCTTTCCTGCAGTTTTAGCAGTGGGGCTATCTGCATGTGATAGGCCATTAGGCTGATACTGTAGAGTCACTTTCATAAAATGCTGCATCATGTTTCTCTGGCCTTTTATTTCAGTTGTCTTCTATTGGTTTATCCTATGTGTGAAGTATCTTCATTTTTCCTTTAGGGTGTGCTCTTTTCATCTCTGTGCCTGGATAGAAATCTGCCAGACATGATGCACTTATGGAGTGAAATCTTTAACAAGTAGTGTATTGGCTTTTCATATGTTTTTAGTCCCTCTTCTACCTTCTCCTGTCCCTCAAAAAAAAAAAGTTCCTACTTTGTTTATCAATTCTGGCTTTGCATAATTTAATTTCAGCATGCTCTAAATCAAAATATTCTGCTTTCTATACAAACCATATTAGCTGTACGGCTGAAGGCTAGTTTTAGAAATTACAATAATGAACCATTCAGTATTTTAAAGTAGTCTAGATCCAGTCCCATATTTTTAAGTCCCGTATTTAAGCCTTTCTGCAGTGTCCTGACTTGATCAGTAATGGAGGGTACTGGTGCTGGCTAGATCCCTGCTCACCAGCTGTGCACAGACCAGCAATCAATGGTGGTGTGGGCAGTGGCTGACGATGAAGGTGGGTGTGCAAGGCGCATGGCCAGATAAAGATGCAGCACACGTCCCAGTTCTTGGTCAGCAGAGCTTTTCCTGCCATCCCCTTTACATTCAGCACTGGCTGCGCGCTACAAGCTGAGGAGGCTGGTCTGTGCAGGTACCAGACATTGACCAGTTACATCTGCCATTTCCATGTACCCCCTCTCACTGTCCTCTCCTTGTTTTACCCCATACCCCTTTGGTCCCCTCTGCTCTTCCCTATCCCCCCACAGTCCCATTCC
Organism: Apalone spinifera; assembly: GCA_030068395.1. Classification (NCBI taxonomy): domain Eukaryota; kingdom Metazoa; phylum Chordata; order Testudines; family Trionychidae; genus Apalone; species Apalone spinifera. The sequence continues at coordinate 21,024,414 of JANRFK010006697.1, forward strand.
CAGTACTGTGCAGAGAACCAGCCCCTGGTCAAAGTGCTCAGCTCAACAACAGCCTGGCTGGCAGGTTGCTTCACCCACTGCCTCTGGCTAGGCTGGAGCCTTGGGAAAGCCCAAGACACTCTGGCCTGGGGCATTGGCCATGAGGAACTAAGCCCTTTATGTGCCAAAGTCCCACACAGCACTAGCCTGGGGAAGCCTCTTCGCCCCCTCACCTCAGCTCTAGAGAGTGTGGGGGGGAGCAGTTTCCATCCTGTCCGGGTCCCAAACATGCAAGCTCTTCACAGCAGCTCCCAGGCAGGAGATTAGCACCCTCTTCATTTGTTTCCCCCCCCCCCCACACACACACACCCACCCTGGGTCCTGCCCCCAGGGAGCACAGGGCTGCACTGTTCCCTATGTACCTTTCCCTGCTGAGCCACCTCTATGACTGGGTTTGCTGAAGCCCCTGCAGTCAGGTTCTCTGGGACCTGGTACACAGTGAATCTTTAGGGCTTCACCTTTTTCTGCTAATACTATAGCCAGGAGATAGGAGGCAGCAGGATTATGTCAGTGGCCACCAGCAGTCTGGAGGTGTGAACTGCCTTTCTACACTCTGCGAGCAAGAAAGGACAAGCTGCTTCCAACCACTGGGGAGCTGGGGGAGGAAGAGATGAGCTCTGTAAAGACATGGGCCAGGGTCATCCCTTCTCTTCACCGTCTCCCCTGCAGCTGGAAACAGCTCCTTCCCTTCACTCCAACACAGTGCTGAAAGGCTGCTACTGTCCACAATCTGCTGTGAATCCTGGCAGAAATCTGTGGAGTGTAGTATGTGACCCTGTATTTCACCCCTGTGTGCTGCCTTGGGAAGATGTAGTGCCAGATACTAGGAGAGGCAGATATGTCCTCTGGGCCCAGGCAGGGAGCATCAGGTCAGTCTGTTGCATCCTCCCCCTCCCTGTATGAGAGAGGGATACAGGAGAGTGTGCATGTGTACCTATGTCTGTCACCCCTCCATATGAACCCTACAGCCTTGAAGATAAGGTAAATAAAAAGGCTCCAATTTCTTTTTAATATGGACTCAGTCAACTTGATGTTATTTTGAATGTTTAAACTGCATAGGTCTGATTGCCGTTGAACTTGCTTGAGTACAAGTAATTTTACCAGGTGTCCTGTATTCAGCATAGGGAAGTATGGTCACCCTAAGATTAGAGCATTTCTGCATGAGACCTGGAAAATTCTTGCATTTTTCTCTGTTGTTTCTTTTCTGTTTCTTTTTCTTTTTAATGAACATGTAATATTGTAGCCTGTAAGTGTTGTTTCCTTTCTTTCCAATGTAGCCCACACTTTGAAGAAGAGGAGCATTTTAAAGTACTGGTTAAGATGACTGCACAAGAGCTGTCAAATGGAATTCCTGATTCTGGGCATATATATGCATCTGTGAGAGCTAGCAAAACCCTTACATCTGCTGGAGAGTTACAAGAAATGTACAATGGCATGGATCAGGTAAAGGGAGATGTGTTTTATTTAATTGATATCAAACTCTTATGTTATGCTGTGCTTATTAATGCTGATGTATGTAGTACCTTCACATTCGCTGATTATTTCCTCCCTCCTTTTCAGGTTAAACTGATGAAGCGAATTGCAGAAATGTCTGACATTAAACCAGTACTACGCAAACTACCACGTATTAAGAAATATTTATTAAACAGTGACAACATGAGGTGAGATCTTGTTGGGGTTCTTTTCTATTAAGAGTCAAAGAAAAATCTTTGTGTCCTGTAAATATCTCATGTAATGCTGGTTTGAAATGTTCCTGCCTCATAAGGGAAATAGTCTGAGGGATAGCCGTGATAGTGTGTAACTTTAAAAACAATGAGTAGTCCTGTAGCACTTTAGAGACAAATATATATAACATCATCTGAAGAAGTGGGTTGTGCCCACGAAAGTTCATTGTTAGTCTCTAAGGTGCCACAGGATTAGTCATTTTTAAGGGGAAATAGTGAGGTCTTGGAATCCACTTAAATGTAAAGTAGTGAGAAAGATGTATGAAATGCTGAAGTAAAGCTGCTTGATTTCAGGCACTACAGTTTCAAAACTTGTCATGGAAGTGTCAGAAGGTGAGCCCTCACCCACACAGCATTTCCTACTGGTTGCTCTGGGAATCAGCACTCCTGCCTCAGAGTGCCCTTCTGCTGCTCGGTGTCTCAGACTCTGGTGCAAGTCTTCTGCTAGTTCAGCTCTGTGTCTCTTTCTGGCCATGGTGCCCTTTCCTCCTCAGACTGTCCTAGCTCAATGTCCCTGCACCCTGGGATCCTCCACTCCCAGAGAACCCCCAATTTCCGTATGCCTGCCTTGTCTCAGTGACCCACTGCCTGTCATTATCTAGCCCCACCTCAGGGGCAAACTGCAGTCTGAAATGGCCACTCGTCATTGGTGAGGGGGTGTGGACCTGCTGTCTTTTCCTGTCACTGGCTGTTTCCCTGCAGGCCTTGCCTCAGGCCCTGCAGCCTGGGATCAAGATCAGGCATGAGCTCCCTAGCTCTGCCTGCCTCTTCCCAGCACTGCTCTGTCTACAGCCCTAGGATTCTCAGGCCCTGCAGCCTGGGAGTGAGGTCTGGACTTCTGCTCCCCAGCTCTGCCTGCCTCTTCCCACTCCTGCTTTGTCTCAGGAAGCCTCCAGCATCCCTGGTAGTCAGGTCCCCCCAAGCTAGAGTAAGAGTGTGTCTTCTCCTTCCCTCCAGGAGCCCTTATTTATACAGCCCTAGCTGGGCCCTATTTGGCTTTATCTGCCTCAGCTACAGGCTATGCCAGGGGTACTCAACATGCAGCCTGTGGTGTGGTTTGGGTTTTCGAAGGGCTCAATACGCAGCCCACAGGTGGGAGCCTTTGAACATGGCTTCCACTGGGGACATGCTCCATAATGGCGAGTCAATATAATGGTCTTCTGTTGATATGCGTTTTAGTAGTTCAATTCCTGCACTGTCATTTCTCATTAAAAGTGCTGTCATATGGGTGGAAATTGGGTAAATATTGCATTTTATTAATATCAACAGAACTGACTTAAATGAGGCCTGCATGTTGTATAGTCTTGCCTTAACCTTTGTATTCCATCAGCGTGAAAGAAGCAAATATTTGAATATATTTGCATATGCACACAACCACACTTAAGTTGCAACTCTCAGCATGTGCTGTGAGTATCATTGTGGCCCCCAGAGCTTCCATAGTTGAGCAGCCCTGTGCTATGTTCTCTCAGCCTTCTTCCAGGGCTGGTTTTTAACCGTTAAAGGGCCAGTGCAGGACAGATGCCTCTATCTCAGGAAGTATTAAGCTTCTAATTGTGTTAATTTGCAGAATATTGTACCTTGATTTATTTGGGGGCAGGGAAATAACCTAGGTACCATTTTATTTAATAAATGCAAGAATGTATAACACGATCTAGTTGTAAAGAAAGAATTGGTAATAGTGGTGTATAGAGATTGCCTTTTAAAGCTTAAGCATAGTTTACCTATCTCTTTAAGACAGGAATGTCAGATGGTCAACTGCTATAAAGAGCAAAGTCTGACATGGTTGCACAAGTTTTGATTCACTGTCTTGGGGGCAAAACAGAATCCCCAGAGGGATTTTCTCATGGCAGTGCCCTGGTGGTATGTTGCAGTCAGAATTGTCAATACTTTCCTTATTTACAGCTGTAATTTGTGTTTACCATCACAATTGCTGGCACAGAGATCTTCTAAGATATTGCTTACAAAAAGTGTGGAAGTATAGGAAGTAATTGAAATCTAAAAGGTTGTAAAACTGCAAGATGCATGCTACTGTGTAAGGGTATTTTTTTAAACAGATGTTCAGTGAATGCTACACCTCAGCAGATGTCACAAGCATCGAAAGAAGTAGAACACTTTTTAAAGGGCATCACTAGAAGTAAAAAAGAGAGAAAACCTGTTCGCCCCCATGTAATTGAGGTATACAAAACAATTTGATTTGTGAGTAAAATGTATCATTACTCAATATTTTTGTGTTACTATACTGAGTAAGATTACTAGCAGCCTGACTATTGCTGCATAGCATGTAAATGGAAGGCTAACAGTTTGCTGAACTTGTATGGACAGAATGCATATAAAGAGGCTTGTGACTTCTCAAAGAGAAGTTAGTTCCTTTGGTATGCACAGTGACAATTTGCCCAGCTTATGTGCACTTCTTACTGTTTAGTTATTGTTCAACTCAGTGCTGATGAAAATAATGTATAGTGCCATCAGGTGTTAATATTTTCTGGGTTGAATGTCACTTTGCTGGGCTACTAGCTATTTATCTATTTAAGGGGTGAGTAGAGATTTTAGGGAAACTCTAATACAGTAGCTTCCTTTTACCCCCTGAACTTGGCAGCTTTCTTTCTTTTTATTTTTTGGGCACATCTCTAGGCGTATGTGTAAACCCTGTGTTGCTTCAATGGAAGGATTGGTTTTGGTTGATTTGGTGGGGTTGAACTTCTGATTTCAACTGTTGGGACTTATACTCCACACTCTGATTGCTGTTTCAGGTTTTGGGGAGGAGGGATTTTTTCCCTTCTATCATGAGTCCTACCACTTTTCTTTAGCTGAGCTCCATTTTAGATGCCTTCCAGAAAGAAATATCTTGTGCCATGTCGCTCCTCCAAAAGTCATTTAGCTGGAGAACATCTCCTTCCTAGACTAGGACACCTAGGGTATGTCTACACTACAGAGGTTTTTTGGAAAAACAGCCATTTTTCTGACAAAACTTGAGGAATGTCCACACTGCAGTTGTGTTTTTCTGCAATAAAATTGAAAGAACAGAGGATTTTTTCCGGCATTGGTAATCCTCACTCTACGAGGAAGAAGCCTTTTTGCGAAAGAGCTCTTTTGCAAAAAGGCGTGTGTGGACAGGGAAGAGGGAGTTCTTTCAGAAGAACAGGAAAGAGGAAAAAGCACTGGTGCCCTGGTGGCCATTTTGTCCATAGCAATCACAGCTTATATGCGTGAGAGCATCCATTCAGACTGGTCGCTCTCTTTTGAAAAAGCAGATCGCTTTTTTGATGCACTTTTGCAGTGTGGATGTGCTCTTGTGGAAGAAGTTTTATCGGAAGATTTCTTCTGAAAAAAGCTTTTTCTGAAAGAAGCCTGTAGTCTAGACGTAGCCCTAGAGAAGTGATATGCATTCGAACTGTACTCTGCACAGCTCCTGACTATGCAAGGTAGGAAACGGTGTTCACACTCAGGTGGAGCAAATTCTGGCCATGGACCAAATAAGATGACTGAAATGAGCTTTAAGGTTGCATCCAAGAGAGGAATAACTTGTGCAAATCTCTTGAGCCTCTGCACAAAAATGTGAATTGAAAAGCATGCAGGCAGTGTCTAAAGTCTGGCAATATAGCCCTTAAGAATTTCGGGTTATCATTTGGCACAGCTATTGCCAGGTTACTCATGGGATGAAATCCATTGTAGTGTTTCCTCATAAGTGCAAGGAGAAAGAAATAAACAGATTACCTTGATTTGTTGCTTGTGGGGAAAGGAGGACAAAAGGTACTCATATGTCCCTAAGGGGGAAAGCAGGAGTTTCTGTAATATTCCTTGTTCTTACTTTTTAAACTGTCTTTAATACAAGTCCTATATTTGTAGAAGTCTTCAGAGCCCATACTTGTTGGAAAGGAAAGGCTTAATTGTTCACAAATCATAAGGAAACTAATTAATGTAAGTACTATTTGACTTGGGTATTCATATTACTGATCTTGTTGGCCCTTTTTATAGTTATTGCCATGATCAGTACTCACTAGTTCAGGGGTGGGGAACCTCAGGCCAGGGGGCTGGATGTGGCTTCTCTGGATCTGGCCCCAAGGCTCAGAGCTCCCCACCTCCCACCATTGAGGAGCCTGAGCTAGCGCTTCAGCCCCGCTACCACCCTCTGCAGGGCTGGAGCACACAAAATCATGTATGTTGGGCTCCCCTCGGCTCTGGTGTGTGAGGGGAAAGTGGGGAGTGTCTTTCTCCTTCTCAGGGGCCACAGTGAGAGTTTTTTTACTTGTGTGTGGCCCCCAACTGATTTTTCTGTAGGTCCGGGTCTCCTGACCCAAAAAAGAATCCCCATCCCTGCTTTAGTAACTTGTGCTTAACTGAAATACATGACACCTTCTCATCCTACACTCATTTAATACTATCCTTAGAATTTCTGGCAGTGAAACCTGACACTTGCTTCACCATTCATGCAGTCTAAGCCGAGACTTCTTAATGCTTCTTTTTTGGCTCTGCTTTGCCACGATGGCTTACTTTTACTAGATGACTGTGTAAAACTAATTTATTTTTGTGGTAATTGAATATCTGAAGGTAAGTGGGAGGAATGGGTAGAACTGATTTGCATAACCCTCTCCTCTCTGCAATGCCTTCAGAACTCCCCAGTAAGGTAGAGGCACTGCATAACTGAGAATTTGTAGTGTGATGCTGAGGTAGTATATGTACAGCATTCCTGTGCTGTAGTAGACTAGGAAAATTCCATTATGTCTGATAATAGTATTACAAGGAAGAATGTGCAGAATTTTATTGTTTTTGTAACAGAATGAGTGCTAGGATGAATGTTTCAGAGTCATGGGCTCTTCTTGAGAAATATGCAATGGTGTTAATATTCTCAAATAAATGGATTGTTGTAGCTCCTTGAAATCTCCTTGAAACTACCATGTTAATTAACCCAGATGCCATTTTCTCTCAGGAGCCTACCTTCCAGCCATGTCAGATGAAGACCCATTTTCTACTTCCCTTCCCAGTGAATTATGTTGGTGAATGCATTCGAACTGTTCCCTACACAGCTCCTGACTATGCAAGGTAGGAAACAGAAATGATCAACAGTGTAACACAGTGCAGAAAAATAAATCTGTCCTAGTTTTCAACTGAAAATCATTAACCAGGATGTATGCAGAAATTCTTCTTTGGGTGCTGGTCTCTGTGTGTATTCCACATGTGAGTGTGCATGTGCACCAACCGCCCAAGTCCAGAAATTCTAACACATAGTGCTGGCTGGCCCACATATGTGCCATTGCTCACCTTGTGCACCAGATCTAGGACACAAAAAATAATGTTGGCTGACTCCTCTCCAGTTTCTTCTAACCACCACATGGCCCGAGTTGGAATTGCTGTGTCCATGTATTTCTCCAGTTTTTATCCTTATACGCCGCAAATACATTTGTAAGTAGGTTATAGTTTATACTAACATAGTTACTATGATATAGTTAGGGCTTTTCCACTCCATATTGGGAGCTCCTCCTCTGTAGTCTGGAACTGTGCTTTAAAATCCTGAGATTCAAGATCTGTCTCCGCTGCCTGTGTGTAGCCATGTAGCTAAAATGTAGCCTTATGCAGTGTGTAATGTGCCTGAGTGTACTTTGCCAGCCATCCTTTCTGACTAGCAGAATGGAACATCCTAGTGCTGTTGGTAAAGATGCATTAACCAGGCTGTTTGTGTGTGTTGCTAATGTTAAGGCAGGAACAGAACTGTTTGCTACACATTCTTGTACTATCAGCGCTCACTGGGTTGCCATTTGAATCTCTGGCAACATGCTCCATGTTTCACCTCTCTGTGAAGGTCACATTCTTAGTGGCTGTTACCTAAACCAGAAGGGTGGGCAAAATGAGAGCCTTCATGGCAGAGCCACTGCATACTGTTTTTCACAAGAAAAAATGTCTGTCTTTGAGTGCCTCCTAATTCTCCCTCCCCTAGCTATTTTGGAATTTCATGTCAACCAAGCCATCCACTGAACTTGTTTTCCTCCTGAAATGCCAGACCGCTGTTAAGGAAACTTCAATCCCTCAACATCAGACATGCCTTATTGGGTACTATCCCATGCAGTGGCACTGAGGCCACTTACAATGAGAATGAGTTTTCTCTACAGCCTTGGCTTTTATCTCAACTTGTAGCGGCTCATGCATTAAGCTCCAGAGGTCCCAGATTCAGTTTGAAGTGTCGGTGTTACATTAGCATTCTACTTGCAGAGGCTCAAATCTATGAGAGAGTCTCTTATACTGACTTCTAATAGGATCTCTAAATGCATGTGTGGGTGCCTCATTGTATGCTCCTCCTCCACCTGACAGGGTAAGGGCACCAGAGCACAAGCTGCCTCTACAGGATCACTGCATGATGTTCCATTGCTGGAAATACGTAACTGGAAGATCTTTTGAGGCATGTGGTCCCTTTCTATAGTCCAGTATCCACTCTTGGTCCCTTTGGATCTTTTTGGATTTGTAAGAAGAGGCGCTGGAGAGCAGTTTTGCCTGCATGGCCTTTTATATCCTTAATCTGGAGCATGAGGAGAACTACTGCACATGTGCAGGCCAGTGGATGCTGCTGGTTAGAATCTCCAGAGCTGGATATTTGTGCAGTTCATATGGGCAGAGTTCCCTGTAAGCTGTGCACTTGTGCGGTCACTCAGGAGAGATTTAAATGCTTCCCAGCTGATTAACAGAGCGCCCACAGCTAGCTTTTGTGTTTCTATTGTGTACATGCCTCAGTACATGTAACAGCGTATTCCATACATGGATGGAAAAAATCCACACCTAGATGGAAAAGGGCCACCTCTCACAAAGAACTTCCAGTTACAAGTAAGTCTCTCCATATATTTTTGAACCACATTCATGAAAAATCCTCTAGAGGGCAGTCTTGGCACAGCTGTTGATCTAATTGTGTTTAAATAATTGCCTAAAAAATCACCTGCTTGTGTTCTAACACATTTTGGAAGGGAAGTTGGAGTCCTTGGGTCAAAATCTATCCTGTTTCTGCTCATTACTCCTGCTGAAGTCATCGTCCAAGGGCAGAGTTCAGTTGCTTCTGGTCCCCAAATACTAACAATGTGTCAAATTCTAATCCCCAACAACAGATAACTCTATATGCTCTGATCCTGTGTCTTTGAATGTGTGATGATATGGCATGTGACAAAATAGGAGGCTTAGAGAATTTTACAGGAGAGAAATGAAATTTAAACAATATAGGAAAATTAGGGAGCAGTTATGGTAGTGTTGTTCTAGTATGCAGAAGTCAAGAGAATTAATGAGTTTCATTTTCTTCTATTTTGTGCTTTAATCATCATTGTTAGTATACAGTGCAATTAGAAATACTTCATACGTATAACTTAGATCTTTGCAAAACTTTAGGGGTAGGTTTGATACCAAACCCCATGGAACAGATTTGACATCTCTGCTTTGATCTCTTTCATTTCAGCCTTCGGATCCTTGCACGGTTGATGACAGCCAAATTCTTGCATAGGGAAATTAGAGAGAAAGGCGGTGCTTATGGAGGAGGGGCTATACTCAATCATAATGGAATATTCACTTTCTATTCTTACAGGTAACAACGTGTGCCCTCTACAGAGTGTGAATGTATGTTAAATGTTGCCATTGTCACTCTGTGCAAATGCAGCTATCATTTTGGATTTGATTTAACTTCCCCTGTCAAACTGTAAATGAATAGCACAAGGAAGTGAGGCAGAAATAGCAAGGAGAAAGAAGTGGCTTAGTACTGACATCACTGAGATCTGTCATTTGGCTCCTGGCTTTCTTATCTTCTCCCTGCTCCCCTCAGCGCCATCCCCTTATTGAGGGAGAGAGAGAGAGCTAATGTGTCAGTTTTAGCCCTTTCTCGACTGTATGCCACCTTCAGCTTGTTTCTTTCTGGCCTGGTGTTAGGCATGGGAGAAGCAGAAGAGGGGAAATGGAGAAATTTTAAGAATAGTAATTGTGGGAGTTAGTGGGGTTTCTGGCATGTAGATCCTCAACTGGCTTCTCCCAAAAGCTCTTGCCTCTCCTCTACCTAGTGGTACCAGTTATGCCTGTATGTGGGGTGGAGTGTACCACTGGGGGATGGCGCGGGAGACCCGCCAGGAGCAGAAAGTGATTCTGGTGACTGAATAGATCAGAGATGGGCAGCCAAAACTAGTGAGTAGGCCATAAGAGTGTCTTAACCAAGATGGTTTCTGGGAAAAGGGTAGTTTTGCTAACTGCGCTTGCGTACATTCTTGTGGGGTGAGCCTACTGAACTTTAACAGTGCTTTGATTGGATGCAGAGGGAGCACTGTCAGTGTTTGCAATTAGCATGCACTTCACCTCACATGCCTTTGCTTTACGTGTGTGTTACTTTATTATTACTGATAGGAAAAAAATGACATGGACATAAACCAGTGGAATCTGGCACAACCTTGTTATATGAACAGTGGTAAACAAAATACTTGTGGGCCATATAGAAAACCGCAAAGGGCGCATGCGGCCCACCACTGGAATAGATTCTACTTTTTCCTTATGTTAGCCCTGAACAATTGCTCCAGTCTGGTCTTATGAGACATGTTATTACTAAAGCTTCTGCTATTCTTCTTAGATTTGAAACAGAGGTCCTAACCATGTGTTTATTAACTCCGTGACTCTTCACCAGAGATGGGGTCTCTGCCCACTGTCCTAGCCTAATTAAGTAATTATTCTGGGTCAAATGCAGCCTATCATTCTGTGAGCTAAATTTAGTAGGGTTCTACATATTTGTGTCAGCCATGCAGCAGCTGTTACAATGTAGTGTAACTTTACCAATTTGGACATTAATAGGTTTGCAAACTGGGTGTAACATGCTGAGGCACAGAGAGTGGGTGTAGTGAGGGGAAAAAGCAATTTTACAGGAAGGTGAAGATCTGCCCAATCCCACTTTATGCTACGTGTTCCCCAGAACTCATGGACTAAACTCCTCATTGGAATAAGCAAGCATAACTGATATTGACATTAGTAAGAGTTAAATCTGCTTAGGCCAGACACTACATTGGGTCCCCAAATAATATCATATCCCTTTTTTGATATGATAGATTTTTGTTTTGCATATCTGCTGAATGCCACACCTGTGCAAATTAATTATTTATCACCTGCACTTGTACCTTTTTTCATAACCAGCTTAGAAACTATTTTCATCACTACTGAATGTGGCCCACTCTGCGTACTAATAATCTGTTGAAACATCTGTTGAATAAAATATTCCATATCTCAAACTATTGTGTATTGTGCAGCTGCCTTCGTCTGATATGGGGAGTGTATATACATACACTCATGTGTGGTCTAGATGCCACTCATAGAATTTGGTGAATGATTAGATGTCTTTGAATGAAAGTCAGGTTTTAAAAACAATAGTTGTATTAGTCATTGCACAGGCAGATTGTGATCTACAATACAGAAGTAATTCCTTCTGATTTGTTAGGGATCCAAATTCTGTATCCACTTTTTCAACATTTGAAAAAGCAGCGGAATGGGCTCAGTCTGGAGAATTCACACAGCAAGACATTGACGAAGCCAAGCTTGCTGTCTTTGCAGCTGTGGATGCTCCTATAGCTCCTTCAGACAAAGGTATGTTCTGTGTTCTTATTCTCCCAGCGTGGGAATTCAATGTTTGCTCTGTTGGGAGAAAGTGAATGATTCCTAGCCTGCTCATCTAATTCCTTTCACAAGTTCATGTTTGTCTTCAGTGGATTTTAACATAATGATTTCAGTTTTTATAAAAACAGCATGCTGCTACTGCTTACCTTAAAAATCACATATTGTCTCAGTCTTAAAAAAAATACACCTGTTCTAGCATATAGGAAAGCTCTTGATCTGTTGGTTAAATAAGTCTATTGGTTAAATGGAATACTTGGCAAAAACAAGTGTATAATCCATACGTTTTCCAGGTGTGCATGTTGGTTCTGAATTTGCTTAACCTCTGCTTCAGTTTATCTATGTTTAGAGATGGGGCAAACATAGTTGTTTTATCACTTTGTACTTTTCTTCAAGAATCTCCAAAGTAAAATTAGCTGCATATTTGGGTGTCATGATGAATGGTAGCTTGTTCATATTTTCCTTTTAGAACGCTTTTAAACACAGTTCAGAATAGTCTGTAGTTTGAGAAAACAGCTCTCCCCACTGAATAAATCCAAACTAAAACTTAAAATTAAGGCACCTACTCCACCTCTTATATATAAATAAAGGCATGCTAAAGTTAAAAATCAAAGTGTGTTTGTAGAGAGCTATTATAAGTAAGGTCATTAGCTTATTAAATGAGAACTTCAAAAATTGCTTACTTTTCCCCACTTGTCCTTTTTTTATGTCAGGTTGGACAATGAGAATAGGCTGGGTAGGCACTGCCAATTGTCAGGTGCTCATATATGAGCAACATGCTGGCGGCTTGTTAGAGAATGATGATTTACATCCTTTGATGCTTGACCTGCTTGGTACTCTGTGCAGTGCACAGGTTAGTCTGGAGCTGCTCATGCTAGTCTAACTGGTGTCAGGCAAAGCTAATGAAGTGCTGAAATTAATATGTTCCTAAGGAGGGAGGAAATGAACGAGGCTCCCTCCCAGCTCCACCAGTAAGATGGAATTTAGAGGAGAGGAAAAAAACTACCCATCAAATCCCTCTTAGTAGCTAGAATGGGAGAAGAGACTGTAGAGCCATAAGTATATGGTATCGCTTAATGTTCCCTGTATTGGGTCATAAGTTGCAGTGTCAGGTCCATCTGTGATTATTTTGAATCTATGATCGCTGAAGTGATTTCTGTATGTCAGGTATCTCTATTACAGGATTTCTTATGAGTATACGGAAGCATTTGTTTGCAGAATTATGTAGACCTTACATAGAGGAAAAAGAAGGGTCACATCTTTGCCTTAGCTGCGTTGACTAGAGCTGGTTGCAAAACTTGACAGAACAGCTTTCCTTTGGATAACAACGGTTGTTGAAATCAAAACCTTCATGAAACCTTCCTGGGTTCACCAAAATTCTGTTTTGGGGGGAAAAAAAGGGAAGAAGTTCTGAGCCTATCAATATGTCCCAATTTGACACTTTTGAAACAAATTTAATTTAAACAGATTTAAAATAGCTTTTTTTGGGGGG
>JANRFK010006697.1:21044684-21065770 GCA_030068395.1 Apalone spinifera
CAGTGTTCTTGCGCAAATTCAAGCGGCCAGTGTAGACATCTGGCAAGTTTTTCCACAAAAGCAGCTGCTTTTGTGGAAAAACTTGCCATTCTAGACGCAGCCCTATTGAATACTACCTGACCAATGTTCACTACTGGAGCAACATGGCACACTGCCCCTTACAGTAATAGGGAGAAAGGCAATACACAAAGAAGCAAATAAAGTACAGAATAGAGAGCTGTTGAAGGAGCAAACAGGTCAGACCAATGCTTCAGGGGGCTGTAAAAGGTGGAGGTTATAATCAAAGAGCTCTATCAGCCAGTAGTTACCAGGTGGGTGCATTTATAACACTGTTACCAAGCAGACACAGGGGATTTAGATTTTCTGGGACTGTAGGACTTGACAAAATAAAAAAGGTACAGTTACTTACTAGCTTTTATTCCAGCTGACAAAACAGGGTTCTTAACCGGATCTAATTTTATGCTCCTTATGTGAAAGCAGATTCTACTGTCATTCTATGTATAGTGTGTTTTGGGTGCATTTACTTTTAGTTCTAAATACAAGTGAGCTAAGCAGCAACAGTGTCAATATTCAAATAGCTAATGTGCTTTGATGCAAGGCAAGGAAGCTGTGGTATAATTCTGGCACTGGTTGCTTTAAGACTTCAAAGGGAAAACGTGATTTTTTAATAAAAACTTGATGGCTCATGTGAACCAACAGATTGTTATTTCTAAAGAATGATCCAGGGTCCCAAACCCTCTTTCCCCTAGACCTGCCCTCCTTCCCATTGTAAGTTTCCTGATTGTTATTAATAGGATGGCAATTTTCCCTCTTCTCCAAAAGGGAAAAGTGAAAAATGAGCACAAAAGTTCTCTAGGAACAAAATCTCTCTTCCAGGAGTGAGAGGCTTCTGCACTGCAACTGCAGGGAGGTTTTGTAGGAATCAATGAGTGGGCTATTAGAAAACAATAGCACCTATCTTTAAAAAAACAGAGATGGGGAGAACAAAAAAAGGTGACAATAAAAGAGGAAATTTGCGGCAATTTCCTTCTGCAAAACTGCCCCCTCCCCCCCAACAAACAAAAAACGCGGTTGAGAGTTGATAGTTACAATGAAAGAAACCCTTGTTGTTGTTCAGTCTGTGTAAAGCAGGGGTGGGGAACATTTTTTGAGTTGGGGCCCGCTGACCCACAGACAAATCAGTTGGGAGCTGCGCACAAATGAGATTTTGCGTGCTCCAGCCCTGCGGTGGAGTCACGGGGGATAGGGGGTAAGAGGGTGAGTCACGGGGAACGGATCCAGGCAAGCCAGGGGCCACATCTGGAAAGGGTACAAAGTGCATGCAAGGACGACGACTTGAGCCTAGTCCTGCAATGATGCTGGCAGTTTGCACACACCAAATTAACCTTACTGCTGTATACAGAAGGAAGTCCATAACCTTATTTACCTGCTGCATGTGGCCCAGTACATTCTTTCTGCAATCAAACACGCCTTTTCCTTCCTCAGAATATAACTGGTAGATAAAGTCAGTTGTGTAGTTCTCATTGCTGTTCTCATTCCTATAACAAACAAAAGAAAGACCCCCAACAACACACAAGCCAGTTGAAAACCAGATTTAACTGCCAGACCTCTTCAGAGACACAGCCACTGAGGGAGGAGACATGTCCCACAAGTGACAACTCTTATCTTCTTGCCTGCAAATGAGTGGCACGGGTTTTGTATTTTCATCTTCCTTCTCCTGCTCCAACTCTCCCACAGATTTGGTTTGCACATAGTTGAGTCTCTGCTTCTCCATAAATCAGTACTTTGAGGCTATATCTACACTGCAGGGTTTTTGCACAAGAGCATCCATGGCAGTGTGGACACTCTCTTCCGCAAGAAAGCGCTGATGGACATTTTAGCCAGAGGGGTTTCTTGCACAAGAAAGCCCTGTTGCCCGTCCACACTACTTTCTTGTGCAAGAGGGCTTATTCCTCATGGGGAGAGGAATAACTTGCACAAGAAGCCCTCTTTTCCGACACTTTACTGTAAATTTACTTGTGCAAGAACGCGCATGCAGTGTAGACACTTCGCAAGTTTTTGCGCAAGAACTGGGCCCGCTGTGTTACTACAGAGATCGTAGGAGCTGCTGAACTGTAACCTCTTCTCCAACCCACAGCCAATGTTCTATGCTGTGCAAACTTGAGGCTGCCCTCTCACCTCTTTTTAATGTCTCAGCATACTGGAAGTGGGTAGGTGAATACATTTGGTGACTTCTTTCTATAACTGTTTATCTCCATGCATGCTGGAAAGAGGTGGCAGTCACAGACTGAAAAAGGCAGTGTACGCTAGGATGAAAGGTATGATTTTAAAACATGTTAAGTAATTTGTTAGAGGCTTTTGCAGACAAGACAATTTGAATTTTAACCTTTGTCAGCCTTATCAACACTAGGATTTTGACATGGGACATTAATGGACATATTTTAAAACACATTGGCTATGTCTACACTGCCCCCTCTTGCGCAAAAAATATGCAAATGAGGCGAAGTGTGGAATATCGCCATGCCTCATTTGCATAATTAATGCGGCTCTGTTTTTGCACAAGAGCCGTTCTTCCATTTCTTTTTCAGGAAGAATGGCTCTTGCGCAAGGGGGGTTTTGTGCAAAAACGGAGCCTCATTAATTACGTAAATGAGGCACAGCGATATTCCACGCTTCGCCTCATTTGCATATTTTTTGCGCAAGAGGGGGCAGTGTAGACATAGCCTCCATTTTTCCTAGGAAAGATCTGGTCAAGGAGAAACAGTTTTGCTGGGCTAAAGGATACATTTGCTCCAGTATCAGAGCTTAAACCATAATATTTGCAGAAGAAATGATGGAAACTCTGGACTTCAGACTAGATATTATAAATTCTCATATGTTCCCACCA
The DNA here is from genome assembly GCA_030068395.1 of Apalone spinifera. Lineage (NCBI taxonomy): Eukaryota > Metazoa > Chordata > Testudines > Trionychidae > Apalone > Apalone spinifera. Next base: position 21,047,572 of record JANRFK010006697.1, read on the forward strand.
TATGCCATGCTGATCAGCAATTGCTTAACACACACTAACACCATTTTTGTCACAAAATGTCCAGTACTTCATAACTAATGTCTCATGAGTTATTTATAGGCTTTCCTTGCAGCTTCAGAACTGTGACTAGTTGTGTTCATACGTGGAAGAGTTCTAAAGGGCTAATCTTCAAGACAGTAACTTGGGGTGGGCAAAAAATGGCCCATGGGCTGGATCCAGTCCACAGCATTAATCCCTCGTGGGTCCCCACCTTTATATTTACTTGTGCATCTGCAGTTATCAGGTGATCACAGCTCTCATTGACTGTGGACTGCTGTTTGTGGCCAATGGGAGGGTGTCCTGGTCCACATTGCTTTCCACCGCCAATTTGCGAGCAATGAGAGCTGTGCTCACCTGATACCTGTGGAGGTACAGGCAAATATAGCAGTGATAGCTCACCAAGGGCTAACCCTAGCAGGCTGCTATTTTTTTTTATTGTCCACTCCTGCAGTAACTGAACCTTCTTGAGGTTCTACCTGCAGAGGGGGACCTTAACCTGAGATTTTGAGAAGTGAAGTAATAAAATGAAGGGAGACCAAGTTTCCATTCAATGAATGGAGACCATAATCTGCCCTAAGGGGCAAACAAATAGTTCAAAACCATCATCATAGGGTACTATGATTAAAGCAGGGGGACAGCTAATCAACTTGCAATTGACACACAGGAAACTTTTATTCAGTGGCTTTATGCTTGGCTTGCAATTGTCTCCAATGGGATGGGTAGTCGAAAGACTGAGGGTGAAATTCACCCATTTGCAGAGGGACAGGATGGGACCCCTGTGGCACTTTATATGTATTGCGAGGGCTAAACGGGACATTGTTCTGGCCTTCTGCACAGGGGAATTTCACCCTTAGTAAATAAACAATGAGACCTTTGAGCAGCCTCCTTATAATACTTTTAATCTAAGTATCCAAATCATTAACAGGCTGCTAAGAGTTAAAATGGGAATGGGCATGGGATCTTTGCTTTTAACAGTTTTTATATCTGCTTCTCAGCTCTGCTTTTTCCTTCTGAGAATCCCTCCTTCTATAATCAAAGGTTTAAAATAGCAGTAAGGATTGCAAAATATTACTCATTTAGATGATACAGTTTAAATAAAGGATCTTTGGCTCACCTTAGCACAAGACCACGCTGGATGCTGGTTTTCATCTTTTCAGTCAAATGTTCCACGTTAGCCTACAAACAAGAGTCACACAAAGCATCCTAAAACAAATGTGATGACAGTTATCCATCTTCACAAAGATAATTTCCATTAAGGAGTCCAGGTTCACAATAGTACTTAGAAATCCCTTTTAGAACAACAACATACTGGGTCAGACCAAAGGTCCATTTAGCCCAGTATCCATCTTCTGATAATGGCCAATACCAGATGCCCCAGAAGGAATGAACAGCCCCCACGCCAGGAAAAATCAGCCACCACAGCTGCCAGAGCTCAGCCATCGCAAACAGCCGGCTGGAGCTCTGACAGCCCGGCCGCCAGCAGTTCATGGACCAGCAATTGGGAACCACTGCTCTACATGATAGTTTTATTTCAGCACATACCTTAGGTCTTGTGCATGTCATTGATACAACACCTACAGGGCTTTATTTACATAAGAATTGCCAGATTAGATCAGGCCCTAAATCTGTCCCATCCGGTATTCCATCTGTAACAAAGGCCAGCACCAGATGCACAAGAAGGTGGTGTAAGAATTCAACAATAGGCAGATGTTGGATAAGCTGTCCCTCCCATAAAGTTGCATTCTGGTCTCTGATACTTGCGTGCTTGGCTCTGAAGCATGAAAACTTATATCACTTCCAAAATTTGTCGTCATTAATTCTAATCAGTTCTTTTTCTTTTTATTAAATTTTGCTAAATTCTTTGAGTCAAAACCTGCCTATGGCAAGGAGTTCCACAGTTTCAGCACACACTGGCTATGTCTAAACTACATTCCTCTTCGAAAGAGGAATTTAAATGAGCCCCATCAAAAATGCAAATGAAACACATTTACAAATCTCATGGTTCATTTACATAATTGCACAAGAGCTCTTTTTCGAAAAAGAAACCACAGTCTAGACAGGGTTCTTTAGGAAACCACTCCCCTCTCCCCTTTTTTTGAAAGAACCCGTACTCATTTTTTCTATCTAGACTGTGGTTTCTTTTTTGAAAAAGTGCTCGCACATGATTACGCAAATGAAGCACGAGATTTGTAAATGCGGGCTTCATTTGCATTTTCGATTGGGCTCATTTACATTCCTCTTTCGGAAGAGGAATGTAATTTAGATGTGCCCACTGTGTGAAAAATTATTTCCTTGTTATCCTTTTATTTTCATTTGCCTTTTCAGTTTGCCCAGTTCCATCCATTTACTATGTATTAATAAACAGATTGCAAAAGAATAAATATGTAATTGTTCTACCTAATGGTGCAGCAGTGCCTAGATGTTCAAATTTTTGGCCTTCATCATTCTGTGCTTGATGCCAGGAATGAGGAGTGCGTGGTTACAAATTCTACTACAAAAAATACATGAACACTGGCAAAATATTCCAATTCTCTGGGATAAAGATGCCACATGTGCATTTAAAAGTAGCCATTTATTGCTGCAGGCTAAGATACTCTTTTGTAATGGCATCTAATCAACAATGCCCAGACGATGTACATATTAAATGCTAAATATGCCCAACACTGTGAAAGTTTGTATAAAAACGAGCCAGACATACCTGGAGCTCTCGAATATCAAACTTCTCTTCAAAGATATAAGCAGCATCTGCACCTGCAGCCAGGCCCCCCATATTGGCTAGGTATCCGCAGTAGCCACCCATTGTCTCAATGATGAACACACGACGCTTGGTCCCACTGGCTGATTGTTTGATGCGATCGCATGTCTAACCAAAGCACAGAACATTAGAGAATTTTTCAAACAGGGATATAGTGTGTGATTCTTTATTACAATTATAAGATTACTGACCTGCATTACACACACACACACCCATGCACATACACCCCCTATTATGTCAATTGTCAATTCTGGAAGAAAATATTTCTTCCATCAAAATAAGGTGTCCTGATAATGTCATGTTTGCTTGTGTTAGTTTGTTTTCTGAAAATGTTGATGGAAAAACTAATCTCATGGAACAGTCTTATTCTAAAAACTTTAGGAGTGTTATATTGGAATTTTAGAGAGATAGAATAATGGTTTGCTTTCTGATCTGGCCTATAACCAAATTTAGCCAGACTCTACTTTTACTGTGCACATGACTGAAGAAAGCACCTTTGATACTGAAGGGTTTTAAGTACACTTCCTAAGAAATGGTCTTTAGAATTAGAATTTATGAGGCTGAAGTCCTAGGTTTCTAGGTTTCAAATTTCCATGATTTGGCAGCAACAGCGTCTCATGTCCATAAACACTTACTGATTATGGGAGACTGACCTTAGACCAAATCTTGCCCATTCATAGATAAGAAATGTTGTTCACTGTGAAGAAATCTGTTGGCTTATATGAAGCACAGGGTATGGTGATTTACAGCTACTTCTAGCAGAGCTGCCTATGGGTAGCCTAAACAAGCTGTCACAGAAATCAATTTAAAAAAGATGACCGCTCTGATTAGAGGACTAAAGAAGAAAAGCCCAAAATAGCACCAGAATTTGCAAAATAACTGTCAGACATCCCTAAACTCAAATGATATTCAAGAATATACCAAATGATACTCCAAGCTTTGGTAGTTATTTTTACTTCATGTGAAAGCCACGTGCACAGACCTGTCTTGCAAAACCATCTTTAAAATATCACACATTCAGACATTACTAGTATGAAGATAATAGGTGGGAAGGGGAGAGAAAAGTTAATTGCTATTAAAAAGCTTTCTTTGGGGGCAAATAGAATTTTGCAAAGCTGGTTTGTGGGTTCACCTGAATCAAGCGGAAGCAGATGGGTACAAGGATCTGACAAATTCAAGATCATGAATTTCTTGGCCTTTATTAACAACACATTTAGATGAAAACATAAAAACTAGGGCTGTAAAGTAATTCAAAATGTTAACTGCAATTAATCACACGATTAAAAAATTTATTCACGATTAATTGCATGAAAGTCCCCTTTGAAAAGCCACGGCAGCATTTTAACGGGGCAACACTTCATGGAGCCCGGGATCAGCTGGAGTCCCCAGCTGATTCCCCAGCTCCGCTTGCACTGCCCTTTTCAAGTGCCATTTTGGCTCTTTAAAGGGGCAGCAAATTAGAAGCCAAGGATCAACTGGGGACTGATCCCCGGCTCCACTTTGAAGTGCCGCTCTGGCACTTCAAAGGGGCTTTGCAACGTAGAGCCGGAGATCAGCTAGACAGTCCAGCTGATCCCCAGCTCCGCTTGAGCTGCCCCTTTGAAGTGCCAGGGCGGCACTTCAAAGAGGCAGCGCAGCATTAATGCCTGTGATTAATGCATTAATTTTTTAAACATGTTAATCCTGTCCTGTGTTAATTGCAGGCAATAAAGCAGGTCAATTGACAACCTTAATAAAAACAGCCCTCTCACCTCTGGTGAGGTTTTGGATGAGCAACTATGGATGCAGGTCTACATCAGATGTTTTTTCATTTTGGTTGTGAATAATTTTTTTCCCCAAATACAGATTTAGCACCATTTATTTTCTGATATATAGAGACAGATGCTTAGTCTGATATTTGCATTAAATACCTACTTACCAGAGCACAAAACAAATAATGTTTAAATTGGTAAATGGGAAAGCCTAAACAATGAAAAAGTAATAAAAATGTAATATTATCATATATGTTACAGCATTTAAAATGTTAATAACTATGTATACATTTACTTTAGTTCAACTACCAAAACTGTAACGTATATCCACAAATGATCAAATAGATTGATAAACACGCTATCCTCTATTCTTTTAAATAAGAAGCAACTCCAGCACAAAATATATCACATATTAATACAGATCATGACTTCACAGTTCATTACAATGGCAAACTCTTTCTACCATCTCGGTTCTTATGCTCTCCATGTTATGTTCCCTAGTCTCTTCCTCCCTGAGTACAGCTCCATGGAAGCACTCAATATGAAATGAATAGCAAACTTATAGTAACCTCTACTGCTTTCACCGGTCATACTAATTCTAACTTCTTGGAGAAAAGAATGCTTGGGATTTCATGGAGAGTACGTGTATACTTTTATGACATTACTAAATAAATCTTTGTGTGTAGTTGCTGAGGAAGTAAAAATATATAGGCCAGGCTATCCAAAACCCCAAAGGGCCTGCTATTCAGAAGGTGGGAATTCAACACTTTCTAAAAAATCTGTCCTCCCCTCTCCCCCCAACCCACAACATCTCAAATTGAACATCTAATGCTCCAGGGACCCCCAAATCACTAATTGGGTTTGAGAATCCTTGTCTACTTTTTTTATAAAGGTTTATTATTTTAATATAAAGATGATCTGGCAATCATGCTCTGGCCTCATTTCTTATTCTTTCACTCTCAGGAGGACTGGGGCATGATAAACTGCTTCTTCCCAAATGTGCCATTGCATGGTGACTGCCTGACTGCAGAATACCACTGACAGCCGTTCTCTCCATAGGATGGTTTGGGGCGGTCACCTCAGGCCCTACACTTTTGGGAACCCAAGGCAGCCACCCTAACTGTCCTATTGAAAGGACCCATGGGATTACCTCGGGGCAGGGGCAGTGGCACAGGGGTCGCCCTCCCACTCACCACGGCAGTGGGAGCCTCTCCCAACCTGCTAAACCCTGCTTCACCATGGCAGCAGAAGCAGAACATTCCAGAGTGCTTTGCTTCCTGCTGCCCTGGAGAAGCTGGTCCCAGCGGGCTGGGTAGGCAGTGTGGTGGGGCCAGGTGAAGCAAGCTATAAGGCTGCTCCGGGTCTCACTGCCAAGGTGCGGGGGGAGGAGAAGGGGGCGGGGATGATGATGATCCTTGCTGCACTGTAATTCCCAGGCCACATTGCTCAGGGGTGAAGCAGGGATGGGGGAGGAGTGAGTCTTGTCCAGTTGCTTGGATGCAGCACAGGGATTCTTACTATTCAGTCAAAAGTTTGACAAAGAACTTACTGGGTTAGGTTCTGTGGCTTGTGTTATGCAGGAGGTCTGATTAGATGGTCGGTCGAGATGGTCCTTTCTGGCCTTAAAATATGCATGTGGTTTTTCACCACAAATAAATTATAGGTTTCCCAAGGTTCTAGCAGGGACAGAATTTGTATCTATGATAGGGTTATAGAATAGCAGCCTCACAAGTATTTAGGTGCTGAGTTATCTGGTATCAAATAAAGAATCTGAACATTACAGCAAACTGCAGTCTGAGACACTAAACATAGGAAAATAGATCAACTCTTTTGCAGAGCATTTTGTATGTTTTTACGGAGCTGATGTCTGGATTTCCATCCACTAAGTGCTGTACAGTGTTTCTCTCGTTCCATTAACTGGCTAGTTGTCTGGATTGGTTAGTTCTTAATCTAGTCAGAGATTCACAGAACTTCTGTTGGCTGTGATGGATACACCATAACCGCCAGCAGAACTAAGTAGTTAAAATTCCTGCATGAATCTTTTGAAGAATGTGAAGTGAAGGATAACAGTGCCTGTTTGCTTAGGCTGCTCTTAACTGCATGATAGCACATTCATCTAGGAAACTGGGAAACAGTTTTATTCTTTCTACTTTCCTATTACAGGACTTCTTCCAACCTACAAAGGGCCTGAGTTTGCAAACACTTCAAAACCATCAATAACTGAACTCATGAGCAGAAATAATTACTGATGAACATAAGCATTTTCAGGACTGTGGTCTCCTTTGGCATACAGGACATTTTTGGGGGGAAGTAACATTTGTATGGATTGCACTATCACAGGGTACTGGTGAATAATGCTTAATGTTCAGAGAGGCAGATCCTCAGTTGGCATAAACTAATGTGTAAAGTGTTTTACAAAGACATTACTACTCTTCCTCATGCTGAGGGGGACAGACTCAGAGAGGATAAGTGACTTGCCCAATGGCACATACAATGTCAGTATTGGAAGCAGAGTTAGAACTCAGGAGCCAAATTCTGAGCATTTTTTACCACAGCATAAAGCACACTGCCTCTCCTAAGGTTGGTATTCAAAGAAAACACCAAGAGCAACAGTACACTACTGTCAACCTCAACCAAAGACACTGACTCTAAGACAGGCGGTGCAAACCCACAGAACTCAATAGAATTGTGTGTGTGCAAGCCAGGGCAAAATTTTGCTCATTTCATTGTTACTTAGAGCTGTAACATGGATGAAGCATTACTGAAAGCTGTGCACCTGACAATAAAAGGCAATGGGACAGAAGCAACAACTTTTTCTACCTTGTCTGTGGCAAGCTACCATTTATAACTATTATTGTTGGCATTTCTCTGAAAGATGTTTTCAGTCTTTGCCAGGTGAATCACTATTGAAGACTGTGACCCCACTGATATCAGCCATGTTACCTGCTGTATGCAGAGTTAGATTCTGCTAGTGCTGCCACTGGTGAAAACAGGCCACATCTTGTAGCAGAGCATTTTGAATGTTTTTACTGTTGTATTGGTGCCAATACAACAGTGGGAGTCTAGAAGAAATGTCCTGGGAAGCAGAGACTAAGGGATAAATTCTGTTCTCACTGAAATCAATGACAAAAACTACAGACATTAATGATGCACTAAAATGGTCTTTTTAAAGTGATGCTGTGGAAGCAGTAATGTAGAATTAGAGGGTTCTGCACATTGTCTAAGGTGGAGATGGGGGGAGGCACACCAAGATTTTGGTAAGTGGTCAAGGCTTGCACTTTTCTATGGAGGAGATGCAGGGTCTGAGATGGAGGTTGGGTATAGAAGGGAGCTCAAGGTAGAGTGCAGGAGATTGTGGGGTTTGAGAGGGACTTTGTGTGAAGAGGGGGTTGTGATCTGGGGCAGGGGAATGGGGTGCAGGAGAGTATTCTAGCCTGGGGAAGGGATATAGGAGGGGTTGCAAGCTCAGGGAGGGAGTTGTAACCTGGGAGAGTAGGGAGTGGTGACCGGGAACAGGGAGTTGGGGGAAGGAGGGGCTAGGGTGCCAGAAGCAGACTGTAGCCAGGAGATGCTTACCTAGGTGGCTCCCAGCCAGCAGCCCTGCAGGACCCTAAGGCAGGCTCACTGCCTGCCACAGCCCCAGGCTGCTCAAAATGGTAGTCTACTCCCTATTGCTCTCTGCTACAGGCGCTGCGGAAGGCAGAGCCTTCACACACTGGCCCTGCCCTCAGCAAAATCTCTCAGCTCCCGTGGGCCGGTTTCTGCAAAGTGTTCCCCTTCCCCCCCAACACTTGGGCCGTGTCTACCCTGGCACGATCTTGCGCAAAAGTGGCCACTCTTGCGCAAAAACTTGCTGCCTGTCTACACTGGCCGAATGTTTTTGCGCAAGTCAACTGATGTTCTAATGTGTGAAATCAGGGCTTCTTGCGCCAGAACTCTGACGCTCCCGCTCAAGAATAAGCCCTTTTGCACAACTCTTCTTGCACAAGAGGCCTGGGTAGACAGGCAACATGAATTTCTTGCACAAGAAAGCCCTATGGTTAAAAAGGCCACCAGAGCTTTCTTGCGCAAGAGAGCATCTACACTGGCAAGGATGCTCTTGCACAAAAGCACATCTCTTGCGCAAAAGCACATGCCAGTGTAGAGGCTCTCTTGTGCAACTACTTTAACACAAGAACTCTTCCACTAAAGAGTTTTTGCGCAAGATCACGCCAGTGTAGACGTAGCCTTGGAGAAGAGAGCCACCAACTGCTTAAAAAGCATGGGGCTGCTTTGTGCCCAAGAGCCCCAGAGGGATGGTCCATGGGCTAGATTGGGCAGCTTGGCAGGCTGGCTCCGGCCCGTGGGCTCTCTCTCACTTGCTCCTGATCTAAATGCAGAGCACAATTCACAAAGGTGAATCTAATAGGAACATGGCTAGCAATGACCCAACGTGTGATCCCTATGAACCACAATTTCAATGGGTGCTGGAGCCCTCCATGATGTGCAAAGTGCATTATTCTGGGCATGCAGCCTGTTTGAAATCGAATTCTTGGCATTTGAAATGGAAACATGCACAATAGTGTTCAGCAACAGTAGTTCAGTGCTGTTTGATGATAAAATAGTAATTCAGTGCTGTTTGCTTTCGTCAGGGGGCTGAACTCGATGACCTGAGGTCTCTTCCAGCCCTAGGTTTCTATGACAAGGAAGTGACAACCCTGTCAGCCAAGCTCTGATGTATCCAACCTATAAAATTCATTTCTTGTTATATAGTTAAGTGTTGTAGTCATTAGGCCCAGTTCAGCACAGTACGTAAGCATGTGCTTAACATATGGCTAGTCCCAGTGAAGTGCTTCATGCTTCAAACCTAGGCTAATGTGATTTGCTGAACTGGGATCTTACTTACTGATTGGCTCGTTCCTTGGGTCATTTACTTTTTTTAAGGTGCATGGGTTTCACAATTCTTTCACTTAATTATAGCAAAGTAGCCCTATGCAAATTATTTTAATCAACAAAAATGTTATGTTAGTTTTATTGTAAACATACTTAGTTTCTAAAAATGCATTGAAATAGTTATACTAATGATCTAAAAACACCAAAACAAAAGCTAAATAACAGCTTTAATAGTTTATTTAGTTTTAATTTTGATTAATTTTCAGTCAATCTGGAAAATGTTGATTACCTTCTGCTCACAGGAACGTAACATTTTAAAACTAGGTTATGCTAGAAAATTAAACATTTTAAAAGTCTTGCTAGTATCACAATAAAGAGAGACATTGTACAGTTTAAAGTTCAAAGGATATGCAGTCTTACCTCCACAATAGCATTCAGGGCAGTGTCAGCACCAATGCTAAAGTCAGTGCCTGGCACATTGTTGCTAATAGTAGCTGGCAACACACAGATAGGAATGCAAAACTCCTCAAAGCGAGCACGTGCCTCAGCTAATTGCAGACAACTTTCATAAGCCTGAAGCAGCGGTACAAGTATTATTAGCAATACACCCTTGCATATGGATGGCAAATTACTATGCATTCAGCTAGTGGCTCCTTGCGTGTGATGCGAGGGTTGGCTTTCCATTGGCACAAAATAAAATTGATGATATTGAGGGACAATTTTTTTTTTCCTATAAATACCACAACAGTGCACTGGGGTCGCATTGGCACAATGCTCTTCTGAAGAAAGTGCAGAAGGAAGTTAATGCGAGTTAGTACAGAGTGAAATTGAAACGTGGATAATGCAGAGATCTGAAGTAGCCAAGCAGAAATGTGGGCAGCATGAATGTACTAGAAATAAGTCACCTCAAATAAGGTTAAATGAGCAAACACTATTCTGTATACTAAATGGTTTAAGGAAAGTAACTAGAAAAACACCTATACTCACAAGAAAAAGCGTGAGGATATACTACTATTACGGACCCTGCTTTTTTAGCTATCACTTTATCCTATAAGGTGAAGAAACACCTCTATTACTGAAAGAAAAAAATCACACACATGATTTTTCCTGAAAGGAGCATGTACATCAGAAAACACCTGTTTTTATGCATTCAAACTTTGGTAACTGCATAAAAATGCAGGGATCTTGCACATACACATTGGCAAGACCATATATTTTGCAAGAACGTTTCCGAGGGTTTTTGAGGGGTCTTTTGGAATTTCAAATCCTATATAGTCAGAAGATAAATGTACAGAGTGTGAGGTAGTCTGTGTATATCTGACAGACTCCAGAGTTCCTAGTACTTTATAGGGAAGGACGACAATGTGCAGCTGTTCTGACGTAAAGAATGTACTAATCCAATTCTTCCTCAACATGCAGTAATCCTGAAAAATCACTGTGGGGAGAAAATGTGAGAAAAATCCCCACATATCCAGACTCTCCAAAGGAAATCCAAATCCTATTTTCTCCAGCCTCTTTCCTAGCAGGGAAAGCAGTGCACCGGTATCTGGTGGGAGTGGATATAAAATACTAAATTTTGCTGCGTGAGGAGAGAAACTCTGCAGGCCAACCAGCTTCACCCCCAATAAATCCAGCAGATGTCTGTGTAATGGCAGACTGTTAGCAGAAAATGGAAGAGGTGATCAACCTGGTAAATTTCCAGGAGGGAAGACAGGAATTGGAGTAGTTGTTTATGTGTGGGAGGGGTCCACATGGCTTGGAAGTATGACGTGGTGGTGGGGACCGAAGTTAAAATCTCACCACCAACACAGTGAAGTCCACTCCCTCCCTGAGGATTTTGGAAGTTTAACTTTCACTGACAACTAAAACTGGGATTTGACCGATCGCGGTGTCGATCAAAAAACTGCCCAGTTATCTTTGCAGTGCTGAGAAGCGCCACAACCAGAAGAGGGGATTGGCATTTGTCTTTTCAAGATTTGTCTTTCAAGGTCTTTCCCCCACCATGGAAAGCCTTGGTGGGGGAAATTCAAAGAACAGCCACTACCCCAACCCAGCCAGGTTGCACTGAGCTTTTCCTTACACAAGAAAAGAGACACTGATTTGGGAGCTGGTTTAGATTAGTTAAAGCCTCAAAGCAGGTTGGGTACCTGCTATGCACTGATGAGCACAGCTGCAGCATTTTAGCCAGAGGCTTGAAGTAGTGGGGCAGTTAGAGGGAGATATGAAGCAATTAGTGGCACAACCACGTAGTTAGCCTGCAATGAAAGGCACATTTTCCTTGCATTAAATATCCTGTCACTTTATTTGATGCAAATGTTTTTAGCAAATGCATATGCAAAGACTGTGCAATAACCAGGATCACTGTTGCGACTCCCCCCCTCCTGCAAACAGTCACTTAATACAAAGGGTATATTTCACAGTCTGTAAAGGGTTAAATAATCAACAGACAATTTAATAAATGTTGTTAAATTGTTACAGATTGTAGCACAATGCAACAGGTTGCTTATAGCCCTGTATCCTAGAACAATGATTGCTTATGTCTGTAACATGCTTATAACATCTATGAATCAGATTCAACCTGTCATAAATATACCCTTAATATAAATGTGACAAATGAGAACTGAATAAAAGTATACAATAACTCAGCACCACCCTTCCTCTACCCAACCCCCATTTGCTGCTGTTTCTGGTTGTTAGATGATTCACCCCTTACCTCTGCTGCTTCCCTGACAGGTTCTCTTTCCTCCCTTTCACATGGCTGGTGCTAAGCTGCTCCTCTCCCATTTTTCCATTCTCCATCTGTGACTATCAACTTTTCTTCCTCCTTCCCTCTTACTCCCACTTTCCTTAGGCATATGCCTGCATAGCAAAAGCTGAGCACAGTGTAGTGTGGATAGCCACTAAGGCTGTGAAAGTGTAACTATGTACATGTTTAACCGATGAGCTTCATTAAGTTTAAAAATCACCTCCTCACCCACACTGGCTTCCGGGAAGCCACTTCCACCACCCGCCCTGTGTAACCACTGAAATTTTGAGCAGTTACACAGTTACTTTAACACATTTTGTACATCCCTAGCTCAGGCAGGCTAGCCAGTTCATGGCTTTTATGGTGCAGACATTGTGAATTTAAGACGTTTTCCTGTCTGTGGCTTAACTCTTTATTTCTTTCTCTTAACCCTCTTTAAGCTCCATCACACTTTAAATTATTCCCTGCCCCCCATCTTCTTACCAGTCTCTGTTGGCTATTAGAGGAGCTATAATTTAGTTTCACTCTGTTTAAGCAAATGGGAACCACTTGTCTTATGTAAAATCATGTTGTAGAATTTTCTCTGAAATCTTCCCGTGGTTGGAGATTTGTGTTGCAGAATCCAAGCTTTTATTTAAAAATTCAGTCTTTATAGTGTTATAAAGAAAACAATTTGAAAATACTGACCAGTGTACACTTCCTGAGTGATGTGTTCCCGAGTTTGCACACAGCCTGCCATAATAGCCCTGAAAGAGCCACCTCATTTACCGTCACAAATTGTTAACACTTTAAACATGTTAATTTAAACATCATCACTATATTAATGATCTAACTGATGATTTTTTTTTAGCCGAAACTGCCAGCTAACATGCTTATCCCACAATCCTCAAATGTCTCCTACATCCAGCTAGGTGCCAAAAGTGCCTACCAGATTAACTCTGCAAGGCAGTCATACAATGTCAGTACAAAAATCTGACATCAAAAAATAAAATGTAGGGAAAGCGTAAATTTGATTTAATATAAAAAACATATAACATGGGACAAACTGCACTGAGCATAAGATTCATTTTTTAAATATTTTTCTACTCAAGATCATTCATGTCAGCTGAAGAAGTGGGGTTTGAAAGCTCATGATAGACTAACACAGCTACCCCTCTGAGTTTTTTTTAGTATGTGACTAAATTCTAGTATTAGAATCCTGCATTCTAAAATGTAAGTGAAACTGACACAATTTCCAGGGTGCTGTGCTAGAGAGGCTCAGAATTAAAAAATCTTGCTACTCAATTTAGGTCCCACTGCTAAGGAGTGCACAGATCTTTTCTTTAGGTTGTAAATTCTTCAAAGCAGGGAGTCCTATATTTTGTTGTTCATCTTCTATTTAGCACTATCATGAACCCTCTTTAATTCAGAATTTCTACACATTAGGAGCTATCTATTAACTCTATAATATTTTTCCTGAGTGCAAGAAATGGGAAATAATTAAGCACATTAAAAGATGCCAAAGCACTACTGGATGATTATCGGTTGTCTGCATGTAAAGATATACACTGAATTATCCACAATTTACTTTTGGAGCTTGATTATTTTAGTATTTAGTTGTGGTTAAGGAAGCCATTTTACTCCCTCCTTAGAGTCTTCAAAATAGTAACTATCATCTTTGGACAGATCTTATATACAAACATATCTTGGACAACATGAGCCATGCAATGCATCAACTAACCAAAAATTACACTTGTATTATGTACAGAGAACAATTTATCTGACTATGGAAAATAAGCCCCCCAGTTAGAAAGTCAGTATCCTATAAGATACTGTTTACATGGCTGACTATTTTTCAGACAATATAACGGAGGCAACTAAAGTAACTAGCCAGACTAAAATTGTTCAGGATCTCAGAAAGCTGCCTATATACGTACTAGAGACATCTCATTACCCATTAGAAGACCACATACTTACCTTATTACAAACTGACAAAGACGGACATTTAAATAAGAAGTGCATCAATAAAACAGTTGGTTTGAATCCCTACAACAAAGTTTCAGGTCACTTTAGTGCTCATGAAATATGCCAGACTGATAATATTGGAAACTATGTCATATCCACAGACCAGGGACCATTAACTTCACCCACTAATGTGCTTCAATACTGTTCTAAAGGAATCATTTGTAGGAGTTCATTGTTCATGCCCATGCAATATCTCTGCTCAATATTCTCATTCATAGCAACTAGGAGATTGCCCATGCATATTTAACAAGCCATTTGGCCATTACAGAGGGTGACATCAGTACTGAGCATAGGTACCGACTTCCCTTCTAGCCAGGAGGTGCGACCTCCCCCTGCCCTCACTCCGCCTCTTCCCTCAACCCTCTGGCCCCACTTTGCTCCCATTTTACACCTTACCTCCAAAGTTTCCCCCACCCAGCCTCTTCTCTACCTCTTCCCCCAAGCACACAGCATCTCCACTCCTCCCCTCCTTCCTGGAACATCTGGAATGCCACAAAACAGCAGTTAACAGTGGGCGGGAGGCGATGGGAAAGAGGGAGGAGTTGAGCAGCAGTGCTACTGGGAGTGAGAGATACTGAGAGGAGGGGGAATGTTGGCTATTGCTGGGTGTTTTTCCCCGTGGGTGCTCTAGCCCTGGCGCATCCATGGAGTCAGCATCTATACTACTCAATATGATCTGAATGTGTGAAATTCAAGGAAAAGGTCTATGTACCACTACCAGTTTTCTGAGAGACCCACTATAGCTTCCATCTGAACTGATGCTCAAGGACAGAAGGCTTACATATCTTAAGAACTTCTGTTATTAAGAAAAAGTCCTTTCATTTTTCTAAACAGAAGATCTTAAAGAAATTATTTCAACTTTATTTTAATTCTCTTCATGGCTTAACTGAAATTTATGGCTTCCTGAACCACTATTCATCTCAAAACAAAGTTAAACTACGGTATTAAAAAGATGGGAATACTGTCTGACTGCTATCTAATGATGTTACATAAAATCTAAAATACTGCTATGTGTCCTGCTCTGTGGAAAACAGTCTACAAGTTCTAAAAGATGACAGTTAAGTAAATGCAGAAAGTCTATGAAAAGAAGAAAAGGCAGGCATCATGCATTATAGCATTATTTTACTTACCTTGATTTGATATCAATCTTTTTTGGAATGGAGAATTTTATTTACCAGAACTGGAAACAAGGCCAACTTAGAAATAACTAAATTTTGATCTGTTGTTTACACTCTTTACAAGGGCAATGTTACAAGGGAAAGCAAACATATAAATAATGTATCAAGATTTAACTTGGCTAAAAATAAATAAAATGAAAAGTTGACTCTTCCATATACAGGTAAGTTAATAAGTATATAAATGCAAAAACTGATGTTAATGCTCATGGATTTAATAAACTTGATGA
Source organism: Apalone spinifera (assembly GCA_030068395.1). NCBI lineage: Eukaryota > Metazoa > Chordata > Testudines > Trionychidae > Apalone > Apalone spinifera. Next base: position 21,063,144 of record JANRFK010006697.1, read on the forward strand.
ATCTGTCAAACCTCTCAAAAATGTCAGATAAGGATTAAAATGTGTGAAAGTACTTATGGTATATGTACAATGCAGTAACACACATGCACCCGGAACACATATCATTTGACTTGGGCTTGCAGGGCTCAGGCTGCAGGTCTCTAAAACTGTTACATAGATGTTTGGATTCAGATGCCAGCACAAATGTCTGCACTGCAATTTTACAGCCCACTTAGGCAGAATCCCATGAGTCAGCTGATGTGGTCCAGGTGCAGGTGTTCCAATACAGATCTATCCTAAGTGACTTACAAACTGAAGTCCCATGTTCAAAAGGGACTTGAAAATCACTATCTTTCACAGAAAATCAGTGGGACTTATGTGCCTTCACACTTACACTTTTGGAAATGAGACTAAAGGGCTATTCAATAATTCTCCCTCTTGCTATATCCTTGTATGAGGTTATGGTCATGATTTTATAAGACACAGGACAAGAACCACAAAGTAGCACTTCCAGGTACATGAATGAAGTAAACATGCTACGAAGGAGAGCTAGAATTCCTTCAAACTAAATCCAGAATGAAAAATGTGAGACATTTTGGTCTTAAAGAAAGAGCCTCCTTAGTAGTTTGCAGTCTTTGATTTTAACTGTAGACTTTCTTTGCAGATTAAACATGATTTTCACCAAATATGATTTTCTCTTTTAAAAATAATTTCAAAATCACTGCTGTTTTTTATTCCATGGGAACCTGAATTCTGGTTCTGAATGCATAAATAGAAAACTTCTATATTTGGAGTAAAAATGAGAGATTTATGTTTCCTGACATTTTCAAAATTACTTCAATAAGATATAAATTTACATTCTTGACAATAAAATCAGACTTTGTTTTAATAAGTGACTCTAAGGCTATTTTCTGTCTAGTCAACACTAATTATTTTGGATATTAATAGGCACATCTTTTTAGTTGAGAATACAAAAAAGTTCCTGAGTTCTGAGTAGCTACCTCTTCTATTAGGCTCAAGAAGAGTTATCTCCATATATTACATAGTGAAAACACTGCTTTTTATTAAGAATATAAGAAAAGGTGTTCTGGGCCAGACCATCGGTCCACCTAGCCTAGTATCCTCCTTTCTGAAGGTGTCTGGTACCAAGTACTTCAGAGAGAATGAATAGAAGAGGGCAATTTACTGAGTGATCCATCCCTGTAGTCCAGTCCAAGTTTCTAGCAGTCAGATCAGGAACACTCAGAGCACGGAGTTACATCTCTGACCATCGTGGCTAATAGCCATGATTGCTTACTTTGATCAAGAGTTTTTGGCCACAGACTTTGTACTTGGACTTTCAGAAAGCCTTTAACACTGTATCTTTCATCACCCTTATCCATATGGCTGTTGACCCCTCGAATAATTCCAAAAAAACTGGTGGTGAATAATTTCCCTTTTCAAAAGCCATCGTGACACTTTCCTGACATCATATGTTCATCTATATCCCAGAATTGTCCCAGATTTGAGGTGTCATTAGAGGAGATTTTGGAACAAATTGATAAACTTAACAGTAACAAGTCACCAGGACCAGATGGCATTCACCCAAGAGTTCTGAAAGAACTCAAATGGGAAATTGCGGAACTATTAACTGTGGTTTGTAAACTATCCTTTAAATCAGCTTCCGTACCTAATGACTAAAAGATAGCTAATGTGACGCCAATATTTAAAAAGGGCTCTAGAGGTGATCCTGACAATTACAGACTGGTAAGTCTAAAGTCAGTACCGGGCAAATTAATTCTATAGTAAAGAAGAAAAATTATCACACACAGAGATGAACACAATTTGTTAGGGGACAGTCAACATGATTTCTGTAAAGGGAAATCACGCCTTATTAATCTATTAGAGTTCTTTGAGCGGGTCAACAGACATGTGGACAAGGGGGATCCAGAGTATATAGTATACTTCGATTTCCAGAAAGCTTTTGACAGGGTCCCTCACCAAAAGCTCTTAAGTAAAGTAAGTTGTCATGGGATAAGAGGGGAGGTCCTCTCACGGACTGATAACTGGTTAAAAGACAGGAAACAAAGGGTAGGAATAAATGGTTAAGTTTTCAAAGTAGAGAGAGGTAACTAGTGGGGTCCCCCAAGGGTCTGTTCTGGGACCAATCCTATTCAACTTATTTATAAATGATCTAGAAAGAGGGTTAAATAGTGAGGTGGCAAAAATTGCAAATAATACAAAACAGCTCAAGATAGTTAAGACCAAAGCAGACTGTGAAGAGCTTCAAAAAGATCTCACCAAACTAACTGATTGGTGATGACAAATGAAATTTAATGTAGATAAATGTAAAGTAAAGCACATTAGAAACCATAATAACAACTATACATACAGTATGATGGGGACTATTTAACCACACCTACTCAAGAAAGAGATCTTGGAGTCATTGTGGATAGTTTACTGCCACTCACTGTGCAGAGGCAGTACAAAAGAAAAAAGAATGTTAGGAATTATTTAAAAAGGGATCGAGAATAAACAAAAAATATCTTATTGCCTCTATATAAAACCATGGTACGCCCACATCTTAAATATTGTGTACAGATGTGGTGGTCGCTTCATCTCAAAAAAGATATATTGGCATTGGGAAAGGTTCAGAAAAGGGCAACAAA
>JANRFK010006697.1:21075466-21088582 GCA_030068395.1 Apalone spinifera
ACTAGAATCATATAATCACAGAGCTGGAAGAGACCCCAGAAGGCCACCAAGTCTCTACTTCCTATTTTTCCCTTCATTGCCTGATTTTTTTTAGAGCATAAGCTCTTCCTGGTTTTATCTGTCTGCATATTGTTATACTTTCTCAGTTCATATCTATCTATCTATCTATCTAGCTACCTGCATGTTTAAACTCTTAGCCAGTAGCTGACCATGGCAAGAAATCTAAGCCAGAAAGTATATACTCTAGCAATTCCATTTTTCCAAAGATTATGGAAAGTTGGAATTTTCTTTTTATGAAATAAAGAGACTTGTGATCAAACTTAAAAATAAAATACATAGCTTTTCCAGAAGAAAAATCTAACAAGCTAACTAAACCCAATTCAGTGGAAGAAGAAAATAAAGGAAAAAGAACTACAAATCACTCCTTTCATGCTGAGAGAATCTAAATGTGTTTCCATAGCTCTAACGCTGCAAAGCGAATCTGACAGAAAACCTAAGCAGAGGAAGGGCTTGTAAATATTACAGAGAAGGCACAACCATCTAATGATACAGAGCTCAAGGATTCATTGAGAACCCTGGAGCACATTCTGAAGATCTCAAGGCATCTATGAAAAGTTCCTTCCTTGGCCCCAGGACATGATGTCATTGTTTGGAGGTCTGCAGGTGCATTTGTAATGCTAAGACCCAGAACCCACTACTGCCTGAGCACAAAGTCTCAGCTGTTAGCCGAGGCTGTAGAAGGCTCAACCTCTGTGGCCCAGCTACCACTACAGGGAGACAGAACTCCACACTGAGTAGCTTACATACACTACTACCCACTCCTTTGAGGGTAACAGAAGCCCAGAACTTGGGGCCTGGTGATTCACAGGGCTCAGGGCACTAGTTGCCACCATTTAAATTGCCACTGGAGCACCAAGCTAGAATGTCATGCTGTGTGTTCCAGGCAGCACTAAGGGGAGGGCACACTCTAAGCAGCGCTGTGGGCGGCTGCCCTCAGACCCACCCCTCTGCACTTGGCCCTGCCTCTTCCAGGGTCTCCTTCACCCCGCCCAGCAAATAGCATATACAGCTACCCTGTCTCCACCCTCTAATCTTCTAGCCATGCACACTGAGATCTCACAAAGTGTTTTGCTCATTGGACAGAAATATGAGGAATCCTACCCAGTGACCCTCCCTTTAAAATCTTTTAAATGTGAGTATAGATATACAGCAACAGATGCCAGACATACCCATGATAGATACGAGTCTTAGAAAGGAATTCCTAAGAAGAGTATTTCTTAGCTTTAAAAGACTGTTACTCTATACCAATTTTAAGATTAAAGTCGAAGTGTATCTTACCAAGCCTCTTTCATTAAAGTTTTTATTCTAATTACACCAAATACAGTATAAGATTATTTTTAGCAAACAGTTGTTAAATTCCAAACTGAAAATATGTCAAGATTTATTTCCTAAAATACTTCAGACCAAAATTATTCTGCACATTAAACAGAAAAAACAAAATGGCTCATTTAATTATTTAAATGATATAACTTGCCTTTGGAAGTTCTGCATCTGGTTTTTTGTGAGACAATAATTTGTAGGTGTTCAGGTTGTTTTCAAAGCTCCTAAAAAAAGGAAAAATAATGTTTTCATTATGTAGTTTTTAAATTCTTTGAAACAAAATGTGTTTTTGTGACCAATAAGGATCAATCTATCTACCTATCCAAATAAATAGTAACAAGTTGCTAAATTTGGCACTAAATTTTTGCATTCCAAACCCAAGTCACACACATTTTAGACACTTGAGCTCTGATTTCACAGAGGTGATTTATAAAGATGAAAAGGGCTATTATTATAGTTCTTACTACCTGCTAGTATCAGACAAGATCCAGACAAGAAAATTCAAAGCCAAACACTATTGTATTTTCTACAAGACATTTGCAATAGGAAGCTTCACTCTTACTCCTAACTAACATGAATGAGAGTGCAAGTTTTGCCTCACAAAAACTGAATGGCCAGATACAAACTTACAGCAATTAAGCTAGTTCAATAGGTGCCATTAACTAAGCAATGACCACTTCTAATCTGTGGAAGAGAAAAGGAAACTAAGGATTTTAGTTTCGGAGATGCACATTCTTCAACAGAAGTTATTCTTCTGAGCAGGTTGAAATTTTGTCAAGCGATGCAGACTAACAGGTATGAACTCACCCTTCAATAAACATAATGGTAAACATAAGCCCCACCAAAGACAAAAGGAATGTCTTAACCTTCCCAAGAGCTTTTGCTGAGTATTGCTTTCAGAGAGATACAGCCCAAAGGAGCAGCTGAAAGCACCATGCCTGACCCTGGAAGAAACCTGAGGAGAAGTTTTGGGGTTAGAGATGCAGGCTGACAAGAGCACTTTTGGTGCTGTGAGCAAAAAAAACCTGTTTTCAGCTATTTGATTCTATCTTCATTCAGAGACACACGAGCAAATACATTCTTTATAAGTAACTAAACTGCATCAGGGAAATACCTTTCTACTATCAATCTCTATTCCCAACTGAAATACTCAGAGGGCCCCAAACTCTAATAGTCACTCAGGCCAAAAGGGAAACATTGTTTAACTACAGAGTAAAAAATACCAAAGACAGGAAATTAAACTTACAATGGCCAGAACTTTACAATGTTATCTTGGCAACTACTGGAAGCTAATATAATTTAGGGAACACCTACATAAGTACATTGATGTAGTATACTGGTAATGTTATTTATTTATAAAAGTCATTGAAAAATGTTAAGGGTGATAACTGTATTTTATTCTCTAATGTGCTTATCTTTATTGTATATACATTTACAACTGAATATACTAACTTACATAAGGAAAACACACTTTAACCAAAAATCACAGTAATTTTCTAAATTCAGACATTTAACAGGAATAATAGTGTTTTTTGGGAAAGGGGAGGAGAAGGAACCTTACATCCATATGAAATAAATAATTTAAAAACTGGAAAGATAAAAATCTAGATCTGTGAAAATAAAATAACACTGAGAATGTCACTAATCCCTATAAAACTTAATAGGCAAAGTAGTATTACAGATAGGTAAGGATGTATTTTATTATTAAATAACTTGATTTGTTTCTCTTATATAGGTTAAACCTCTCTAGTCCTATATCCTCGGGAACCTGACCAGTGCCAAACCAGAGACTTTGCCAGATCACAGGAGGTCAGACCACTAGCATTGTCTAGAAGCGTTACTAACACTTCCATTGCTTACCGGGCTCTCAAACAACATTTAGGGGTAAATTTGATCTAAACAACAGCAGAGGACACAGTGAGCCAGTACTGGTGACTACAAACAAACTTTATGGAACCACGGTTAACTTGACCACACCCATGACAAGTATACAGTCAGCTAACTAAAATCATGCCAGACTATGGATGTTGCTAGACCAGAGAGCACCAAATTAAAGTGATTCAACCTGTACTTTCACAAATCCTTAATAGAGTTGCTCTCTTTTCACAGTAATCTAATGCTACTGTAATAAAACAACCATCTACCTTTACTAGGCCTGCCTACCCTAGTCCACCACATATTTGATTCCAAATACATAAGCAAACTTTCAGTCATCTCAGACAGTCCCTGTTGATTCATTCCTGCCTGACTGTAGACTTACATATCAGGATCAAAGTCCATGTTGAGTCTTAAAGCAAACTGCAGCTAATTATTGTTTCCTGTGTCTGAAAATTATAGGAATATAAACTTTTATTACTGTGATTTCTAGGTTACTCCTCTGAAACTCCCTCTGCTAGTGCAGAGTTAAAGATAGGCTTATGGACTCAGTGGCTGATTGACACAGGATCAGGCAATGAGTCTCCCATAAGGACAGAGTCTCAATCTCTGGTGCCACTTTGATTTGAATACAGCTGCTAAGAGGAGGAGTCAGCTGGGGGCTGCCCTCTTGCTAGCTGAGGATTCCTGGATAGTTTGTTTGCTGACAGGGTTCTGAAGTGTTTGAAAGGACTGAGATGCTGCCCTTTCTCACGCTCTGAAGAGTTCACGTGATACACACAACTTACTATGGTCACACCATAAAGCCTGCCGAACAATCCCTGACAGGAGATCAGAACAGCATGAGTTTTAATGTGTGTGCTAATGAACAGAAAATGTTAGAGTGAAGTCTTACTTTTGAAATTTTGTAACAGGAAGAAAAGAGGGAGAGAGTCTGTATAAAGAACACCAGCCGATTCACTGTCTCAGCACTTTTAGTTAGAAGTTTTTCATAGTAATTCCAAATCTATCTATAACATTTTACCCTGTTGACAGCGTGTTTTGTGTGCATTAAATGTGTGCTAACTAAGAATATGTGATGCTTTCTCTTTGAAACTGACTGGGGACTATTACCATCAGTTTATCAGGGTTTTAAATACTACAGCCCCAATGCTTAACTCTGAAATGTTTTCTGAAAAATCTTGTCAAGATTGAATTATGGCCTGTGCTTCAGCAATGTGTTAAGCTGAGGTGCTGGAGAAAGGAGAGTGGATAGTAATTTTGAGTTTACCCAGGCCCAAGTACATCAACAAGAAGGCAAAGTAATTCATTATCTCTTAAAGCAGATAGATGGGCTTGATTTTATGGGTACCTTCCACGAAGTCTCACAGCCTCACAAAACTTTCTTTCATCCATTGCTTTCTGTACTTCTTGAGTCTTAAAATGTAATGAAAAGAATAGGTTAGTAAATTAAAGACTGCACTGTAAATGGATCTTTTCTGAAACAGCACTGCTATTTGTAATACTGAATTTACAAACTGATGCTTGATTTGTTGTATATCGTGACCTGTAACACACTGGCATATTTGTACTTTTCTAACCAATTCTGCAAAGGACAAGGTGGTTTGAGGGTGGGAGAGAGAAGACTGGCATCTAAAACAGCCACATAAGGAGAATTTTATTTAAATGGGGATAAATGCTGAATAATTTTGGAGGAGGAAACCAGATTTATGCAAACAGGCTATAATGGATGGAGATTTTGTAATCAAAGAGACAGGGCGCAAAATGAAAGATTCAGATGAAACTGAAAAACAATACTGGTTTCCAAATCTGAAAAAAAGCAGCAATATTTCTTTGTTGGACTGCATTTGACAGTGATTATCACTAACACAAATGCATAATAATTACACACAGCAGAGACATAAAGAGGTCATTAGTATAAACACAAGTTAAGTGTCCCATCACGTTATATCTAACAACAGACCATTGATTGTTAGAACACTTCGCTACAGTTAATGAATAAGTGTAAATTGGATCTTCTCCCGGAACTCACCATCTGCACGCACTCCATTAAAGGCAGACGGACAGCCTGGTTCCCAGACAAGGACACAACACAAGCAGGAGTATCTTGTGTAGCCTCTAGAAGGGCCAGAACAGCTTCCACACCCATACGGCTTGCCTGAAAACAAAAAAAAAAAGAGAGAGAGATGTCTGTGTGTTTGGGGACACACTCAGAAACACCACAGAAACAGAAAAGATCTCTCTTTACATTATTAAAGCAATCACTTCGTGATAATTGTGATCACAGCTGGTTATGTTTACTGTAGTGCGACCCACAAGACAAGTACGACTATTCTCACACCTGGCTTGTAAAGAACACTGCATAGCCAGGTTTTGATCAGAGCGCTTCTAAAGGAAATAGGATTACTAGTAAATATGATTATTAATAAGTACATTACAAAGAAGGTTATTCTTTTTTAAATCTATCCACCTACTTATATGGTCCCTACATACAACACCTATCAGCAGTAACTCTGCATGGATACATGCATGCTCTCTGCAAATCCACAAACTATACCTTTAATTAATTTATGTTGGTGATTGATATACAGCACTGCGAGGATAAGTAGCAGAAGCAGTCTAAAGACAGATGTACACTATAAACTTTTGCCAGTATAGGAATGCTACTTTGGTATATGATTATTTTTCTGACATTTATATATTAGAGTGCCCCCTGCCTGTGGCAGGCCTTGCAGGGCTAGAGCAGCTAGCCCCCTGACAACAGCTGCTCCAGCCCCGATGGGTTAACTGGAACAAGTCAGCCTCACCTGTTAATGGTGTGGCTTATCAGTTAACCAGTTAAACATTCACATCCCTACTAGCTAGAAATTTTTTTTTTTTACTATATAAACTGTGTCTATGCTAGGAAAATATGTCCATGTGACTGTGCTGGTAGAGCTATAACTGCAAACACTTTCTAGTGGATACAAGGCATTTATACTATATCAATCCAATTCTAGATACTTTATATACTGATGTACTAATCCATATTTCTGTGTAACTTCCAAGGTTATTTTGGTCCACTTACAGTGATGTCTATAATAATAAACTAGAACCGTGGTAACCAACCAACCCGTCGATCGCGATTGACTGGTCGATCAGAAAGCCCTGACTAGTCGATTGTGAGATGTTCGTGACCCCCCCCCCCCATTTCCCCTCATCCCGAAGAAGCACCACTACCAACCTCAAGCAATGGGGGAGGTAGTGCCAGCTTCCTGCGGGGTGGATGGAAGTCCAGCAGCAGTACGCCACTTCCAGGGTTTGAGGAAATGCGCAGGCTGCTCCCCTTCCCCCAAACAGCCGGCACTGTACCACAAAGCAGGTCTGTAGCGCGCCAAAGACTCTCTGTGTGGGGGGCAGGTAGGAGTCCCCAGAGGAGGCGCGGGCCGGGACTTCCCTTTTCCACGCGGGGGAGGAGAGGTTAGAAGTTCCGTGAAGAGGTGCATACCCGGCTTCCCTCCTCTATGGGGGGATGGGGTCCCCAGAGGAGGCGCGCTGGGGGTTCCCTGTCCCCTGAAGCAGAACCCACTGGCACCCTGTCCCCTGACCCCGTCTCCTGCCGCAGAACCCACTGGCACTCTGTCCCCTGCCCTCCACTGGCACCCTGTCTCCTGCTCCAGCACCCACTAGCACCCTTCCCCAGTACTATGTCCTCTGCTCCCACCACCACAGTTGGGGCCACATTAGTGAGGTTGGGGAGGAGGAGAGGTTGGAAGAGTTATTTTTTTTGCATCTCACTTGTGTGGCCCCAACTGACTTTTCTGTGGGTCAGTGACCCCTGACTCAAAACAGGTTCCCCACCCTGTCTCATAAATAAAGACAATGCTGAAACTTTTTGTGTTTGACATATTTTCTTTAAAAATGAAGCCTGGCCAACAAACCCCCAAATGGAGCTAAGCCCCCATCTGGCCGCAGCATTATAACATTCCTGTATCCCCCCACCCCCGGTCCCTAAATCTGAGCCTATCATACACTGGAACCTCCTATTCTGAGCCTCTCACATCCCCAAACTCCTGCAGTCCCACATCCTCAGTCTTTTGCCACAACACTCCTGCACCATCCACACACCTGCAAATCTGCACCATCCATACACTGCCCATCTTACTCCCAACCTCCCTGCCCTGAGCCCCTCACATACTCCAACCCAAACTCCTGCACCTTTACATCCACAAGCATGTGGCTTGCTCAGTACCCCAACCCCAATACTTCCCATCCTGAAGCCCTCTCCCCGAGCTATCATCCCCTTCTCCATCTCCTCCTGCATCCAAATTCCCTCTCAGACCTTGAACCTCTTATGCCTTCCCACACCCAAATCCCTCTTTCCCACCCCAGAGCCCACACATCCTATCTCAACCCAGTGAGGGTATGGCTAGACTGCAGGTGTTTTTCCGGGATTCCAGAGGTATCCGGAAAAAACTGTTCTGTGTCCAGGGATGCATTTGTTCTTCTGCTTTTTTTTTTTAGCAGAACAGCAAACATGCTCTTTCAGTAACCCTTGTATTCCTCGTTCCATGAGGAATAAGAGGGCTTCCAAAAGAAAGCATTTTTCTGACATTTGGCCCAGTCTAGACAGATTCGGAAAAAAAGCGGCAGTGTAGCCATACCCTGAGCATGTATAAGGGCTGGGGATAGCAAGTGATAGAGAAGAGGAGAACAGAGGGCGGGGCTTCAAGGAGTGGGTGGGATTTTGGGGGAAGGTTGGGGCGGTAGATCTTGACTTGTTCTGATTTTTAAAAAGTTAACTTGGACGTAAAAAGGTTGGAGACCACTGAACTAGAAGATGGTCCCTAGTTAGAAAGCACTTATGTGCATAAATATTGATTTCAGTGGAATGATTTTGGACTTGATGTGACTGTCAAATTGTGGATTAAATTGCTCTCCTACAGAGAGGCAGCAATGGAACCAGCAAGGAGTTAGGTGCCAGGAGTTACTAACAGGCAAATCTGGCTTTGCTCAACAGTTACATTGAGCATTCGGAGGCACACTCTCTCTCCCCAGCTCCCAGTGGCCATGGCTTGCCTTTCCCAGCCAATGGGAGCTGTGGGAAACAGTGGCTAGCATGCCCTTGAGAACTGCACAGCTTTCCACAACTCCCATTGGCTGGGAACGGGAAACTGCAGCCATGGGAACAGCAGGGGGATGTGTCTGCAAACACTCTAACAAACTGCCTCACCTCCCACCAGCAGATTACTCTGATGGGCTGCATGCCAAATGTTGCTGACACCTCTTTTGGATAAAGCACATTACTTCTCTATTGCTTGAGTTGGGGACAATAATTATAGTTGGTTATTTTACAAAAGAACTGAGGGAATTAATGGGTTTTTGTAAACAATTCAAAATGTTTGAATGAAAAGGTATGCAGAAGTGGAAGCATGTGCTGCTATTGTTGCCCCATGCACTCTTCCAGGGTTTGCTGGCATCATCAGAGGTTCACTCACCAAAATTCTATCAAAGGCTGAAGGAGTGCCTCCTCTTTGAACATGACCCAGAATAGTAACACGAGTGTCAAATCCCAGCTGCTGAACCACAAGCTGCAAAGAATTTCAAAGTGTAAATGAGAAATAGAAAGTATCAGCATCATTACAGCAGTTTCATAATGCACACAATGGGAATACTGTAAGCATCAACAGTGGTGACACAACTAAGGAATTTACTTAAGTCTCTTTACAGCTAGGTTAGGACTACTAATCTCCAGACTCCCACTCTGAAGGAAGGATTGTGCAATTTAATAATGGTAAAGAAGTTGTTTTGCCTACAATGCTTTAATTAGGGAGAAACCTACTGATGTCATTCATTTAGTAACAAATGACCACTTAGAAAAACAAAAAAATATATGATGTCCTTAACCTTATAAAAAAGTCAAACATCACAATTAGAATAGTGATAGAGATGCAGCTGTCATCACAATTAGAAGTCTGGAAAAAATAGTATACTGAAATAGGGTTTCTTTATAACCATCTTATAAAGATGCAGTCTAAATATCTTGGAGTAACTGTGCAATTACACCCTCTATGGAGGTGTTTAGTCTTATACAGATTTCTGATTCACTGCCTTTGGCTAATGTCCATGAACAAAAAGAAGGTATAACAATTTGTTCCAGAAACGATGGGCTTCCACCAAATTAAATGTTGATTTTTATCTCTCTCAGTAACAGTAAAATTTGTGCAGCTTGGTAGCCTGATATTTTTATTAGGGAAGATCACAGAGAATTATTTTATTTTAACTGAAAAAAACTACATAAATAGACAAAAGAAAAATATATGCGGTCATTTACTGACTAACTACATTTTCTTTCTGGTGCATTTATTCATCAGTAAAGTACAAGTTCAGGCTCATTAAAACAGGATCATTTGTCAAAATCTCCTCTGCTCCAGTACAGGTTGGACCTCCCTGGTCTGGCAATGTCAGACCTGACCGGTCCTGAATGAGATTTTCCAGACCAGGGGACGTGTCCCCTGCCACCAGCCCCGAGTCACACGGCCCTCTGCCTTTGGCCCCCTCTATTCCTGGCCCGCACTGCCTCTCCCTACCCCCTTCCACTCTCACCCCACCCAGCCAGGCTGTCTGCCCTGCTGCCACTGGTCCCAGCCTGCCATGGGCGTTGAGGGTTCTTCAGGTCCCAGCCCTGTGCTGCTGCAGTTCCCTGGCCCCGCTTTACTGGGGGCAGCCAGGTTTCCCAAGCTCCACGCTGCCACGAGCTGCCAGGGTTCTCCAGTCCTCAGCCCCATGCCACTGTGGGCAGCTGGGATTCTCCAGTTCCCTGGCTCCATGTTGCCACGGGCGGCCAGATTTCCCTGGCTCTACTGCGGGCTGTCGGGTTCTCCTTCCTCCAGCCCCATGCTGCTGGGCTTCTCCAGCCTGGCCCTGGTACTTTTGTGGAGGCTCCCGGTCCCACTGCCCCCAGATGGGCTGCTTGGCCTCCTATCTTTAGGCTCCCAGGCTCTCTGTCCAGAAGCATTCATGGTCCTACTGGACCATGGATGTTGCCAGACTGGAGAGTACTGGTTTCAGAGGTTCAACCGGTGTAAGATGAGGAGGTAAGCAAACAGAAATAAGTACTATCCATTTTCCCCTCTCCTACAAGGCTGGTAATGAGATGTATGGACACCTCACTCATTCTCCATAAGAGTCACATTCCTGTTGTTTACGGCTTCCTAGAAATTTTACCAGGCCAAAGTCTAGGTAATAAGCAAGTAGTATTTTCCTCTGTAAATAACAAGATCAGTAACAACTATTTCCCACACTTTTATTAAAGCACTCTAATCAGTGGAAATAATTTGCAGTTTTTACAATTCTCTATTCATAAATCAAAGATTATTCCATTATGAGAGTGCTCCTGAAAAGTGCCAGACCGACAGCCATAGAGGGAACAGGTGAAGCATAGGAACTTCAGCTCAAGTTTCCCCACACCAGCCTGTCAATTGTTGTGTTTCAAAACCTGTTTCCAAAAGGGGCCATTTCCAACCATTTTCATTTCTCATTTAACCCTGAGCCTTGGTGTTATGTCCCCAAATGTTTCCTTTACCGGTACTGGGGGAGACATCCCCTGCTCACTACACTCTCCACTCATCTCTGGAGGTAGGCAGTTTCAGCTCCCGTAGCCCCAGCCACCAGGGAGAGCCAACTCGAGGCATGGCAGCCCGGGACTGCCCCAGCTCTCTCCCTCCGGACACTGGGCGCCTCCGAGGCCAGGCCACCCCAGCTATTCCTTCTCCCAGCCACTAAGGGAGTTGGGCTGGGCAGAGGTGAGGCCCAGCTCTCTTCCTCCAGCCCAGGGGTGTTTGGTCAGACCGAGGCTGACCCATCTCTATTCCTCTGGCCGCAGGGCAGGAGCGAGGCGAGGCCACGGCTCTCCTCTGCCCCAGGGAGAGTCCGAGGCTGCCCCAGCTCTTATTCCCCCCCATCCCTGCTCTTGCACCCCAAGATCTTGCTCTTGTACCCTCTGCCCCTTTCCCCCACCCACCAGCCCTGGCTCTTCCCCCCCATATCCCCAACCCCAAGGCCACCCCTGCTTTTTTCCTCCCAGCCTCTTCTCTTCCACCCACCAGCCCTGGCTCTTTTCTCTCCCCAGCTGCCAAGGAGGGGGACCAGGGCAAAGCTGGCCCAGTTCTCCCCCAGACCTAGGGGGGTATGTGAGGGCACTGGGGTGCAGGGAGGGGCACAGCTCCCGCCTCCCTGGATCACCAGAGAGGGGAAGGCCTCGGAAAGGGGGTGGCCCCCTGGAGCACAAGGAGGAGAAGAGGGTATAGGCCACGCGGCATATGGCCTCTGCCCCCCCACCCTCCAGTACTGGGGAGGAGGGGAAGGATAAAGGCCAAATGGCTCCTGCAGCCACGCCCCGCCATCCAGACCACCAAGAAGGGAGGAAAGGGGAAAGGCTGCATTGTTCCTGGGCTTCATGGCTCACAGCTTTGTTCCTCCCCCCCCCCCCCCCCCCCCCCCCCCCCCCCCCCCCCCCCCCCCCCCCCCCCCCCCCCCCAGAGCACCAGGGAGGGGAGGAGAGGAGAGGAGAGGAGAGTAAATGCGGCTTGCAGCTTTGCCCCACCCCCACCCCAGAGCACCGGGGAAGTGGGAAGGGGGCTGCTCTAGGGCCTCCCCAAACCCTGCACCACAGCCAAGCACTGGGCAAAGGGGAGGGAGGAGGGAGGGAGAAAGGGTAGAGGCAGGTGGGATGCAGAGTGACATGATGACGTCACTCTGTAGTCCTGCAGGAAAACTTTTTTTTTTTTAATATATAGGAAAGAAATTTTGATAAGGGCATCATTACGACCCCAAGAAACTTGACAGCTCATCACTTAATTTTTCCAAATACCATCATATAATAATTAATTATCTGAGACAGATTGAAGCAGATGTCCTAGATATCAAGTCTCTAAAAACAGCATTTCATTGACTGTCCTTTAACTTAACAAGAAATATGTTCCAATGTAAAGTCCATTGAAACCAATGGAAAGATTCTCATTTTCCTCATTGGACTCTGAATTAAGTCCAACAAGCACAAGCATAACAAGGCAAGTAGCAACAGCTCCTCCTAAGAGTCTATTTTACCTGAATGCCTGTGGAAATTCTAATTTTAGCAGTAGAAAGGGAACTACAAAGAGGTTCGATACTTACATCCTTAACCTTTTCTGAAGTGATAGGTTTGTTATGAGAATCAATAGCACCTTCTGCCACAATTATAATATTCAGCCTTTTTTTTCGTGCACGGTTCTAGGAGAAGAAAACATTGGATATTGAAAAAAGGGCCTGAAACAAGATACACCACTAAAAAAAAAGTTTTGAAAACAAACTAGTGTGTATTACAGACTAGTGACTAGAATCTTTTCCTTTGAATAATTTACCAAAAATATTTATAGTTCAATTAATCCAATGAAAAAGGAGAGAAAGCCATCTATCTACAGTCGGATCTCAGAGTTATGGGAACACCTCAGAAATGGAGGTTGTTTGTAACTCTGAACAAAACATTATGGTTGTTCTTTCAAAAGTTTATAGCTGAATATTGACTTAATACAGCTTTGACAATTTACTCTGCAGAAGAAATATGCTGCTTTTAATCATCTTAATTTAAATGAAGCAAGCAAAGAAACAAGTTTCTTTACCTTGCCAAACTCTGTTAACCCTTCCTTTTATTTTGTAGATTACATTTAACATAATATTGCACTGATATTATTGTTGTTTTGTCTACTGCTACCTAATTACACACTTTGAGTTCCGATGCGTTCACTGGTCAGTTCGTAACTCTGAGATTCTACTATATTTTCCTGGTTATTAACTTAGGGTACGTCTAGACTACATGCCTCTGTCGCCAGAGGCATGTAGATT
>JANRFK010006697.1:21095754-21115716 GCA_030068395.1 Apalone spinifera
GTCAACATGGATTCACAAAGGGCAAGTCATGCCAGACCAATCTGATTAGCTTCTGTGATGAGGAATTGGCTCTGTGGACACGGGGAAGTCAGTGGATGTGACTTTAGCAAAGCTTTTGATACGGTCTCCCAGAATATTCTTGCCAGCAAGCTAAGCAAGCAGAGATTGGATAAACGGACTGTAAGGTGGATAGAAATCTGGCTAGTGTTGGGCCCAACAGATAGTGATCTACGGGCCCACGTCTGATTGGCAGTCAGTTTCAAGCACACTGCCCCAAAGATCAGTTTTAGGGCCGGTTTTGTTCAACATCTTTATTAATTACCTGGATGAGAGAGTGGATTGCACCATCAGCAAGTTTGCAGATGACACTAAGCTAGGGGGGAGAAGTAGATATGTTGGAGGATACGGATAAGGTCCAGAGTAACCTAGACAAACTGGAGGAGTAGGCCAAAAGAAATCTGATGAGGTTCAACAAGGACACATACAGAGGCCTGCACTTGGGACGGAAGAATCCCAAGCATTGTTACAGGCTGGGGACCGACTGGCTAAGTAGCAGTTCAGCAGAAAAGGACCTAGGGATTACAGTGGATGAGAAGCTGCATATGAGTCAACAGTGTGCCCTTGTAGCCAAGAAGGCTAATGGCATATCAGGTTGGATTAGGAGGAGCATTTCCAGCAGATCTAGACAAGTTATTATTCCCCTTTATTCGGCACTGGGGAGGCCATATCTGGAATATTGTGTCCAGTTCTGGGCCCCCCATTATAGAAAGGATGTGTACACAGATGTGTATGCATTGGAGAAGGTCCAGCGGAGAGCAACCAAAATGATTGTGGGGGCTGGAGCACATGACCTACAAAGAGAGGCTGAGGGCTTTGGGCTAATTTAATCTACAGAGGAGAAGAGAGAGGGGGGGATTTGATAGCAGCTTTCAATTTCCTGAAGGGAGGTTCCAAAGAGGATGGAGAAAGGCTGTTCTCAATAGTGACGGATGGCAGAACAAGGAGCAATGGTCTCAAGTTACAGTGGGGGAGGTCTAGGTTGGATATTAGAAAAATGTACTTCACTAGAAGGGTGGTGAAGCACTGGAATGGGTTACCTAGGTAGGTGGTAGAATCTCCATCCCTAGAGGTTCTTAGGTGCTGTCTTGACAAAGTCCTCGCTCGGATGGTTTAGTGGGAGTTGGTCCTGCTTTGATGACCTCCTGAGGTCTCTACCAACCCTAGGAGTCTATGATTCTTTGAACACTTTACTGTTTTCTCTCATTCCCATACCAATCTTACCCTGTAGCCAGTCCTCCCAGCTCCTTCCCTGGGGCTCTGATGTCCAGAAACAAAAATAGAGTTTCTTACCCCTCCGGAAGTAGCCCCTTTTCTCCTGGCAATATACACCCTAATTGCAACTCTCCATCCCCGGGCTTCACTACTTACTGCAGCCACCTTCTGCTCTTTACAGTGAATTGTCCGATTCCCTCTGAGGAGGTTCAGGCTGTAATCAGGGATAGCTTAGACTCAAATTCTACAGCCAATGGGGTAAGCCACACTCTATGCAACTTCAATCTGTCCCCTTTGGTGTATGCATTATGATAATCTTTAATTATAAGATTCTGTCCTATTTTTTTCCACAGGAAATCTGGCTCATTTCAGAGCACAGGATGGATGCACAAGAGGACTGAAAGGTTATATGTACACTATCATAAATCTAGCTTTTCCTAAATTTCAGTTAGGTGACTTTGTATCCTAAATAACATTCTTTGGATAACATTCTGTAATAATGACAGATCATTTTCTTTCATCAGTTAAAGAAGGACTAAGAACTTTACATTTTCATAGAGATTCAAACTTACCATTTTGTGCCAGTTCCTC
This sequence comes from Apalone spinifera, assembly GCA_030068395.1. Classification (NCBI taxonomy): domain Eukaryota; kingdom Metazoa; phylum Chordata; order Testudines; family Trionychidae; genus Apalone; species Apalone spinifera. Next base: position 21,097,618 of record JANRFK010006697.1, read on the forward strand.
TAGAAGTCCACTCCATTCTTCACGAAAGAGATTAGCACCTGTTAAACTACCATCACCACCAATCACGCAAAGGTTAGTGATTCCACGCTGAATCAAGTTGTAAGCTGCCTTCAAACGACCTTCCCGATTACGAAATGCTTTGCAGCGTGCACTACCAATAACTGTCCCTCCCTAGAATAAAGGAAATAAATAAGATCGTATGTATGTATGTATGTCATATTACTTGCTAATTATTTTTATGTTGATTTGTTAATTAAGAAAAATAAATAAGAAAAACAAAAAAAGAGTATGGAAGTACACTAGAAAATAACAGTTACCCAAATCTCTGGGAACATTGCATTCTAACAACTCTGGTACATGCGTATCAGGCAATGAGGCAGGAAACAAGTGTGGTAAATAAGAAAATAATTTGGAAAGCTCTTCTCAAACAGATGTGGGATAAACGTCACTAGCACACAACCATCACTAATGGTTAACATTACTAATTATTCAACTTGTCTAATGTCAATAATTTACAATAATACAAGTAAGATAACAGTAGTAATGAGGGTCAAGGATATGTCTGGCTTCAGACGATAGGGAGTTCCCTCATAATGAAAATGTTAAGAAATACCACAGAACTGCGGAAGATGTTTTCTCAGGACTCATACTATAGCTTTACTATAATTCATGAAATCCTGGGGTGGGAGGGGAGTTGGTTGCAGGAGAGGATTCTAACTTGGGGGGGGAAGGATGTAAGAAGGGGTGCAGGAAGTCTTGGAAGCAGTAATAACCAGGGAGGGGAGTGTAAAGGATTTGGATTGTGACCTAGGGCAGGAGGCAACTGTGACTTAAGACAGGGGAGTTGGGGTGTGGGAGGGTTTGTGGTGCCAGGTAGGTACATTGTCGATTATCTGGATACTCAAATAGTCGATGCAAATTGCATTGACTATTTGATTAGTTGAGAAGGGCGCTTCCCCCTTTGAAGTGTAGCAACAGTCCCCCGCTGGCCCTGTGCTCCCTGTAGAGTTTCAAAGCGGCAGTGCTGCATGGAGCCTGAGATCAGCGGGGAAGTTCCCAGCTGACCCAGGCTGCACATGGCATTTCAAAGCAGCAACACCCTGTGGAGCTCAGGGCCTGGCCCTAGGATCCACACGGCACTGCTGCTTTGAAGCAACATCTCCTCTTCCCCCCTAGCCCCCCGTTGCCTTTTTCTGATAGAGGCAGCAAGGGGGGGAAGCGACTAGTCAACTAGCCTGTTGACTATCCAATAAACATTTGCTTATCAGATAGTTCACTAGTAGACTAGTTATTCACATCCCAAGTGCCAAGTGAAGGCTTGGCTGGGAGACACTTACCATAGGATGTTCCTGGCACACAGCCCAGTGGGACCCTCAGGCAAGCTTCCTATCTGCTGTTCCCCTGCACGCCTCTCAAAGCAGCCACCTGCTGGCACCAGTGTGCATGTCTCTGCACAGTGCACCCCTCAGGGAGAGGAGGGCAGCAGGCCTCCATGTGCTGTACGTGCCGCTAAGCATGGCCCAGGCAGCTTCCGTTGGCCAGTTTCCAGCCAATGGGATCTGTGAGGACTGTGTTGGGACAGGAGGCAGCATGCAGAGCCACACCCTCCCAAAAGGAGCCCAGGAAAGACACAGATCCGATAAGCAGCAGATAGGGAGCCTGCCCAATGGACTTCCGGGCTATAGGACACATGTCTGGTGGGCCAGATTTGGCCCACAGGTTGTATTTTACCAGCCCCTGGCCGGAGCCATAGATTGGCAATGTCACTGGAAGATTGATTTTAGTTGGCTTTGGATCAGACCTTACTATGTGAATTTTTGTTTTCAGTAACTTCATAATGATAACTTTATAATGATAATCCAATAATATGATTTAAGGAGTTTCTTCCAAAGAAAAGAAGAGGGAAAGAGATCAAAACAAAAACACTTTAAATACATCAGTCACCATTTTTTAAAAGCATGAAGATGTGTTGTAAAATTTTTTGTCCTTTGATATTTTTTTATGTTATGTCAAACACATACAGAAGTATCAGGAACTGGAATTCCCTAGTTCCACTTTCCTCCCTGCTAATTACTATTGCACAACATGTACTTCATCTTTTTCAACTAATGTTGGGATTCCCCTTCCTCCTACATCTTCAAACTGCCACTGCATATGTTAATTCTTTGACAGCACATATCACTAAGTGATGAAAAGTGTGAGTTGTGCCTTGTGTCATCAGGAATCACAGAAAAATCACAGAAAAAGTTGGCCTTGAAGCCCTGGTCTACATTAGGGAGTTATTTTGAAATAACTCCCCTTATTTCAAAACAACAAGCCAAGCATCCACACTACCAAACCCGTTATTTTGAAATAAGAGGCCAGTTATTTTGAAATAACTCCTGCTTTCCACAAGGAATAACACTTATTTCAAAAAAGTTACTTCAAAATAATGATTCTGCGGACACTCCACTGCTGCTATTTTGAAATAACTACTCCCCAGAGTCATTCAAAGTAATTACTCCCCAGTGCTTCCTGAGGCTCTAAGTTGAGGTAGCGTGTCCACATTAAGGGAGTCTGCCTTGGACTAATTTCGAAGCTTCCCTGTAGTGTGGTTACGCTATTTTGAAAGTTATTTCAGGAGTTATTATTTCAAAGTAAGTTATTTCAAAATAATTTCCTAGTGTGGACATGCCTGAAAAGACCTCTATAGCTCTAGTCCAAAACCCTGCTCTGATAAAGGACTAAGTATTACCTACACCATCTGGACAGGTGTTTATCTAACTTGTTCTTAAAAACTCCAGTAATGGAGATCACATAACCAGACTAGTTAATTTCTTCCACTGCTTAACTACCCAGACAGAAAGTTTTCTTTCATATCTAACTTAAATCTCCCTTGCTGCAGTTGCAGCCCATTATTTTTTGTCCTGTTCTTAGTTGTTGAGAACAATTTACCATTCTTTTCTTTATAACAACCTTTTATATACATGAAGACTGTTTTCCTGACTCCTTTCAGTCTTCTCTTCTCCAGATTAAACAAATCCATTTTTTTTCAATCTTTCCTTGCAGGACGTGTTTTCTAGACCTTTAATCATTTTTGCTGCTCTCCTCTGGACTTTATCCAATTTGCCCATGTCTTTCATGAAAGGTGGTGCCCAGAACTGAACACAATATTCCATCTTATCAGCGCTGAGAGCAATGGAATAATTACTTTCTCATGTCTTCCTTACAACACAAGTCTCAGAATGTTTGGGTTTTTTTTACAACGATGTACATTCTTGACTAATTTACTTTTTGCCAAATCCTTTTCTGCTGTTGTCCCAGGTAGGCAGTGTTCCATGTAAGCTAAGCACTTTGGTGGCTGCCCAAGAGAAATTCAGGTATTGCCCAGCTGACTAGCAGAACACCCACAGCTGCCCACTGCTGGCAGCATGTGCTTCTACTGGTGGCACACATTTGCAAATGCCTCAGTGCACATAACAAAATGTATTCTTCACATAAATGGAAAAAATTAGAGGGAACACTGCTGGTAGATAGTCCTTCCTAATTTTTTATTTATGCAATAAATTGTTCCTTCCTAAGTGGAGAATTTTGCATGGGTCCTTACTGAATTACATCCTATGTGTTTCAAATCACTTCTCCAATTTGTGAACATTTGTCCTTTACAGTACTTGCAAATTTCCCAGTATGTCATCATCCACAAACTTTTCAAGTTTATTCCATGATACTATCCAAATAATTTCTGAACATACTGAACAGAACTGAATGCAGGACAGATCCATGAAGAACCCACCTGATATGCCCTTCCAGTTTGATCATGACGCATTAGTAACTACTCTCTGAATATGTTTTTTTCAACCAATTGTGTGCCCACAAAGTCTATATCAAAAGCTTCACTAAACTCGAATTATATTATATCATGAGGCTTACTACCTTATCAATTAGTTTGGTTTGACATGATTTGTCCCTGATATGGTGACTGTTACCTATCACTTTATTTTATTATGGGCTCTTACAAATTGATTGTTTGATAATTTGCTCTATAATGCTTCTGGGCACCAAAGTTAGGATGACTGATCTATAATTCCCTGGGTTGTTCTTATTCCCCTTTTAATAGATAGGTACTATATTTGGCCTTTCCTAGTCCTCTGGCATCTGTCTCATCTTCCACACATTCTCAAAGTTAATTGCTAATGTCTCAAAGATTGCTTCAGTCAGTTCCTTAAATATTCTAGAATTGACTTCAAGAGATTCTTAACTTGTTCTTTCCCTATTTTAGCCTCAGATCTCTTACTTACTTCCTGCCTTTCCTATTCATTGGGATAGTTTGCTCCTGTCCTCTTTAATGTTAATAAAAAAACTGCCAGTCCTCCAGATTCTTTTTCTCTTTAGAATTCCTTCCTATGGGGTCCTGAGTTTGCTAAAGTTTGCCTTCTTTAAATTCCATGATCTTTATTCTTCTGTTTTCCTTCTGACTCTTCTTTAAAATCATTAATTCTGTAATTTCATGGACACTTTTACCCAAGCTGCCTTCCACCTTCAAATTCTAAACCAGTTCCTCCCTGTTTGTCAGAATCTAATCTAGAACAGACTTTTCCTTAAGCACTTGTTCCATCTTCTGTAATAAAATGTATCTCAGGTGCATTCCAAAAACTTGGGAGGATAATCTTGCCGGATTCTTACTGTAGTATTTCCCCCCCCCCCCCCCCCCCCCCCCCCCCCCCCCCCCCCCCCCCCCCATCAGATGTCTGGGTAGTTGAACACCAATCCCATCTTTTGAAAGATTTTGTTAGTTCTTTAAAATCTGTTTAGAAACTATAAGTATGCTTTACAAAACCATATATAATCATCAGGATATCTTTTTTGGTCTTCTATAAAGCTTACTCTTTGATTTTATTCATAATGTTGCTGTATTTCTATGTATATTAAAAAGTAAAATTAACAATGTAAAAGCTTTTTTTTTTCTAGCAGAAGATTTGGAGATGATCTCCTCAGCGTTTCATAATCATTTCCTACATAAAGTAGAAACAAGAAATCTGAGTCAGGCCCAGCCCAACCCAAATTTGAGCTTGGAATTTGTACAGTTTGTATTGCCATCTGAAAAAGTCTGCCTCACCACCAAGTACTTCCTGTTCCAAACCATTTCTTGGCACTGCTCATGTGTTGAAAGTCGTAATAAGCTGATAATGGGAAGATGAAAGTGAGGAAGAAGAAACCTGGGAAACCTGTCTCCATGAATGACAGTGCAGCACAAACACTTTAAGTAGTTCTAAAAGTAACCAGCCATGATGGAAACAATGTGTAAAATGACTCACAATAGAAACATCAGAAATGGTAACAGGCAAAAGACTGTTTTAACTGAAAGAATATGACCCATTCACTGCTAATAGTGTGTCTTTCTATTCAGAAGCAGAATTATGAGCCAAGTAGACAAAAATATCCATTCCCTCAAAATACTTATATATACAAAGGTAATAATAAAATAAAAATTAGAATAGGAAAAAAAAAAGAACAGACAGGCCTGCAAGCAACATCCTACCTTTCTTCTATGTTAGTCAAAATAAGAACTTTTGTGAAGAAGAAATGCTGCAGAGAGGTAACTATAGCACAATCGTGTTTTGCACAATGATTTGGAGCCCACCAGGCATATGCGCTAGTGTCCATACATAATGGTCTAATTGTTAGCAATTGTTTTGAATGTGTTTACTTTTACTGGTGAACAGTTTCCAGGGCATCACTCAGTATTTCCCTACTAATATGACATTGTTTTAAACTTCCTGGGCTCAATTCTCTCACTTCTGATTAACATCTATATCTAGACATGCATTTAAGATTCTAACTGATATAAAATCCCGATTAATCAGCAAACAGGTTACACATTAGATTAACCTAAAGTTTAACTGGTTAACCGACTAAATTGAATCCAAGCCCTGGGGCTGGGAGCTTGTTACTTGGAGAGCACTGAGCCAGGGCTGGCCCGACCCATTTTGGCACCCTGGGCCCCAGGCGCGCGGCGCATGTGCGGGCCTGTCCCCAGGACGCGCGGCCCTGCCTCTGGGCTCACGGCGCATGCGCAGGCCCGCCCCTGGGGCGCGCGGGTGGACACACAGTGCATGCACTACCCAGTCGGCCCGGCCACCACCGATGGCACGCAGCCCGGGGCCACCCGGAGCGGGCTGCGCCTGGCCGTGTAGGGCCCTGCGGCTGCAGGGATAAGGGCGCTGCTGGCTGGTACTGCGGGGGTTAACATGGTCCCCACCCCAGGTGGCCGCTGCCCAGCTAGCCCACCCCTTAGTCTGGCCCTGCTCTCAGCTCATGGGGCTCCTGGCACCGCACTGGCCCAAGGGCTGGGGCTGCCACTGGCAGGCTCCCAAGCCCCTGAGTGCTAGGTCTGGGTCAGCCACCAGTTCCCAGCACTCACACTGGGGCTTGGACTGCCGCCGGCACCCAATCCCACTTCTGGGGCTGTGACTGCCACTGCCTCACAGCTCCAGTGCTGGGGCAGTCCTCCATCCATTGCAGGCCATAGGAGGGGGGTCTGCTCCCGGGCACTGGTTAACTGGTATCCGGTAAGCATCAGCTGGTAAGGGTGATGTTAACTGGGTAACTGGTTACCAGATCACATCCCTAATTTGGGCATTCAATTTTGAAAATCTAGAACCTATATTTTTAAAGGGGATGACTGTTTCTATGTGCTCAACAAGACACACCTTATCGAAGTCTGACTTTTGGAAGATGCTGAGCATCAATTATCTGAAAAGCAGGCCCCATTTGTCAATGAGGATTTGAAGTTGAATGCCCAAAAATGGAACCAGTCAACCTCACTTTTGAAATTCTTAGCCTTAATCTTTAAGTTTAAAAATTCTGGTTTCCAAATAAAGGCTTTGATTTGTTTTCATTTTTTTACAGTACTTACCACTTGCAAGATGCTTGAAACACTTTCCCATGACACTTCAACAATGTTGTTACCTCCATCAACCATACCTTGGTATCCCTGAGACAAGAGAAACATACTTTAGAAACCTGACATGTCAAACTGCATAGTATTATTATTGGGTGATGTTCATGTTGCACATTATAAATGCATATACAGGGCCATCCCGGGGGACAGAGGAGGGGAGAGGAACAGGGTCAGAGGCAATCCCCCCTCCTTCAGTGTCCCAGGAATAGGGCCCAGAGCAACTCCCCCTGTTGCAGGCCCCAACCTCAGTCCACCTCTTCCTCCATACCCCACCCCTGCTCTACCCATGCCCTGACCCTGCTCTGCCCCCTTGCTCCCTCCCCTGAGCAACACAGCCTGGGGGATTATCGGGGTCTGGCACAGTCCAGCAGCCGGCTCCACTCTGCCCTACCCCCCTCTTCCAACCTGCTGTGCCCCACTTCTCTGTGGCGACGGGAAGTGGGGCACTTTACAGTCAGGGCACTCTACTTCCTGCTGCTGCAGAGAAGTGAAGCACAGCTGGCTGAGAGAAGGTGGCACAGCAGAATGGATCAGGCTGCTGGGCCACTCTGGATCCCACCACCACGGTGAGTGTCGGGGGGAGGGAGTGACTCCTGCACCAGGCCTCCATAATGCCCCAGATCCCTCCCATCCATAGGACAATTGAAACAGAGCAGCCACCGTGGGTTCCCAAAAAGCATAGGGCCTGGGGCAGCCACTCTGAACCATTCTATGGTTGGCTCTGTATTCATATTTTAAACAGTAGTACTCTTCTAAGCTCCACTTCAGCCCCACTGGCATGAACCACCAAAATGATACACTATTCACAGTACACTGTGTTGATGTTCACAACATATGATCATAGGTGCCACTTAGTTCCACTGGGCTTCTTAAAGCTTCCTTTTGAGATACCAGAATGCACCTCCAGACCCTGTTGGCTCATGAGGACTGTCTTCTTCTTGATTTGGAGGTAAGTTCTCCAAATCCACAACTTCTGGCACTGACGTCAGTCATTGCTCTCAGTAAACTGGAGATTTGTAACCCTCTGTGATATGGCATATCAACACCACACTAGGACTGCAAGGGTTAACCCTGTTCACCTAGCCAAGGAGACCCTGCCCCATCAGCTCTGCTGGGCATGGTCCAGCTGAAAGCCAGGTATGAAGCCTATAGAACAGCTCAGTCTGAGCTGTACACTTTTGCAGCTGCTCAGGAGAGATTCAAATGCTTCTCAGCTGATTAGGAGAGTGCCCACAGCTCTGTTTTGTTTCTACTGGTGGTGCGCATTCACGCATGCCTCCATGCACACATAAAAATGTATTCTGCACATGGATGGGAAACATCTGCACATAGATTAGAGGGAACATTGCTGACTGTCAATGGAGAAGGAAAAGCTGCAACAGCTCCTAAGAAGGAACTGCCAGTACACCAAGATGTCAATGCCAGCCAGAAGAGAGTCGATGCAGATGCCCCAGCTGGGAGCATTACTAGGAGAGAAGATCCAGAGAGCACAGAGCTACAGAGTCAGATAGGAAGTAACCCAGGGGAATTTTGAGCAGAACGATAGCTTTACCAAAAAGAGTTCAGTGTGTTTTGGGAGGATCCCCGATGAACTGGTGGTGGCCACACACCCCCACCGTCCACTGTCATGCCCCCCCTAGATTGGGACTCAGTGGAGAGGGCAGGGCTGGGTCCTCCTACCGCATCACCACTACCTCTCCAAGTTGGTGAGCCTGCACCCCATGTCACTGACTCTGGCCACCAGGCAATACTGCCTTGGGAGTGGCGGGTGCTGCTGTTGACTCTGGCTGCGAGGCCTCACTTCACTGCAGGAAGAGGGTGTTGCTATTGACTCTGGCTGCTAGGCAACACTGCCCTGCAGGATAAGGGTGTTGTTATTGACTCTGGCAGTTAGGCTGTAGGGTTTTGGAAGAACAAGGCTTTGTTACTGACTGAGGCAACCCAGCCAGGTTGTCTGGGTGGTCAGGACTGTGGGCACGTGACCCATCTCAAGAGGAGGATGGGCCTAGCAACTCTGTGACATGCTCCCTCATTTTTACATAAGGGACAAAAAAGTTAACAATACTGACAATTACGCAATAATTACCAGACTGCTGAGTTAACCCCCACATGCCTCTAAGAGCTAGTGTTCCAGCCTCTTTGCAGACTCATCTCTGCATCAGTTACATTCTATTTGTTCACAGTTTTTAAAGATTTCTTTACAATCATGACAGCTAGAGATGCACTTATAAAAATGAAAGCTGAGATTCTGAAGAACTGGAAAGTGATTTTAAAAAAATGCCACTATGGGATATGAATGAAAGCCATCTGCTTCGAAGCCCTAGCTTCAAAATGCAAAATTATTCCGTTAAAGTACAATACAGATAGCCAATTAAAGGGAATAGCAATATATTTGCTGTGCATTAACAATTACACATTCTATAATTTTTGAAGAACTGGGGACAGACTAAGGGTACATCTAGACTGCAGAGTTTCAGAAAACCAGACGTGTTTTTTCGGCATCACTGTAAACCTCATTCTACAAGGAAGAAAGAATGTTCCAAAGGAGGCTTTTTTCCGACATTTGGCCCAGTGTATATGGGCCAATTGTCAGAAAAGCCTCTTTCAGAAGAAAAGCAGAAAAAGATACACAAATTGCATATCTTTTTCCGATAGAACTTTGTAGTCTAGTCACAGCCTAAGGGAACAGCAAGTGTGTTTATAATGTCCACAAAGGAAAGAAAAGTGATCCTGACATGTACTGTTCTTCAGGAAGCATTAATTTAAATACAATTTAAAGTAATGAGAAAAATCTCTAAACATCTCAGAGCAAAACAGGATCATAAGCAACAAACAAAATTGGATTACAAATAACAAATGGGGTCAGACACACTTAATCGCCCTTTTTTACACAATTAATGGTGAAGGAAATGTAGCAGAGGCAATGTACTGGATTTTGGTAAACCATTTAAAACAGAGCCCCAAAACATAAATTCAAATTGGCTTGGAAAATCATTGTGTGCTGGTAAAAGGCAACATGTCAAGATGAGAAAAGGAAAGATGTCTAGTGGGAAACTATGGGGCTCAGCATTAATCTAGTTTTATTAATTCACTATTTAGGTATTAAGCACAGGATACTTGCATTTGCCAATTGTAATATATGGGGAAAGTTTTGCCAAAGACGGTGAGAGGAACAAAATAACATTGAAATTTAATCTGAAAAAATGCAAACTAGTATATCTGATTAAGGATGTTAAGGACTAGTCGACTATCTGATAAGCAAATGCTTATCTGATGGTCAGTCGACTAGTCGATCCCCTCCTCCCCTCCTTGCTGCCTGTATCAGATAGAGGCAGCAAAGGGGAGGAATGGGAAGAGGGAGTACTTCAAAGCGGCAGCGCTGCACAGCTGATCCCCGCACTGCCTCTTTGAAATGCCTAGGTGGCGTTCAAAGGGGCAACGCCGCACAGCTGATCCTGGCTCAGCTGTGCAGCGCTGCCCCTTTGAAACAGCAGCACCACATGGAGCCTGGAGTCAGCTAGACTCTCCACGGAACATGGAGCCCAGGGTCAGTGGAAGACTCTGAGTCCCCTGCTGACCCCGGGCTCCAAGAGGGCGCTTCCGCTTTGAAATGCACAAGAGCCCCCGCTGGGGACTCTTGTACATTTCAAAGCTGGCTCACCTGCGTGGAGCCCAGAATCAGCAGGACTTCCTGCTGGCCCCAGGCAGCACAGGGAGTTCCACATTCCTCCTTCGAAATGTACAAGAGCCCCAGTGGGGAATGCAGCACTGAAGAAGCAGTCCAATATGGTAACGAAATTGGGAAAAGTGGCTTGAGGCTGTACGTGCAGAATAATCATGCTACGTAGCAAAGAATTAATGATCCTTCTATATAGGACTCTGGCAAGATTGCACCTATCGGTCTGGGGAATCTGAAGGACCAGGGTCAGCAGGGGATCTGCCCAGCAGAGGAAGCAGCTGGAGTTCCACAGGAGGGACAATCTTTACACCTGGGGCACCATGCTGGCTCTCTGCACATCTCACTTCTTCAGTGCTGCAGCTGTACAAGCCACCTAGCAGCTGTTACCCTCCTCTGCTGAGGACTCTACAAGCAAGAAGTGGAAAGCTGAACCTCTTGAGTACTGATATTCCTGATGGACAGAATCCTCTCCAATACGGGCACTTCAATGTCTAGGACTATAGGGCTCCCAGGTACGGCTGTCCCCAGAGAGGCATGGGGCCCTGGGCAACCCCAACCCCACACTCTGTCCCTGCTCCACCTCTTTTCACCCCTGCTCCACTCCTTCCCCGCAGCCCAGCTCCTGCTCACCCCATCCCTCCTTTTTGCATCTCCACTGCACCCCTTCCTAGAGAGATGTAACCCAGGGGATTACCTAGGAAGGAGGTTGGTGTAGGGAGGCAGCAGGGGTCAGGGTCCCCTCATTCACCACAGCTGTGAGAGCTGAAGGAAGTGGAAACACCTTGCAGCCTGCTCTACTCTGATGCCATCTCCTAGCCAGGGAAGCAGAGCACAGCAGGGGCCAGGGCAACGTTGGCAAAACAGAGCTGGCTGCCAGGTTGCTCCACTTTCCATGGCTCCCACTGCTGTGGTGAATGCAGGTGGCCCAAACCCTGCTGCTGCTCCACCCAAGGCCCCTAGCCAGATAATTCCCCAGGCCACCATGGACCCTGCAACAAAAGTTATCCTAAATAATAGGATGTTGGGGTGGCCACTTTAGGGCCCCCAAAAGAACGTGGCCCAGGGCAGCCACCCAAGCCCTCCTATGGTCGGAATGGTTCTGCTTCTCGGTACTTCTACAGTACAAACAAACAATAGAAGCGGCAGCAAAGAAAAAGGTGAGGAAGTGGGCCATAGGGAGCCATCATATACATAAGTGTAAACTAGGGATGTAACTTTTTTTTTAAATTATTAAATGTGTAGCCAGTCGAATTTCTGTCGGTTACATGGTTAACCACGGCTATCAGTCCCACAGGGCTGCCGAGGGTCCCACAGCCAACATGACTTCCTCAGCACCCCGTCTTGCATGGCCACTGTGGCTGCTGCAGCTCCTGCGGTCACCGCAGCTCCTGCGGCCAGCACGGATCCCAGCCCTGCAGGGCTTCCAGAGCTCCCTGTCCTGTGGGGTTGCCAGGCCTGCCTCAGCTGTTGGTACTCCCAGCAGCCCTATGAAGAGTGTAACCAGTGCTGGTAAACAACAAGCGTCAGCTGATCGCTTACCCAGTTACACTTTTACATCCTTAGTATAGACACCAGATTCCCACAATACAGGATACAGTGGTCTGTTGGATTCTATCTCAGAGACATCTAAAACTATGGGGCTTCATCAGCCTCAAGATGGACCATCAAAACAGAGCCTCTGTCCCAACAAAAAAGGTGCATCTGACACAAAGCTAACAGGAAAGGGCAGGAACAAGAACTTGGAAAAGAACACTCCTGCTGAATGAGTATTATGGCTGGCTTTTCTTAAATTTATTTTAATCATTTTTATTTATTTATTTACTGTGTTCACTTGCTGAATGCTATTGTTCAAGAAAAAAGGGAACCAATTTCAGTGAATACCGAGTATACAAAACAGCCTAGGAGCAATATGGAAGTTTTCCGATAGAGTTCTGCCAAAGTAAACCCCCGTGTTTCTACTTCTAACCTCTCAGAAGTAGACTAATAATCAAGAATTCTGTGGTTTAGAGATAGGCAAACATCCACTAGTGACTACATGTTTAATCTGGTAAGGTGCTGTCATAGATTTAAAAGAGTTTGTTAGGGTTTTTAAAACCCTAGCACCTCTCATTGTGTACTCAGTACCTCACAGAATTGAGTCCAAAATGAGAACCACTAATTCTCCTCCACCTCCAATTAGTGATTATATCAAATTTAATTCCTGGAGTTCAGAGGTGAAATATTAATCTATCTTCCTGAAACAATATGGTATTTTTAAATATTTTATATTAAATATATTTCTAACTGCCAGAGCTAGAGCTTTCACATCTTTATAAACTCCATAAAAACAGAATGCTCATCTGGTGTCAATCCAGGAGGGTGATTACATGTTAAAAAAAAACTATACAGTGGGTACCATACTGAGCAGACCATTACTCCATTAGCAATGGGTTTGCTACAAACCAATTTACTAGTAAGGGATATACCAGAATAACTCCAAGAATGGACACTCTGGCTGCCACAGTTGATCTTCCAGGGTTCGATTTAGCGGATCTAGTGAAGACCCACTAATTCAAACTAAGAGGTCACTCCTGTCGGCAGCCCTGCTCCTCACAAGAATGGAAGGTAACGGGAGCGTTTGCTCCCATCAACTTCCCACTGGGTGGGCAGCGCAAAAATGTAATTTAAGAGAGCTCAAGTCCAGCTACATAATTAACATAGCTGGAGTTGAATATCTTAAGTCAACTTTCCCCTTTAGTGTGGATCTGGCCTCTGATCCTGCAATAAAATTGCCTTATTCCACATTGCCGCCTTATTCTGGAAGTGCAACACACTACTTCAGAATAAAGCAGTGTTATTCCAGAATTCAGGTGTTTACACGGGGGTGCGTCTAGACTGGCAAGATTTTGCGCAAAAACTTGCCACCTGTCTACACTGGCCACGAGAATTTGCACAAGAACACTGACATTCTAATGTAAGAATTCAGTGCTTCTTGTGCAAATACTTTGACGCTCCTGCTCAGGGATAAGCCCTCTTGCGCAAGAATACTTGCGCAAGATGGCTAGTGTAGACAGGCACCTTAATTACTTGCGCAAGAAAGCCCGATGGCTAAAATGGCCATCGGAGCTTTCTTGCGCAAAAGCGCATCTATACTCAGCATGGATGCTTTAGCGCAAAAGCATCCGTGCCAATCTAGACGCTCTTTTGCGGAAATACTTTTAACGGAATAACTTTTCCGTTAAAAGTATTTCTGCAAAATCATCCCAGTCTAGACGCAGCCTGGGAGTTAATCAGGAATACTTAATCTGCTTTAAATTCACATCCTATTTTATTTTGGATTACTTTTCATGCCTAGTCAATCCCTTAAGGGTAATATAATTGGCCCATAAAATTGTTATCGGAGTATTCTCAGCTCCTTGAATCCTGAATTCTCTCATATTGCTTAACTGCAAACTTAGAATATAGTTTCCAAGACTAAAATCAACTATGTATTAGTTTTCAAATATCCTGGCTTTTGGGGATCATAATTTGTGCTTGTGTTCATTATTCTATAATAGCTGATAATTTTCCTTATTCTCTGCAGTCCATTTTCCTTTGGGTTATCAAGAAGCACAAAGTACTGTACTTCTAATAGTCACATAGGGCTTTGTGATAGGATGGACTAGGCCCTGAGGCTCCCTGCTGGATGCTCTGTGACCCTGTTACACACCACTCCAGAAAAATAGTAGAGAAGTCCTCCAAGCTCCCCAGAGCAGCTGCATGAGAAGCAGCCAATCAGGGCCCAGCAAGCTAGTATAAAAAAGGCTGGTGGGCCACAACCAGTTAGTTCCCCTCTGGAGCTGTAGGAGTGTGGACGGTGTAGCTGACGGAGCACTGCAGAATCCTGGGTAGGGTGGTGTTTTTAGGAGCCAGAGAGTAGTTCTGAGGGTCCTCACCTATTAACCATTCACATCCCTACTGCAAACAGCATACATATAAGACATTTGTATGAACCCATGAGAAAAAAAGATGACTGCATGTATTAATCCAAAAGCTTCAGAGGGGTAGCTGAGTTAGTCTAACTGGAAAAACTAATAGTCTTGCAGCACCTTAAAGGCTGACAAAACATATAGATGGTATAACGAGCTTTTGTGGGCACAACCCACTTCTTCAGATGAATGGAGTTATTAAAGGTCCAGTTTCTAAATAAATAGGGGGTGGGAGGAGGGAAGAGAGAATAGTAACAAGGAGTCCCATGGCACTTTAAATATTAACAAATATATAAGGCCATAAGCTTTCATGAGGTAAAAATCACTTCTTCAGATGCCTGAAGAGAAAATAAAAGAAAAAGGGAAGAGATACAGAGATTGGAGTGTGACATCAGTGCTAATTAAATCAATGTGGGATGTGCCTCACCTCTAACAAAGATGAGAAGGTAAGAGTATGTGAAGGGGAAGTTATCTATTATAGTGAGAGAACTATTCCAAGTTTCTATTTAAACCTCTTTTGATGATGTCAAATTTTCATATGAATTCCAGCTCAGCAGTTTTTGCAATCTGTTTCTGAAGGGTTTTTCCCCCCCTTGAAATGGCAACTTGAAAGTCAGTAACTGTATCAAAGAAGTTAAAGTGCTCTCCCAATGGTAATCAAGTACATTACCATTCTTGATGTCTGACTTGCATCCATTTATTCTTTTGTGTAGAGACAATTCAGTTTGTCCAATGTGCATGGCCAAGGGGTATTGCTGGCACATTATGGCATATATTACATTAGTAAATGTCCACGTAAACAAGCTTTTGATGGTATATGCTGATGTAGTTCGGTCCTGTGATGGTGTCACTAGAGATACATGTGTAGACTGAGTTGGCAATGGGGTTTGTTGCAGGGATAGGTTCCTGAGATTGAATGTGTCTACACAGAACCCTAAAGTCAACGTAAGATACGCAACGTAAGATACGCAATTTGTATAGTGTATCTTATTTCAAATCTATTTCCAAATAGCTTATTTTTAAATTTGGCATGTTTACACAGTGCCAAATTTCGAAATATCTTGCTATTCCAAGACATCCCTTAACCCTTGTTCCATGAAGGTTATCGGGATGCTGAAATAGCACACCCATTATTTCGAAAAATATTTCAAAGTAACAGGTGGTTTGTGTAGACGAGGGTAGCCATGCAGTGTAGATGTACTCTTGGGCTGCGTCTAGACTGGCCAGTTTTTTCCCGGAAAATCAGCCGCTTTTCCAGAAAAACTTGCCAGCTGTCTACACTGGCCGCTTGATTTTCCGCAAGAGCACTGACTTCCTACTGTAAGAAATCAGTGCTTCTTGCAGAAATACTATGCTGCTCCCATTCAGGCAAAAGTCCCTTTTGCGCAAAAGTTTTGCGCAAAAGGGCCAGTGAAGACAGCTCAGATTTGTTTTCCGCAAAAAAGCCCCGATCGCGAAAATGGCAATCGGGGCTTTTTTGCGGAAAAGCGTGTTTAGATTGGCATGGATGCTTTTCCGCAAAAAGTGCTTTTGCGGAAAAGCATCCGTGCCAATCTAGACACTCTGTTCCGAAAAAGCTTTTAACGGAGAACTTTTCCGTTAAAAGCATTTCCGGGAAAATCATGCCAATCTAGACGCAGCCTTAGTGTTTCTATAGTGGGGTGTGACGTTGATGGTGAATAGTAATACATGTTCAAAGCCAAGTAGCTACATAGCACAGATTAGGAAGGATTGGTCAAGCAGGTCTTAAAGATATGAGTGTTTACCTCAATTTACATATAAATTGTAAAGAGTGTCCTAGGACACAAGAGGGGGAAGACAGGAGACAAGAAAAATCTGCATCTCAGCAAACAGATAGGAAGAAACAACATGCAAAATCTTTCACTCCCTCCTTTACTGTTTGAATGAACTTTAACTAGAAGTTGGCCTCAGGAAAATGCATTTCAAAGGGGAACTGAACTATAAAAGCAAGAGACAAAAAACATCCCAAGTTATCTCTTCCTATCCATCTCTCACTCTTTCAGAAAAGAAAGCAAATCTGCCCACTTGACTCTGGGGAGAAATCCTGACCTGAAATTTGGTCATCCCTGTTGCTGGAGGCATATGGCAAGAACTTCACCTTGACCAACCCTTGTTCAGTTCAGGAAACGTTTTATCTTTATTCCTTTGGAACAATTTCTGGTTTTTATGCCTTATACTTGTACTAGCTTAAAACTTTTCTCCCTGTAGTTAAATACACATCTTATTTTTTAATCAAAATGAATCCAGCATTTATTAAACTAAACTGTGTGGCTAACACCATTTAAGATAGCAAACTGTTGTATATGCTGATCCCCTTAGATAGACAATGGACCAAATGTGATTTGACTGTTGGTGCCTAAGTTGATAGACCTAGGCTATGGATATACACAAACATTCAGAGTTTAACATGCAGACTGTTTGAGAGAAGTCTAGGTTGGGAGCTACAGTAGCAAAGCATTGTAAGCCTGGCACCCCAAACTGCAGGGCAAGAGTGACATAACCCCTCACTGCTTTAGATTGCACCCTGGAACAGCATACAAAGAAAGTACTTCTACATTTTTTGTAAATTTAAGAACAGGTTAGCATTGGAAAGGCAAGGAAACTGAATGACAGTGAGCGGCTCTGAGGTAGGAACCACAGGAACAACTAAGACTGAGATGGCTTGAACTGCACATTTATCTTATTAAGTGGGGGGCAAATAAAGTTGGAAGTAAAAAATTCACCCTATTCCTCAGTGTGATGATGATCCTTCAATGGCACAGACATGATATTGGGGGTGTTACATGCCATGCCCTAATTGCTACAGTCCTTGCAGCAGGGAAAAGAGCATGCTGCTCAACATCCATGTGTCACACTAATCCTCAGCTGCATTTTGGAACCCTTATGACCGTGGTCACCAACCAGTCGATCGCAATCGACTGGTCGATCGCAGAGGCACTGCCAGTCGATCTCGACACAGTGTTCCCAGCTACCTCTTGCTCCCCCTCTCCCACACACACTGAGGAGCCTGCGCTGGCGCGACAGCCTCCCAGCCCTTGCAAAATTGGAGCCAAAGCCAGCTTCCTATGGCAGCGGAGGGCAGGGGGCTGAGAAGTCCTGCGGCTCCATGCCAGATCCAGCTTCTCAGGAAGCGCACACTGCTTATCCCCTCTCCACAGCAATGCACACGCTCTCTTGTCTTCCTTTCCTTCCCCTGTGCACTAGGGAGGCAGGGTCAGGGGGAGGTTTAAGAGGGATCCGGAGCAGCTGGTTTTCTTAAAGTAACTAAACTGCATGTGCGCTTCTTCCAGCGCTGCCTGCAGATCCTTCTCGAGAGATACTTGTCTCTGGAGAGCCCCAGGTACTGGCTGAGCTGCCCCTGGCCAGACACCGTCCAGCACCTCAGTCCTCCCTCTTCTCCCCTGGCCAGACACCCACAAGCACCCTGTTCCTGCCCCCCTCTCTCCTGGCCAGACACTTACCCCCAGCTTGCTCCTGTACCCTACTTTCCACCCAGATTCTGCACCCCCATC
>JANRFK010006697.1:21115816-21126149 GCA_030068395.1 Apalone spinifera
TTCCACCCAGATTCTGCACCCCCATCCCTATCCCACTCACTGGCAGCTCTGTCCACACACTGCATCCCTCATTTTTGGCCCTATCCCAGACCCTAGGGAGGTCCACAAAATCCATTAACCCTGGAACCCCAAAAGGGTTAATCTGGCCTGAGGCCTTGAACCTCAGTCATAGAATCATAGGGCTGGAAGAGACCTCAGGAGGTCACCAAGTCCAGCCCCCTGCCCAAGGCAGGCCCAACCCCAAATTAAATCATCCCAGCCAGGGCTTTTTCAAGCCAGGACTTAAAAACCTCTGGGGATGGAGATTCCACCACCTCCCTAGGTAACCAATTCCAGTACTTCACCACCCTCCTAGTGAAACAGTTTTTCCTAATATCCAACCTCTCCCACTATAACTTGAGGCCACTGCTCCTTGTTCTGCCACCTATCACTACTGTGAACAGCCTCTCTTCATCCTCTTCGGAACCTCCCTTCAGGAAATTGAAGGCTGCTATCAAATTGCCCCTCACTCTTCTCTTCTGCAGACTAAACAAACCCAAATCCCTCAGCCTCTCCTCATAGGTCGTGCGCTCCAGTCCCCTAATCATTTTGGTCGCCCTCCGCTGGACCCTCTTCAATGCGTCCTCATCCTTTCTATAGTGGGGGGCCCAGAACTGGACACAATACTCCAGGTGTGGCCTCAACAGAGCCAAATAAAGGGGAATAATCACTTCTCTAAATCTGCTGGCAATGCTCCTGCTAGTGCAACCTAATATGCCATTAGCCTTCTTGGCTACAAAGGCATACTGTTAACTCATATCCAGCTTCTCAGCCACTGTAATTCCCAGGTCCTACCTATTTCCCCATGGGGCTGGAGTGCCAGAGGAGTGAGGTATCTCAGTTGGGGCCACATCAATGAGGCCTGTGGGGTTTTGGAGGGGTTGGTTTTTTGCATCTCACTTGTGAGGTCCCCAACTGATTTTTCTGTGGGTCAGTGGCCCTTTGACCCAAAAAAGGTTCCCCACCCCTCCAATAAAGAAAGACAATGTTGAAACATTTTGTGTTCAACATAATATTTTATTTAAAAATGAAGCCTGGCCAACAAGACCCCAATTGGGGTCAAGCCCCCATTTGGCCACAGCATCATAACACCCCTGCACATCACACACCCCCCCCCCCAACCCTGAGCCCATCATACACCTGAACCCTGCCCTGAGCCCCCCACATCCTCAAACTCCTGCACCACCCACATCTCCAGTCTTGTGCTACAACACGCCTGCACCACTGACACACCGCAAACCTGTGCCATTAGCCCCTCATACAGCCCAACCTAAACTTCTACACCCCAATATCCACAAGTCTGCAACTTCCTCAGCTCCCCAACACTCCTCAGCCTGGAACCCCCTCCCTGAGCCAGAATCTCCTTCTCCACCTTCTCCTGCATCCAAATTCCCTTCCAGAGCTTGTACCTCTCACCCCTTCCCACACCCAAATCCCTCATTCCAACCCCAGAGCCCGTACCTCCCGTCTCAACCCAGTGAGAGTGAGTAAAGGCTGGGGACAGCAAGTGATGGAGAGGAGGGGAATGGAGAGGGCGGGCCTCAAGGAAGGGATAGGATCCTGAGGAAGGGATAGAATAGATCTCGGCTTACCCTGACATTTAAAAAGTGATGTGGGTGTAAAAAGATTGGAGACCACTGAAGCCTGGCATGAGTAAGAGAACACTTCATACTACCCTACCACAGGGCAGAGTCCATGTACCGAGGCGGCAGGGCAGTAACACAGCAACATCTTTGATTTACACTCAGTATATTTTAACTGCACCCAAGGATTTGTCCCTAAGGCTTCAAACCCCACAACTATCCACACTCACCTCCCACATCATCATGATGCAAGACCCAATCCAGTAGGACTTCACTGCCAGTCATCCACTAAGTCATACAATAGGGGTAGCAAACCATGCAGACATATTAATTTCGAAGCATGGGGGGAGTCAGGGAGTTCAGAGTAGAATTAATATTTTCCCAGGACAAAACAAGTACTGGTATGCAAATAAGCAGGGCACTATGCTCCAGAAATCTTTTGTGTTGTGCTGCCACAACAACCAGCTTCTGAATACTTGGTGTGCTCAGCTTGCCAATTCCTCGAATTCTCTTCCAACTCACAGCTAATTTGTACACTGCCTGACAAGAGATAGATTGAGGGAGGGGAGGAGGAGAAGAGGGTAAAAAGTTCTTTTGGATGTCTCTCGCGAAAGCTAAAATTGTGGAAAGCTTTTACCACATTTAGCCTCAGGATGGCCTTCATATTTCATAACTTAGCTGAATTCATTTTGGCATTTTGAAACAAAACTTTAAAATGTCCAAAAGAACAAAATTTGCTTGATGATTGTTTTTCAAATAGCCATTGGTATCTTTCTTCTTAGCCTAAAATGTCCATTTTAAAACTGCCAGAAACTATTGAATAAACCATTTATACATACTGTTTTGAAGCATATACTACCTGGTGGTTATGTCACCATACAAACTTCAACAAATGTGTTTTTACACCAAGTAACTTTTACAGATTAACATGTCTAGCATTAAGAATAGTTGAAGTTAAAAAACAAACAAAACAAAAAATAATCAAGTTTAAAAATACAAACAGTGTGACAAACTAGCAAATGCTGTATTTTCTAGCACTTCTATAATTAGGTTTGGTTTATATGACATTAAAATGACCTTTAATTATCAAAATTGCATCCCACATTTGGCCTAGTTTTAGCCTACTTGTTGGACTCCCTGAAATCTGCTTGTGGTCCCCCTGGAATCTCCCCACTGCTCCAGAGGGAATAACCAGAACACGCAATTGTCAAGCGATCCATCCCCTGCCACACACTCCCAGTTTCTGGAAATCAGAGGCTAGGAAAAGCAGGTGCACAGGGTGACATCCCTGATCATCTTGACTAATAGCCACTGATGGACCTCATCTTCGTGATGAACTTATCTAGTTCATTTTTTAATCCTGTTATCAGTTTGGCATTTGTAATACTGGAACTCATTGGAAAAGGGTCTTTTTAATATCTCCTCATATGGAAGCTCACCCATACTCATAAGCATTTTGTTGTCCACCTTTTCCAATTCATAAGTTTTTGAAATGAGGTGACCAGAACTGCATTCAAGCCATGAATTTATATAAAAGCATTATGATATTGTCTGTTTTTTAAATCTATCCCAATGTTTTTCAAACTTTGTTCTGTGGACTTCCCCAGGGGTTCATGGACTATGTCTAAGGGATCAGTGGAAAACAGACTGACGAGAATATGACTATGTATACAGACAATAGATTTCCTAAGGGGTCCACACCTCCAAAGTTGAAAACCACTCATCTATCCCTTTTCTAATAGTTTCTAACATTCTATTAGCTTTTTTTAACTGCTGCAGCACATTCCATGGATGTTTTCTGAGAACTATCCACAATGACTCCTAGATCTCTTTCTTGAGTGGTAACAGCTAATTTACAGCCCCCATCATTTTGTATGGATAGTTGGGCGTATGTTTTCCAATGTGCATTACTTTGCATTCATCAACACTGAATTTTATCTTCCATTTTATTGCCCAATCACCCAGTTTTGTGAGTCTGTAACTCTTCGTAATTGACTTTGAGTATAACGATCTTGAATAATTTTGAATATTTGCAAATTTTTCTACCTCAGTGTTTACCCCTTTTTACAGATCATTTATGAATATGTTAAACACGGCTCCAAGTACGGATCCCTAAGATATACAATTATTTATCTCCCTCCATTCTGGAAACTGACCAATTATTCCTACCATTTGTTTTATGTCTTTTAAGCAATCACTGATCCATGAGAGGGACATTCATGTTATCCCATGATTGCTTTACTTTAAAAACTAAAAGCTTCTGAAGGAGAACAGATGTAATTTCAACATATAATACAAATGGGTCATATGTTTAAAATATTTATTGTATACCAATATTCACATACGTCAAAGGAAAAATGTATCTATTAAATCAAAGTATAGTACTGATAGTTTTCCCATAACATTGCATGAATGCATCGCAACTCCTTTAGACGTACACATATATGTCTTTCCAATTTCCATATGCCATACATTAATCATAGACACAATATTTCTGATGTTTGGAAAGACGTGGATCGGACTTAATTTTGTAGCCTGTAAACTCTTCCCCTTAACTTAGAGAATGAGAGACTGTTCACTAGCTATAGCAGTAGCTGCAGGCTACTCTTATCATGTAATCTCTCTGCATCTCGCTTCCCCATCTGTAAACTGAGAATAATACTGCTTTCCTACCTCACAGGAATGTTGTGAGGATAAATACATCATAGAATGTAGGGAGCTCAGATACTATAGTAAGATGAGGGAGGGAGGGCTAGATAAATACCTTACAGAAGGTATTCAGATATAGACAGACAAATCATTGTGTAATGCAAGACCTGATCGCGTCAACCACCACAACTAAGTCTTCTCAGTATTCCCAACCCCTTGCTGTATAGAAAAAAAAAAATCAAACTTCCATTTTAATAAGAAAATTGTCTCTTGGCCATTACTAGATAAATAGCCTTTCATGGATAAAAAAGGCTTTTGGTGTGATGACAAAGAACACTACATGTAACATTTAGAGTCTTACACCATTAAAGTCCATGGGAATTTTCCACAGAAATAAGGGCCAGACACATTCAAAAATCAAATACAGAATGAATACAATAGGAAAACTAACCTCATAAATAAAATATACTTTAGCTTCCACGTAGATTCCCATACGCACTACCGCACGTACTGCAGCATTCATACCTAGAAAGATAAATTGAACTCACATATTACGAAATTATGCAAGGTTACCTCCCACGTTTTCTAATATTTTAATATTAAAATATTTTCTAATATTAACTTGAAAAACCTTTTGTCAAAAAAAAAATCCAACGCTGAAGGAATTAATTGGAAACTATAATTTGTTTCTAAACAGAAAAAAAAGCTTTTACTATAACAGAAATGTACATAATGACAAGGTAACCAGCTCTTGAAGTTGAAAGGGGACAGAGTTATTTGTTTTAGCATCATAATTATATGGACACTGAATAGGTGAACTTGATGAAACAGTCAAAATATGATCGGAATAAACAGTAATTAGAAAGGACTGACTAATAAATAACATAAGGCTGATTGGTTTGGCACCTTGCAATTTGCAAGACTTGCAGGCACAATTTAGTGTCTACCTCCCCACTCTCCAGAGGGGAAAGTTAGCTATACCAGCTTTTTTTCCTGATCTAGCTTATTTACTTCCAAACCAGCTCAGCTGCACTGATGGTGTGCTGTGGAGGAGCAGAATTAAATGAGAGGAGGGGGAGTTGCAAGCCAATGCCAGCTGCTTTCCTCTTGAGTACAGATGTGATGTGAGTAGCATTGGCATCTTACTCCTCTGTGCAAGCATCTCCTGCAGCTCACAATGGAGTCCTGGGTACTCTCTTCGGACATACCTGAGAAATTGAAACACTTGGCTGAACGATGTCATACTTGTGTAAATCAGTATTGATATTTCAATGTATTAAGCAGCAAATATGCTCCAAAACCATTTTATAGCAAACCCAATGGGTGTCAATCTAAACAGTCAAAAAGAATGTTGTATTAAAATGGCTCTCTCCATCTTACCGTGGGGAAGATTACTTGTGTTAAAAGAGATGGAAAATTCCCAACAGACTCCAAGCACAAGAAACAACTACAGAGTTTCAAAAGAGGGGCAAGGAAGTTGAGATCTCTAACAGTTGATTAGCATTCTGCTTGTACTTACAAATATGCACCACATAAAGTATAGTATAGTAAGTATCTATAGTCCCCCAGATCAATTAATTACTGGAAATGTAATTAATTACTGGGGAAAAATAAACAGATCAGCACTGCTACTGAGGTAGGCATGAAATAATCTCCAGTTTGAAAGGCATAAGGTGATCACACCACTAACAGGGTTGACCTGAATCTCCAAACCCACAAACGAAATCATTCATACGGCTTGTCCTCAGGCAGCCTAGAGACTATCACTGCAAGGGAAGTACTTATAAACCCACTGAACTGCTTTGTAAATGCTGAAACTGATCAGGGAGAACTAGGGATGTAATAGTGTAGTCAATTAACCAATAAGCCAAAGTTTATCGGTCAATGCTATAGATTACACGCATTCCCACCCCCACCAGTAAATTTTTTAGCAGGCTGCCCAGCAGCCAGGCTCAGTCCCAGCTTGTGCCAAGTCCGGGGTCTCCGCTGCTGCATCTCTGCATTTAAAGCCAGGCAGGAAGGCAGCGGAGCTCAGTTCCAGTTCACGCTGAGACTGGGAGCTCAGATCCTGCCCCCCCAGTGAGGGGCTGTTGCCACCCCATGCTGCTGGCTCTGTATTAGAGGCAACAGCGTGGGGAGACAGGCAGCCAGTCCATGAGGGGAGCTGGTTTTAAAACTGGCTCCCCTTGAGGACCAGCTCCCAACGTGGCACCCCACGCTCTGCCCCTCTGATACAGAAGCAGCAGCACAGAGTGGCAGGGGGCTTCTCGGGAGTGGGGCCGGAGCATATTAGCTGCAGGCCCCACCTGCAGGGACTATAGAATAGTCGAGTAACCAATACAAATTCATGAGGTTAACTGACTATTCAATTAACCGATATTTAACATCCCTAGGGCAAATGTCTCTATTACCCTGAAGTTTCCTCAAGTGCCTATTACTTAGGAACACAACACAAAGTCTGTGTTATTAAACAGAAGGCTTTCATTGTGCAAGAACTGAATACTAAAGCTATGTCTACTCTAGAGACCTGTACTGACACAGCTGTGACGCTGTAAGATCTCTCCTCTAGCTACTCGATGTCGATGGGGGAGTGCTCTCCCATAGACATAATTAAACCACCCCCAATGAGTGGAGGTAGCTATGTTGGCTGGAGGAGCTACACTACTGTTTTTAACGTCCCAGGTTTGTATGTAGCAGGCCTAAACCATGCCTCAGCTACCGTTACTCATGCTACAGTTTATGCTGCTATGTAGACTTGCACTAGCTTGATGACAGCTAGTGTGAGTCTGCATAGACAAGCAAGGTAATCACATCTTTAGCCTAAATACGCCATGGAGGGATCCCCACACTTTTCTCTATTGCAACATGGGATGTCAGTACAGAAAACAAGAGAACCATTGCCTCAGGCCTTTATATATACTTTACTTATATCCCTACTGAAAGTCTGTAACTTGGCTATTTAATATATACGTTATCACAGCTTGACATTGTTGTGTGAGCATATTACATTCTATCACTTACCATTTTTAAAGAAAGCTTGAATGTTTTTTCTAGCAAATCTGCTCTAGGAATTATTTTTGACAAGTTTTGTGGCCTGTGATATACAGGTTAGATTAGATGATCATAATGGTCCCTTCAGGCCTTGGAATCTGCCTCTGTGCAGGGACAGCAATATGTTAGACTTGGGTGCTTAGCACATTTTCAGAAGTGCTTAGTACTCAAAGCTCACACTGAATAATCTGTTGCTGTTCAGTACTGAATAATCTAGTGATGTCATTACATACCTAAACACGGCTTTAAATCCCTACCATTAGGTACAGATTGAACCTCTCTGGTCCAGCACCATCAGGACTTAAACGGTGCCTGCCGAACCAGAGAATTTGCCTAACTATAGGAGGTCAATATTATCTAACAGCATTACCAGCATGTCCACTGCTTACTCATCTCTTAGAAGACATTTAAGGGTAAATTAGAGCTAAACAACAGCACAGAACACTGAGAGCCAGGACTGGTAGCTGTAAACAAACTTTATGGAACTTCGAGGAAACTTCGCCACATCCATGATAAGTGGCCATCCAATTAACTAAAATCATGTTGGACCATGGATGTTGCCAGACCAGAGAGGTTCAACTACATCTGAATATTTTGGCCAGAGTTCATTCAAATATAAATATCTCTACAGAGGGGAACATGAAGTCTCTACCAGTGTTTGAATAGTCAAGATGTACTTTAGTAAACAATGTTTTATTTCATTACCTTTCACTTCTTACAAGCAGCATTTCCATTAGAGTATCTATGAAATGTAATTATATTACTACTGGAAAATGAACACACTCAGTAGTCATGAGCCTTGGGCCGCATTACTCAGTAATTGTACACATGGAGGATTTGAACAGTGATTTAAAAACTAAACCGTGGCTAAAACAATCACTTAAAATAGAAAATCTAAAATCCTCTGAATTATCATCTACTTTTGTATTAGACCTTTGATACCTGCTAAGATTTCTTTGGCACCAAGGTTATATAAAACATTACAGAAGTTTTTATTTTGCCAAAAGCTGAAAACACAGAATTAAAAGATATTCATTCTGCATGCCCACACACTATTCTATATTGTGCCTACATACCATGAGTTGTTACAGCATAGCAGCAAGAGGGAGGTTAAAACATCATCTCCTACTCAAATTTGACAGACCCTGATCTTAAAAAAATAACACCTAAATATATGCAAAAAAAAATCTATACTATGTCCCCAACTGAAGAAAGAACTTTAACTTTAAACAAATGCCATTAACTTAACTTCAACATAAGTTGAAGTGCTGGCCTAGATAAGAATGCTTGCCTGAATCCAGTCTATAGTTTTACTACAGCATGATGCACTACAACTGTTGCCATGTTTACACCACCACCTACGATGGCAAAACTTAAGTTGCTCAGGGGTGTGCATGTTCCATCCACTAAGAGTGACATAAGTTACACCGGCATAAGTGGTAGTGTACTCTGTGCTTTGAGTGACTGCAAGATGTTTTGGGGATATACTCCTCTTCTCTGAACCCTCTCCACTAAGAGACTTCTATAATGTAAATATATACAATAGCATGTCTTCTACACTGCATATTTAGGGTATGTCTAGACTACATGCCTCTGCCGACAGAGGCATGTAAATTAGACATACCAACATAGTCAACAAAGCGGGGATTTAAATATCCCCCCCTTCATTAGAATAAAAATGGCCGCCGGATTGTGCCAGCTCATCTGTTTGTCAGTGCAAAGCGGCAGTCAAGATGGGGATCGGTCGGCAAGGAAAGCCTTTGCCGACCGATCCCTTATGCCTCGCGCAACGAGGTTTGCAGGATCGGTCGGCAAAGGCTTTCCTTGCCGACCGATCCCCGTCTTGACTGCAGCTTTGTGCCAACAAACAGCTGAGCCGGCACAATGCGGTGGCCATTTTTATTCTAAGGAAGCAGGGGATATCTAAATCCCCACTTCATTGACTATGTCAGTTTGTCTAATTTACATGCCTCTGTCGGCACAGGCATGTAGTCTAGACATACCCTCACAGAACTAAATAATACAGACACAGCATCTTGAGCATTTTAGGCTGATTTCCACTAATAATACCTTTTCATACTCTTCAAAATTAAAAAAAAAAAAAAAAAAAACCACCACCTTTGCATCACTTACTTAGGAACTAATTTTTGACAAAGTCCTTTTTTTAAATTAAGGAAGTAATATCTCCAAAGCACCTGATACAGTGAATACTGGAAAAGTCTGTAAGACTTTCCAATATAGACTATACAATATTCATTTCCTATCTGTAAAATGTATGTTGAAACATGACATCAACTTTTTGGCAAATAAAATATTCTTCCAAAATTTCAAACAAACAAAATGTGTACAAATTATGAAATTCTACAATTTGAGAACAGAAAGGGGTTTGTTTTCTTTTGTGGGGGAAATGTAATGGATTGGGCCAATATAAGATTCTAAAGCAGTACATAATTAAACTGCTACACAGATCTGCCTATAACTGACCCATGATCTGGGCTTTGGGCTATATACCCCAGAAACCGATGACTATTTCATTAGTGCCCAAAAGTGTGCTAGGTATTTTACCAAGTAAATTAAAAAAAAACATGACATAACTCTTCTCTTGACAAGGACAAGTCATGAGCAAAATAAGGGTGAAGAAGCAGAGGCAAGTAAGTAAGTTTACTCAAATGTCATTTAGACTTTTGCTTATTGTGAGGGGTCCATCATTTTAATCTGGAGGATAAAATAATAATTCAAAATGACCTGGACAAATTGGAGAAATGGTCTGAGGTAAATAGGATGACGTTTAATAAAGACAAATGCAAAGTGCTCCACTTAGGAAGGAACAATCAGTTTCATACATTCAGAATGGGAAGCGACTATCTGGGAAGGAGTATGGCAGAAAGAGATCTAGGGGTTATAGTGGACCACAAGCTGAATATGAGTCAGCAGTGTGATGCTGTAGCAAAGAAAGGAAACATGATTCTGGGATGCATTAACAGGTGTGTTGTGAGCGAGACACGAGAAGT
>JANRFK010006697.1:21137352-21157702 GCA_030068395.1 Apalone spinifera
GCCAGCATTTCAGCGTTACAGACTCAGACACTGGGCTACTATATATATGATAAGGCTGCCCAAGCTAGTTTACAATAGGAAATGTTGCATTTATCAAATAGTTAATGAATGACATTAATGGCTATGTTATCTCCCTACTTTAGGTATGGTGGAGTGGGGAGGGGAGGGGAGTACACAAGGAGCCTTTATTTCCTCTTCCAGTGAACTTCCATATTGAGTCATTACCTGGTATTAGTTAACAGGTCAACTTCCAGGGCTGGAATTACTGGCAGTCACAAGAGGTGTGGCACAGGCAGGGCAATACATCCACAGCCTGCACTAAAGGAAGTGCAGGGTAGTATACACCTATTAGAAAGGCTCTGCAAGGTGTCTTTCAATGTCTGCTGGAGTACTGCATTTCCTGCCACTTCTCAGTCTCTCAAGAGACATAAGGTGAATCACGAGTTTCACCCTTCATGTGACCTGCTTTCTCTCCTGTCTTCTATGACTTTTCCAAGATAATATGTAATGGCTCAGCTACATTGTCAGTCAGTTCTTTGAGTATTTTATCCAGATCTGAACATTTCACCTTTGATTAATGGGATCGTATTGCTTAAGCTAAAAATACCTGATACAGGTGAAGTTATTACTTAGACCAGTGGTGCATAACCTGTGGGTCACGACCCCCAAGGGGGTCGCAGATGTCTTCCCGAGGGATTGTGGCGCTTAGATCCAGCCGGCCGATGAATGGGCCCTGCAGTTGGTGGCCCCTGCAGCAGGAGGGAAGGGGTCGCAAATCAAAAAAGGTTGCATACCACTGACTTAGACTTAGAATATAATTATAGATGTAATGGATTTTTAAAAAGATGGAACTACAAGAAATATATGAAGAACATATCTATGAGCTTGTATGGTATTAGGAGAAAGAGAGATATCTTGACCATTATCATGAAACATAACAAATTGAAACTTTAAAGAGTAATTTCTTGATTTGTCATCTTTATTAGATACTCCAAAAATCTGAAACAAACATCATAGTTAAAGAAATTTTTAAAGTGTAATGAAGAAAATGCTACCTTAATACACATGCTATGAAGTTGTGCGAAAATCTGCAAGAAATAGTGAATGAACAGTTGCAGCATAATAAAACTTCTCCACTGTATTCCCCTGAATATGAATATTACTTCTTTTAATTGTGCCTGAAACCTCCCCTCTGAGATTTGCACCAAGACTACCTGCTCTTCCCCTTCCTGTCCCTGTCAGAGAGCAAGAACAAAGTGACAGCTCATCTGCTCCCTGCACTTCCCAATCAGAGTGAGGAATGCAGCAAATTGTGCACTTTTTTCTTGCTTCCTGATGAAAGAGAAAAGCTAACAATGTTCCCATACGAATCCGGGCTCAGAGGCTCTGAATGAAAGGAAAACAAATGACCATTTCTGGGGAAAAAATATTGCTGAGCATGATGTTCAGAATTAACAAATGGAGAGTCTTTGTAGCCTGGAAATAATTTATGTTGGAGCACTAAGTTCAAAAGAGAGTTGTCCTTTTATATAGTGCATGATTCTAAAAAAGGAATGTTTGGCAGTAAAATAACTCTGGGTCTTGAACAGAGTTGGTGTTTATGTTTTAGCCACCACCGTGAGAAAATATTGAGAGAGAGAGAGACTACAAAACTATTAAAAACAATCAACTCAGTTTATATAATGGATTAAATGTTCATCTTATATATTATTTAAAATAGTGACAAAGAGGCAATAATAGTAAAAGACTACCTCAAAAAATCATTCCAAAAACTGTGGTATGTCATGGATAATATACAGAAACAAAGACTCTTCCACCCTGAAAATGCATATCTTTATTGTTATTCCAGAGCAAGTTGGTATTTGTTTTACATCCTTTTTAACTAATCTTGTTCTTCTGCCTGGGCTTCCCCAACTATTTTTCTTCCCCCCTCCTTTCTTCCCTAGCTTTCACTTCTGCCAATTCTGCTCAACTGCTCTCTCTGTTCTCCCCCATTTTCAGGCTGTGTTTACACTACAAAATTCTATCGGAAAAAGATACGCGAATTGTCAACCGCAATTTGCGTATCTTTTTCTGCTTTTCTTCTGAAAGAGTCTTTTCTGACAATTGGCCCATCTACGGTGAGTCAAATGTCAGGAAAAAAGCCTCTTTCGGAACAACCCTTCTTCCTTGTAGAACGAGGTGTACAGGAATGCTGAAAAAACGCGTCTGCTTTTTCAAAAAATATTTCGGAAAAGCAAACACGTTCCTTGGACACAGCAGAGCTTTTCATATCCCAGAAAAACTCTGCAGTCTAAACATACCTTCAGTTGCCCAGCATGCAGGTGACCTTCATTAAACCTCTCCTTCCTGAATGTCAGGGAGTAGTTCACTATCTTTCACTTTCCTAATAGCCTTGTAATCAGGAAACTTGAAAGTGGAAGCCAGAGTTGTCTTTAGATTGGCATCAGCCTTCTTCCCTTGCTTATTTGCTTGCTGCGCATGTCAGTGTTATAAAGCCATAAGCATCAGTGTGCATTGGTGACAGATAGTCAAGGTGGGCTTTCAGTTCTGATACTGAGCACTGTAGTTTAATGACCAATACAGTTGTTCATAATTTGTAAGAAACCAGGCTGGATGCTGATATGGATGATGTGGCCTATTTCAACTTGTTCAGGGAAGCAGTACAAAATGTATTTTGACACGATTGTTAAAAAAAAAAATGAAGAAAAAAACCCAACAACCCACAGAGGGTCTATGTCTAAATAAAGAAATTCAAACCTAAGCGTAATCAATTTTCTAAAACATGGTTTCTGAGGGAAAGCTTGTATTCAGACACATCTCATTCTGTTTTGCATTTGTCTTGCCCAAAATCTTTCCATAAAAATAGTCCAGACTCACAAATTAATATAATTCTGAGCTATATAAATAAAATAAGATGGAAAAAAGCCCAAAGGCCTAAATTAAGAAAAGATTTTGGCTGACCCAATTGAAAAGTGAAGTAAAAGAAACTTCCGGACAGTGGATGCATGTTAAAAGAGGGTTCATAACTGTCTGTAAATGAATATGAGAGTAAATTCATTCAGGATTGGTTTCCTTATCCTCATGCAGCATGTAATGCTTAATTTTAATTGATATTTTCTCATAGAAAGAATTACAGTGCAAATATATATACTTTTTCTAGATTCTGTGTTTATACAGAGGAATCCTGTTATAAGGGTAGCTTTGAGGAATTCCATTTTGATCATTCTGTCCAAATGATTAATATATGTGAAACATCAAACACGCCTAATGAGATAGTTGCAATAAATATTTACATTGTTGAAGCAGCTGGAGACCTAGACCGTGTGAGGGGTGCATTGTTCTAGGGAAGCAACATTTCCTCCTTTGAAGGTCAGCATGCGTTCTTTTCTTTAATTTAATGCCACAATCTCTTGCAGCCTCATGTCACACAAAAATGCAAAATTATTTTGTATCTTCAGAAAAGGAAAGCAAATACTAGACACGTCTCTCATGATATGGGAATTTTCTGTACTATTTGTATGACCCTTAGGTGTCCTCTTTTCCCTATGTTTTGCATAGTTATTCAGTGTGCGGGGGAGAAGGATTATTTGTTTTCAGGGCAGACTAAGAGATATTGATATAAGTGGTGCCTCACTGTCTGAGCTGAGATGGATTATTGAAGAAAGACTGGTGCGATGTTTCCTCCGCCCTGGCCTAGAGGGGAATGGACATGCCCTGTTTTCAGGCAAGACTACTGACTTGCCCGGCCACTTGACAAGGGGGTGGCAGCTCTGCATTCCCAGAAGGGGCTTCAGGTGGAATGGGTGGGGCCAGGACAGCTAAATCTCAGTGCCCCCTGGACTGTTCCTCCCAGCATCATCCAGAGCTTGCCACGCAGGGATCCAGCAGTGATTTAAAGCAGTGTTTCTCAATCTTTTTTTATAAAGTACCCCTTTTAAAAAAAAAAAAAAAAAGTAAAAAAAGTATCTCCAGCTAGCCCACTCTAACCCAATGCCCCTCCCCTCCCCCAGAGCCAGGCACGGGATGTATGGTAACCCTACCTTTGAAGTGCCCTTTCCCGCTGCCCAGCCCTGCCTCGACAGCTTCTCTGGAGGGAGCAAGTGGCCCAGCAGCGCCTGGTTCGCCACATAGGGCTGTGCGTTTCCCACCTCAGCCCAGCGCCCCCCCCTAGCGTGGCACCCGAGGGCAATTGCTCCCCCTCACTACACCACTGATGTGGGGAGGAGGGTCCTTTGGAGCAAAGCTTCACTGCCTGTTAGCTGCCCCCCAACTTGGAACTGCCCTGGGTCTCACAAGAGCTACCACCACTGCAGCCACGTGCTTTTCCCACCAGCGCTGGGGCGCATGCATAGATTGGCTGTTAACAGACGGGCACGTGGCTCCAAGCATTCAATTTGACAGGCACGTGCTGCCATCCCCTCCCCGATCCTCTTTGCAGGGCAAAATCCTGGACATTTTTTGCCAAATTTCACTTGCGTCAATGTATCCCTCAGACTTCTCTCATGTACCCATAAAAGTACGTGGACCACTAGTTAAGAAACACTGATTTAAAGGTTGCAGGCCTTCAGCTCCTGCTGCAGTAGGGGCAATGGTGGTTGGAAGCCCTCAGCCTCTTTGAATCACCAGGCCCCAGGGCAGTTGCCCCTTTTTCCCCCTCTTCTGCCTGTCGGTGGGCCTGCCTATCCTAGAGTGAGGCTCCAAGGAGAAGATGGAGGACTATGGAAACAGTTAATGGCAGAGTGAGTACAAGGAGCAGAAAATCAAGGCGCAGTGGACTCACATACAAAGAACTGCAGGGACAAAGTCTGTCAGAGGGTGGCTGGGAGCTCAGGAAAAGAGGACATTGACCCTAGCAGGCTGAGAGGGCTGGAATACCTTGGACAGGGTAACTGCTGGCAGGGTGTGCAGGAAGTGGAAGCTCCTGGCTGGCTGCTAGGTTGAGCAGTCAAATTCCAAAGTCCAAGGAATTGTAGCAGCATTGCCAGAAGTTAAAGAGGAGCAGCAGGAAGCTGCTATCTATAGGGTCTTTGAGTTGGGACCTGGCATAGCAAACAGATGCAGTTCCCCCCCATTCATCACCAGAGAGGTGGCCTTATCGGACAGTGATATCCAGTGCTTGGAAGGGAGAAACATACAGGATGGTCCCCAGCCAGAGGAGCGAGTCATGAAGAAGACACTGCAGCTCCTTGAGTGATGCACGTCTGCAAGTGGAGACAACGGCAGGAGAGGCTCCACCGGAAGAGGATGCATCCACTGGCAGAGTTAATCACCAAATGGCCAGCAGGAAATGTCACAGTGGTGAGTGTTACAGACTGACTGAGACTGAGCCCATATCAATGGAGTATCTGTAAAGACAACAGCAAAGCCAGTCACAAAGACATTGATATCTAGCAACCCCGAGGAAGATGGATTTCCCCAACTCTCAGCAGGGAAATGGACATAGACAGTGGGTAAAATAGGCTCCTCCCTTGGTGCTGCATTGGCCCGATTGCAGGATTTGGGAGGAAGTTTTTGATTTAATGTGCCCCATAAAGATTCTGGGACAGTGGGGGAAGCAGTATGTGCCACCTCCTCAGCTGCCATGGAACCTGCATGGAACACAGCAAAAGATTCTTCTGGAGAGGGACACACACTTTTCTCCACGAGACTTGGAATCTGGGGAGAGGGGGAAGCACAGTGCAGCGGCAGCTGGTCTGGGCCTCTAGGCAGGGGAGATCAGTTGGGGCTCCTCCAGCCTCACAGAGGGATGGGGGTTTCCAGGGCTCCTCTCTGTGGGGTGGTCTTGGGGCTCCAGCTGCATTGAAACTCCTCTAGCCAAGGAGGGATCCTGGGGCTCCTCCAGGTGGGAGAATCTTGGGGCTTTGGTTGGCTCAGGATTCCTCTGGCTGAGGGAGGTCTCAAGAGCAGGTGCACTAATAATAACTGATTTCAAGCAACTCTCCCCAAAAAACCCCTCTGAACAAGTAGGATAAAGAATATGATGTGTATCTTCAAAAATAATGGACATTAACACAATACATTATTGACTCTATTCTCATTAGCTTTGAAGATTACAGGTGGTTAAGTAAGAGAGCAGAAGGAAGAAAGAGTAAAAAAGCAGAAAGAGGATAAATGAGTAGAAAAGATGATAAAACAGAGGCATGGATATCTGAATAGAGACATCCTTGCTAGGTAACATGTATTCACTGTGATATGATAATTTGTAGATATCCCCCTGCCTCCCGAAAAAAAACAAACAGAATTCACTCTGGTTATAGTTTGCATTCCATCATAATTCCA
This sequence comes from Apalone spinifera, assembly GCA_030068395.1. Taxonomy (NCBI): domain Eukaryota; kingdom Metazoa; phylum Chordata; order Testudines; family Trionychidae; genus Apalone; species Apalone spinifera. Next base: position 21,143,635 of record JANRFK010006697.1, read on the forward strand.
GAAATGAAAAAACTACATTCAAAATTTTGGTTAAACATTTAAAATATAGCAACGTCCTACAACTGCTTTTCCAGCATACATAGTAAGTTGAAGGTTTTCCTCTTAGCTTTTATTAATAGCCTCCAAAAAAGGTGATTAAAGCCATAAGCTTCTAAGCAATTTTCCTTTTGCATTTTTTTCATTGATTGTTTTGATCACTAAAAGCACCTAGAAATTGCTTTTTGGAGCAGGAGCAAAACCCAACGTAGCTGGCACAGAAAGTGGCATTATAGAATGGTGTCCCAGGAAGTACTTTACAAGTCTAAATAAAAATTACAATGACTATTTGTCATTTCTTAACTATTTATCCAGGGCTTGATTTTCAGAGCTACTTAGCACCCTTGGCTTCTATTGGTTTCAGTGAAGAAGTACTCTGGATATTCATCACCTTTGGAAATGGAAGCCTTCATCCAGGTCCCTGCACCCCCTTAAAGGGGATGCCCTCCACGATGGAAGGGGGTATGGCCCTAAGGTTGTATTTTTTCCCCCCTTGGAAATCTCCTCTAGACCAATGGAGGAATAGTATGTACCCACCTCATCCTCAATCAATGCAGATCCCTGGCTCGTTCCAGGGGAAGTAAAGGATGCATCTGGGGAGCAGCTGGCCTACTTTCTTTCTGGAGATGGAGACCCACATGCAGTGATCTTTGGGATAGGATCAAACCTATAGCAATTTAAATGGAACTTGGAGGAAGGAGCACAGCTTGCAGGAGGGAAGTGTTTGGAGAAGACAATGGGAAATGAGTCTGTGAGCACATGCATAGAACCGAAGCTGTCTGTGGTTGCAATGGCTCTGTAAATAGTTCTCTTAATAAACAACCAGTTTGCTTGTAAAACAAAGAGCCCTTTCATTTTATTACTCAGTGTGCAGTATATGAAACAGAGCCCATGGATATAAAATATAACTGGAAATTAACTTTAGAATTAGCATATCTAAATATCTGACATTCTTTCACTTTCTCCGTCACTATGGCTGCATTCTTCCCCTTAGTTCCACTGCCGAGGGGTTTTGACCCTCTCTCCTTTAGAACTCAGGTGAAGAACTAGACCACTCTCTGCACAGTTCTATTTTAGAGCAATCCAGAGAGAAGGTACCCTATGGTCGAAGATCATAGTCTGTCACTGTTGGGGAATAAGGGAAAACAATGTGTAACCATTCTGCTAAGTGGAGCCAGCAGCAGTTAAGGCTGGGTCCATTATCTAGAGGTTCCTCTGCATCCATCCAATACAGAACTGGCTTGAGTCAGCACTCAGTAACCTGGGGAATTCACAAACCACACCTGGATGCCTCTGAGAGGCAATGCTTCCCCCGTCGCAAGTCAGGCAGATCCAGAGTTCAGAGGTGCATCTGTCGAGTTCACCTCCCATCCTGAGTGGGAGAAGATAAGGAAGCATCTTACTCCACTGGTCACTCAACATGCTCACTTCTTTTTGCCGCAGCCCTGCTGGCTGCTCATTGTGCTGCCGTTGCTCTGGTGTCTGCTCATCACACCTCTCCACCACCGCCCTGCTGGTGCTCAGTTAACAAACACTTTTTCATTGATTTCTCCCCATCAGTCTCAAGTGATTTCAGGTCACATTGATTTTAACTCTTAGCAAGGAGGGTAGAAGAAACACAACTCCAACACAATTAACACAAGAAAGAGGCTCCCAATAATGCCTATTTAGCTCTGTTCTTTGAACAGTGGGGCTGGAGGAGAAAAACAGGTCATGATCTAAATGACTACATGATCTAAAAATCAAAAAGGAGTCATAAAAAGTGGAAGCTAGATCAAATTACAAAGGATGGACATAAGCAAACAACAGAAGTATGCAGGGACAAGATTAGAAAGGCAAAGGCACAAAATGAGCTGAACATAGCTAGACACATAAAGGGTAAGAAGAAGATATTCTACAAATATATGAAAAGCAAGAGATAGACCAAGGACAGAGTAGGTCCATTGCTCAGTGAAGAGGGAGAAACAACAGGAAATTTAGAAATAGCAGAGGTGCTAAATGACTTCTTTGTTTCGGTTTTCACCAAGAAGTTCGATGATGATGGGATGCCATAGTGAATCCTAGTGAAAATGTGGTAAGTTTAGAAATTAAAATGAAAAAAGAATGTTAAAAATCACTTAGAAAAGTTAGAGGTCTTCAAGTCACCAGGCTTGATGAAATGCATCCTACAATACTCAAGGGGCTGATAGAGGATAGGCCTGCCTGCAGGGGGGTGCAAAGGGTGCAAACACCCCCACACACAGCCTGCCATGATCCCCCAGGGGGCCAATTCCAGCCAGGCTGGGGCAACGCACTGCACCAGCCTCCCTCCCCATGCTCCGGCTGGCCAGGAAAAGGTAGAAGCAGTGCTCTACACCAGCCTCCCTCCCCTATGATCCGGCCAGCCAGGGAAAGGCAGAAATTGATTCCCCTCCTCCCTCTTCCTCAGGGTGCAAAGCTTGGACTGTTCTGTGCTGATGGAGCTACAGCCAGCCCTCCTCACTCAAAGAAAGGAACAGTCTTTGCACTGGTCTCAGTCAGTGAAGGGCAGTGCACAAGAATACCCACCCCCCTCCCTTACTCACACACCAACACGTGACTTGGATCATCTTGTAGTTTGCACAGACATAACACAGGCAGCAGCTTGGGCTTTTTAAAGATGGTTGTTATTTACAATCAATAATTTTACAGAAGTACAATGAAGTGTGTTCTTACACAATAAATAAGGAACTACAGAAAAGGATACATGTGTATCATGTTTCCTGTCCAGATACTGAGCTCTTGGGGAGAACTGTTCTGGAATGAGTACTGGAGATAGACTCTGAGCAACTGGGGCACTAGGGATGGAAGATGCCATTTCATATGCTCTGCACAGGATTGGGCTATACAGCACAAAGACCTGTTAGCCACAGCAGCAGCTCACAACATTGTGTCAGAGTCATTCCTTTTGCAGGAGGGAAGGGCAGGAAAACATGCATCACGATTCATTACACAGAGAAAACTTGGAATTTACAACACAGGCACAGAGTGTTGTGAGCAAGACCCGAAGAGTAATTCTTCTGCTCTATTCTGCTCTGATTAGGCTTCAATTGGAGTACTGTGTCTAATTCTGGGCACCACATTTCAAGAAAGATATGGAGAAATTGGAGACGGTCCAGAGAAAAGCAACAAAAATTATTAAAGACCTAGAAAACATGACCTATGAGGGAAGACTGAAAGAATTGGGCTTGTTGAGGTTGGAAAGGAGAAGACTGAGAGGGGACATCATAGCTGTTTTCAAGTATCTAAAAGGGTGTTACAAGGAGGAGGGAGAAAAATTGTTCTCCTTGGCCTCTGATGATAGAACAAGAAACAATGGGCTTAAACTGCAGCAAGGGAGGTTTAAGCTGGACATTAGGAAAAACTTCCTAACTGTTAGGGTAATTAAATACTGGAATAAATTGCCTAGGGAGGTTGTGGCGTCTGTCACTGGAGATATTTAAGAGCAGGTTAGAAATACATCTATCAGGGATGATCTAGACAGTGCTTGGTCCTGCAGTGAAGGCTGGGGACTTGACTAGATGACCTCTCAAGGTCCCTTTCAGTTCCTAGCATTCTATGAGTCTATGATTCAGTTAAGTCTCTAGAGACACTATGGCTCTTGTAGGATCGGCAGTGTTTGCAAGCAGCAAAACCATCTCTCTCTCAGAAGGATTCAGAGCAAACTTTATAAGAAGGAACCTTAAAGAGCCTTTCTCTCTGTGTTGCCTCCTGTGGGTTTTATTTTATGATGGTGCAGTCTGTCCTCCTGTGAATGGAGGACATTATCTTTCAAGCTGAGCTGCCAAAATATTAATAATTCAAAGCAGAAGTTCCATGTTGATATGGATCGAGGTTATGGCTACACTACACACCTTACAGCTGCAGTAATGCGGCTGTGCTGCTGTAGTGTTCCTTTTGGAGATCTGCTAAGCCAACGGGAGAGCTCTCCTATGTAGTTAATCACTCCAGTAGCTATGTTGGTAGAAGATGCTCCCCTGCCAACATAATGTTGTCCACATCAGCACTTAGACTGGTATAATTTACATTGCTTAAGGGATAGCTTATTCATATCGCTAAGCAACCTAACTTACACTGGCCTACATTGTATTATGCACATAACCTAAAACTCAAAGTACTCAGTCCTCATTTGAATTCTGAAGAAAATAGAAACGCTTATTGTGGATATAGGCTAAGGAGTATTTTTAAAAAGTACTTTGATGCTTAATGTAACCTGTGACGGGCTTGTCGGGCACGAGCACCCCCTCCCGGCTGGTGGGGGGGGGGCGCTCAGTGGACCCACCGTCTATGCTAGGTGTCCGTCTGTCCCGGAGCCAGTCCCCGGCACAGCGGGAAAGGGGGGGGGTTGGTTGGGAGTGCGATCACCCGGTGTCTATGGTCCCGCCGGGGTTCAGCGAACTCCCTGCCTGCCCTCTCGTGGGCCCCTGGGTCCCGTAGGATGATGACGAGAGGGGAGGGCTGGGGATTCCTTTGGGGCCTATCCAAGATAAGGTCCTTCCCGGAGGGAGGGGAAGGGGTTCCTCAGGGGTTTGCTTGCCGTCCCTGTCGTCGGTCTCCCTCTGGGGATCGGGCAACTTCGTGGCCAAGCCACCGGAGGATTGGGGCGCCCTCTGGCGGGATGGGAGAGTGGGGGGACCCGGGCCCGCCCTCTCCACCGGGTCCCAACCCGGGTCCCTAAGTGGGGAAGGGGGTGTGGTTAACTCCCGTACTTCCTCCACGACAGGTAGGGACTATCCCCGTAACGCACCTGTCCACGGGCGCCAGAAGTGCCCTGCCCCGGGCTCCTTCCACTCCTGGTTTGCTGTATCATATCTGTGGATTGTTGCTTTACTTACTAAGTTTGAAGTGCCATCTATTGCAGCTCTGGAGATTCAGCCTTTTCAGTGACTGAAACAGAATTAACATTAATAATAGTTGACGCAAGAATCCATGTTGTCTTAGTTTGAGGTGAGACGCAGGCTATAGCCAGATGTCTAATAAAAAAAATAGCAAATCAAAGAAAGCAAGCCCATTCTTGTAATTTTTATTCTTATAGAGCTACGGGGGACAGCACTGATTTTCCATCTCCCCAGCTTGAAAGGTATAGTCACCGCCAGCAATGGCACAGAAGGAAGAGTGGTAATACTATACAATGCCACCATTTCTTTTGTACTGCTGCTGGCAGTGGCACTGCCTTCCTAGGTAGGCACCTGGGCAGCGGCACCTGCTTTCTGGCCACCCAGTTTGGAAGGCAGTGCTGGTTCAGAAGGAAGCATTGCAATGCCATACCATGCTGCACTTCCTTGTGGTCTGCTGTTGGTAGCAGCACAGACTTCCGAGCAGGGTGGCCAGAGAGTGGCTCAGAAGTCAGTGCTCCACCAGCAATGGCACAGAAGCAAGAATGACAAAACCATACCATGCCAGCCTTCTTTTTGTGCTGCTGATGGTAGTGACAGGTGGGCATCTGACCAGTGGACACTGCTTTTTGGCCACCCAGCTCAGAAGGCAGCCCCACCACCACCAACAGTGCAAAAGGAAGGGAGGCAATACCATATCATCCCAGCCTTCCTTCTGTGCTGTTGGTAGTGGCAGCACTGACTCCTCTGTTGGTTCAGCTCTGCTGCTTCCCTGAGCCAAAGGCAGTGCCACCACCAGCAGCAGTGCAGAAGGAAGGGTGGCAATACCATACTATGCCACCCTTCTTTGAGTGCTGCTGCTGACAACGGTGCTTCCATCTGAATTGGGTGCCACTGTTTTCCAGCCACTCAGCTTGCAAGGCCAGGAAAAATCAAAGCCTTTTTGTAATATTTCCAAAATCTGCCAGGAAGAAGATCTGAGGAACAAAAAAGAGGTCATGTCTGGGAAAACCAGGATAGCTAGTGACCCTACCCATGAGCCCCCTACAGTAGCCTTGTGACCTCCTCCCCTTGGGAGCCCCAGTTTGAGAAAGGCTGCACTTTTGGGAATTCCCCAATAACACTATTGTCCAATACGGCCAAAAATTTCTGGCAGACCATTTCCCTCAACATCCACTGAACTGGTCAGACAGGGCCCTACCAAATTCACTGTGCATTCTTATCAATTTCATAGCCAGAGGCTTTCCAAATTGGTCGATTTTTACATCTGAAAGTTCATGGTGTTCTGTCTGAGTCCTGACCCAAAATAGGAATATGTGTGGTGGAGGGTGGAGTTTGCAAAGTTGTTGTGGGGAAGAGATCCCAAGAATGCCACTTCACTTCTATGCTATTTTTAGGGCAGGGCTAGAGTAGGTTCCACCCTCGTTTCTGCACGGCTACTCAAGTTGGCTCTGATATCCCTGAGGCTACGTCTACTTTCAATAAAGCTTCTTTAAATTACAGACAGCTCTCCTGGACTCCTTTCCCCCTCCTGTTAGCGTGTCCAATAACTGGGAAATTCACTCTGTTCTCAGGTCCATCAGTGGGTTTGGTTTGCTGTCCTCTTCACCCCTTTCTGGGGTGTTGTCCCTGGATGGCTCTCAAATACTCTGATGACCAGAGTTCCTTTCTCCTAGCCACTTGTTCTTCCTTAGCAATCTTGCCTTTCTGCTTTCCAGCCCTTTTATCCTCCCAACTGCTGTTAGCATGCCAATCAGCAGTGTCTGGCAGTGTCTGTATTATCCCTTTGGTTTCTAAACTACTGTTTGGGAACATACATCGCATGACACAGACACCCTTTTAAACACTTCCTCCAGCTGGAGCAAGATCTTCAGGGACGGTGGGGTGGGCCTGTTTTCTAACCCATCCTGGCCAAGTATATGGCTCTGCAGCCCTTCAGAGGCACCCTAAAAGGCACAGCCCCTGCACAGCCTCGGGCACCTGATGACAGGGTGAGATGGAGTGGAACTGTCGCATCAGCATGGCCATGTTGTCTTCCTATCTCAAGAGGACAAAGGTGTGTGAGAGACTTGGTTGCCTACACGAATCAAGGAGGATAAATGGCAACTGGCATCCTGGCATGAACTCATCTTCCTCTCTAGTGACTGTGGCAGGGTCAGTCCCACTCCTGGACCCCTGACGCTTGTTCAGCCCACTGTCCCACAGTCTAGAAGCCACAGTAATATGGCTTATTCACCTTGGTTTGAGTTTTGTTGTCTCTCTGTAGTCTTTTAACAAGGTCGATGCTGGTCTCTTGACTCCTCCGGTGCCTTTCTCTCTCCAAACTCCTCCTCCACAGCTCTCCAAAACTCCTCCACAGCTCTCCAAACTCTCTCAGTTCTCCAAACTCCTTCTCAATTCACTCCACACTCTCACAACTCTCCAAACTCCTTCCCAACTCTCTCCACCCCTCACCCACAGGAAGGGTTCTTAAATAGGTCTCCAGGCAGCCCCTATTGGTTTCACCTGGGCCTTAATTGATTTTGCAGCCGCCCTGTCTCAGCTGCCCCTAATTAGCCAGGATTGCTGACTCTCTCTGCCTCTTTCCCCTTCCATCAAGCTCTTGAACCTGCTGTCACCCCTGCTGTGTCACATGACCTACAATGCCAGGCACTGTCTGCCCCATTATAGGAGGAATGCCTGCCTCCATTCCCCCGGTTCCTTACGACAACTGTTCCTGAGCAACTTCTCATTGTTAGAGTTCTTTGTCTGCTTTTGGTGGCTGTATTCTTCCATTCCCTTTGGGTTTCATCTCTGGCCCCACAGAATAGCAGGGCTCCCTACAGTGAGCGGAGCCCTTCTTGGTGCCTGGGGAGGAGGTTGATCCTAAATGGAGTAGAGGGAGAAAGAAAGAGAAAGACTCATCCTACTGGTGCCAGTCTCATAGGATTTGGTGAGTTTCATCTGGGCTCCTATTACTCCCTGGGGAACTGTCTCAGATGGGAGGGGTCCCATTGCCCGGCTTCTGTCATTGTCACTTTTCTATTGGGTCCTATTTCCAGATGAGTTTCCTTACCTCTGGCGTAGCAGCAGTTTGTGGACTGGTGTATCCCCTCCCTGGCCAGGGAGGGGATAGTGAAAGAGACTGGGGTTCTGTGACTCCTTATGGCATTTACTCTCTTGTGAGACGCTCCAGACTGATGCAGAAGTTGACACACTGTGGGGGAAGGAACAGATTAGGTCAATAGACAGGTATGGGATAATGTTTAGTGTCTGGGCTGGTCCCTTCCTTTCTGAACTCCTGATTCATGCACAGTGCCAAAATGCTGCTGCTGGCCATGTTCTGGTGTGAACCCAACAGAAATCTGGGGAAGGGGTTCTGTGACCCCCTTATATCTCCCACATGTTGACTTGAGAAGATGAGGTGCCAGTTACCAGGAGAGGCAGATCCATCCTGGGGGCCCAGCTAGGCATGGAGGGTGGAGACCACTGAGCAGGGAGGACTGGATCAGATCAGTCAGGCTACGTCTACACTACAGAGTTTTTGTGCAAAAATGGCTGGTTTTGCGCAAAAACCTGTGGAGCGTCCACACCTCAAGCACGTTTTTGAGCAAGAAAATTTACAGTAGAACAACAGAACAAAGGGCTTTTTGTGGTGTAGGCATACCTCTTTCTACGAGGAATAACTCCTTTTTGAGCAAGAGTTCTTGCGCCAAAAGGTGTGTGTGGATGCTCAAGAGGGGTTTCTTTGCAAAAAGAGCCTATTGGAAAAAGCACAGGTGCCTTTATGGCCATTCTGTTAATGGCAATCAGCGCTTTCTTGCACAAGAGCGTCCATGCAGGGTAGACACTCTCTTGCGCAAAAGAGCATCAATTTTGCTATGCGCTTTTATAGTGTGGATGCGCTTTTGCGCTCGAAGTTTTTAAAGAAAATCTCTTCCACAAAAAGCTTCTTGCGTAAAAAGCCTTCAGTGTAGTTGTAGCCTCAGTCACCCGCATTGTCATGTGAGAGAGATGTAGGGAATGAGTGTGTGTCACCTCTCCCTGTGCAAACCTTAAAGATGAAAAAGTGAATAAAAAGGCTCCAGCTATGCAGAATTCCCTTTTAACAGGGCTTCAGTCAACTTGATGTTAATTTGAATGTGTGTACTGCACAATTCTGATTGACTGCCATTGAACTTGCTTGAGAACAAATAATTTTACTGGGTGTCCCATATTCACAGGGAAATATGGCCACCTTACTTTTTACATAATCCCATTCTGTTTTCAGGGGCCAGTGCTCCCTCTGCAGGCCAAAAAAAAGAACACTTTTTTGGCTTTACAGAAGGGTTGTTATCATGGAGTTCTGAATAAAATGCTTTTTTTAAAGATCAATAATAGGAATATGGATTTTTTTATAACTGATGAGTAGGGTTTTTTTAAAAAACAGTTTAAGATTGCTTGTTGCATTCAGAATTAAATTATAAATAAATGTGTAGTTTAGCTGAATCACTTAGATAGAAAAATTCTGTTCACTCTTAGCATTCTTTGAAAATAAATTGTTTACATGCATGTTTAAAAATTATTCCAAATCACCCGTGTGTGACTAGATTTTTTTTAAAGCAATATGTGACGCAGCTGGCCAGAAGAATTTTAGGAAAGAGATCATTATTAATCATAATGAGAGGCCAGTGTTACATTCTGAGGCCTATGTGTTAGCAGCCTAGACCCAACTTGTAGTCTGAAGCCTTTGCTTTCACATTAAACTAGATGCTTTCTGAGGCTACATCTAGACTGCAGGCTTCTTTTGGAAGCTTTTCCAAAAGAGATCTTCTGAAAAAAAGTCTCCCGGAAGAGAGCGTCCACACTGCCAAAGTGCAAAGAAAAAGTTATCTGCTTTTTCCAAAGAGAGCAAACTGATTGGATGCTCTCTTGCATAAAAGGCCACCTGGAACCATTTCAGCCAGGGCTTTAGGTCACCAGTTGCTTCTGAGTGTTGGGGCCAGAGCCTTGCAGATACACATGCTTAAAGGGACCCCCGGACAGCCTTTTCTCTGCTGCTGCTTGCTTGCCTACCTTTATGAGGTATAGCAAAGCTCTTGCAGTGTATACTGTGGTTGCCCTGCTTTTTTGGACACCATAGCTTTTTCCTTTGTGCCATGGCCATGCTGCAGTTTCTGTAGCACTGTGTGCCAGCTGCCTTCCTGGTCCTGCATGAGCTCAACCCCGAGCTCTTTCTTGGGATCCTCTCCCTCGGTGCGAGAGCTACATTCTTGCAACCGCACCCCACAGTGCAGAGGTGTTTTTGGAGGCTCGACACCAGTTCCGACTTGTGGGACGAACTGGTCATGGAGCGGTAGGATGATCAGCAGTGGCTCCAAAACTTCTGCCTGTGGAAGGCCACCTTTTTGGAGCTATGTTCCTGGCTCGCCCCCACCCTCCAACGACGCAACACCCACCTGCAGCCCACCATCCTCCCTGGAGAAGTCGCAACAGCCATCTGAAACTGCAGTATAGCCGTGTGGTGCCTTGCATGTGCAGGCATGCCTGTGTGCTGGGTGCAGCACTCCTCGGTGTGTCTGGGGTCGTGCCTGAGCCCTTGTGGCTAGCCTGCTTCCAGCTGTGGCAGGTGCTGGGAGGGCCCCCTCTCCAGGGATGGACGTGTGTGGCCTCCCCTCAGCTTGGTTTCACGTGCACAGATTGCAGCACGATGTCCAGCCCTAGCAGCCTGAGCAACACTTGCACCCCGCCCCCTATGCTCCCGCCTCCCCCACCCTGTGTGTGCGACAAACTGAGAACACTCACCTGAAGATCCCTCCCAGCATCAGACAAAGTCTGGGATACATCCTGGCTGACAGGAACCGGCTCCAAGGATAGGGTGTTGGAGTCTGCCTCCTCTTCCTCTTTCTCTTTCTCCAGCTGGGCGACGATGGAGGTCTCGAGACTGGAAACCACCACGATGGATAGGAAAATAGCTTCCCCACCCCCCAGGATCTGGTGGAACTCCTGGTAGTAGGGGGCAGATATGGGGTCCTGCCCTGGACTGTGAGCTGCTCTCTCTGGCCCTGACATATCCCTGACGGAGCTCTTTCATCTTACTTCGGACCTGTTCTAAGGTCTGGGGTGGGTGTCTGCACTCTGCCAGGGACTCGGCTATATTCTCAAAGATGTTCGCATTGTGGCTCTTGGAGCGGAGATCCTGCAATGTCTCCTCCTCGCCCACAGTTCAAGGAGGAACAGGATTTCTGCTCCAGACCAGGAGGGTGCCCGCCTCTTGGTCCCCCTGGGTGGGTCCTGGGACCTCTGGGGCTGCTCCCTGCAAGGGCCAGTAGGTCTCAGAGGGCTTGTGGCTCCACCATCGGTGAGCAGGCTTGTGGCAGGGAAAGCTGCGTGGTCAGGGTGCTGCTCCCAGGTGGCTTCCTGCCACAAGGCTTGTCCAGGGTGCCTGCAGCTTTAAGAGGTACCAGGAGACAGGAATTATAGAGTTGTGATTACTTTGGATGGATTGTCCACCAGGGCACCTGTGTTATTTCCTGGAGGCCTCTTCTTTTGAAAGAAAACCCTTCTCCCTGTCCACACACGCCTTTTACTGAAAGAACTCTTTCGGAAAAAGCGGCAAGGAGTCCTGTGGTACCTTGTATCAGAGGGGTAGCCGTGTTAGTCTGAATCTGGAGAAGCGGCGAGGGGTCCTGTGGCACCTTATAGACTAACTGAAGTGTTTGGAGCATAAGCTTTCGTGGGCAAAGACCCACTTCGTCAGATGCATGTAGTGGAAATTTCCAGAGGCAGGTATAAATATGCAGGCCAGAATCAGTCTAGAGATGACGAGGTGGATCCAATCAGGGAGGATGAGGCCCACTTCTAGTAGCTGATCTGGAGGTGTGAATAGCAAGAGAGGAGAAGCTGCTTTTGTAGTTAGCTAGCCATTCAAAGTCTTAGTTTAATCCTGAGTTGATTGTGTCAAACTTGAAGATGAACTGTAGCTCAGCAGTTTCTCTTTGAAGTCTGGTCTTGAAGTTTTTTTACTGCAGGATGGCTACCTTTAGACCTGCAATTGTGTGTCCAGGGAGATTGAAGTGTTCCCCTACAATCGCTTTTGCAGATTCAGACTAACATGGCTACCTCTCTGATACTCTTTCGGAAAAGGCATTCTTCCTCGTAGAAAGGGGAGGACCATTGTTGGAAAAAAGTGCTCTGTTCTTTCAATTTTCTTTTGAAAGAACGTGACCGCAGTGTGGATGTAACTCACGTTTGGTTGGAAAAACGACCATTTTTCCAACAAAACTCTGTAGTGTAGACATACCCTGAAAAACCTATGTTCTCACCAATTACAGGACTCAATGAATTAGAAATATTAGGCTTCCAAAATATAAGCACACACTTACTCTATAAGAGGCATATAGGCAAATATGAAAACGGGAAAGAAAGTATGTAAATAGGCTGTACAGGTTTAACCTCTCTTGTCCAGCACCCACGAGACCTCACAGGTGCTGAATTAGAGAATTTGCCAGACCATGGGAGGTCAGTATTGTCTAGTAGCATTATCAACATTTCCACTGCTTACTGAGCTCTTAGAAGACATTTATGGGTAAATTAGAGCTAAATTATAGCCTAGAACATTGACAGCCAGGATTGGTGGCTGTAAAAAAATTTTATAGGACCATGGCAAACTTGACCACACCCATGATAAGTGGAACACTGGCTAACTAAAATCATGCTGGACCACAGATGTTGCTGGACCAGAGAATGCCAGACTAGAGAGGTTCAACCTGTATTGCCAGAGTTCCCCCTAGTTTATTTGGAATCTTTTGTTTGTGATGCCTCTTAGAGTTTTCTGTAATAATTTATTTTTCTATGCTATGCTTGTGTGCTGTAAAGCAAATTCTTATGCAAGAGACTTTTAAATTTTAACAGACTGTGAGTAGGCATTATCTGCAAATGGACTTAATAGACAGGTAGATTTCTATTAACAATAACAGAGGAGGCAACACAAATATAGACTGGATTTAGATTGCTTGAGACAAAATTATCTGAGGAATCTTGGAATTTGGGGAACCTCTTCCAGACATGAAGAACTCCAAAAATATGAGGCAGGTGCCATATAATTCTTATTGTACTGCTCAAGTAGTGACAAATGCATCTTCTAACACAGTGAGCCTCCCTACCAGAGCCGCCTCCTGCTGATCATTCATGAATTAGCTTTTCAAAGCTCTGAAGCACCTCCTTTTGGCTGGTATCTCAACCATTGTTACCTGTTAATGTTTCTACCACCAGAGGCGTAACGAGGATGTTATTCGCCTGGGGGGGCAAAGGAAAAATTTGCATCCCAAAGGCCCCAAACTTGCACATGGCTGAGCCCAACCCTGGAAGGGAGGGGGGGAAGCTTGTACAATGTCTTCCCACACCCCCTCCAGTTTGGGGCCGGACCCCCGCACACACTAACCCACCAGCAGAGATAGAGGAGGGTCAGGCTGGGGTCGGAGAGGTGGCTCCAACCGGCAGCAGTGGGCAGAGGAGGAGCAGGCAAACTGAGGGATGACAGGGGGAGCCAAGGGGGACTAAATTGGCACCCAGGGGCAACTGCTCTCCCCGCTCCCCCTCGCTCCGCCACCATCTACCACTCTGTGGTAAGAACCACATCCCTCCTAAACCTTGTGTAAAGGGACTATTAGCCCCTTACTAAAACTCTGTGGGAGTTTTTGGTTTGCCAGCTCCCAGTATCAAAAGGGGAAGGGTCCATGAGACTGACAGACCCCAGAGACAATGGAAAGCAGCCAACACTCCAGCTCGGCCTGACTGACAGGTTGGACAGCCCAGTGAGGAAAATAAGAGGCCAGGCCCCATCCTCTGTGTGAGCTGGGATTTTTCTGGGTCTCTCAGAGCAAGAAGAGAGAGCTAAAAGGAGCAAGCTGTGTGGAGAGGCAGTCCTGCAGCAGCAGAGCCAGGCACACACAGCCCAAGGAGCGCAGGCCCTGTGTTGAGCAGCAGACTGGCAGTGAACAAAGAGCCAAAAGGGACAGAGAATCAATACAAGGAGCTGGACACTGGCAAAGCAGCACAGCCTGCAGCTGGGTGTGGTGAGCAGCTGGGACCAGCAAAGTGGGGGGAGAGGCTCTGGGCAGGGAGACACTACCAGCCAAGAGGCCCCGCAGGCCAGACTGGGAGAAGGGTCCTGCCACCTAGAGCCTGAGGCCGTGTGGTCACTGCCAGAGCAAGCGTGT
>JANRFK010006697.1:21169975-21204555 GCA_030068395.1 Apalone spinifera
TTCATCAGGCCCTGGTGACTTGCAGGCATCTAACTTTTCTAGGTGATTATTAACTTGTTTTTTTATCTTCTAAACCTACCCCCTTCCTACTAGCATTCACTATATTAGGCATTCCTTCAGACTTCTCGGTGAAGACCGAAACTAAGAAGTCATTAAGTATCTCTGCCATTTCCAAGTTTCCTGTTACTGTTTCTCCCTCCTCACTGACCAGTGGGCCTACCCTGTCCTTGGTCTTCCTCTTGCTTCTAAAGTATTTATAAAAAGTCTTCTTGTTTCCCTTTATTCCCGTAGCTAGTTTGAGCTCATTTTATGCTGTTTGCCTATATTCATCCTTTGTAATTTGTCCTACTTTTCATTTTTTATATGACTCCTTATTTATTTTTAGATCATGCAAGATCTCATGGTTAAGCCATGGCGGTCTTTTGCCATATTTTCTATCTTTCCGACACAGCGAAATAGCTTCCTTTTGGGCCTTTAATAATGTCCTTTTGAAAAACTGCCAACTCTCCTCAGTTGTTTTTCCCCTCAGTCTTGATTCCCACGGGACCTTACCTATCAGGTCTCTGAGATTACCAAAATCCGCCTTCCTGAAATCCAGTGTCTCTATTTTGCTGTTCTCCCTTCTACCCTTCCTTAGAATTGTGAACTCTATGATTTCATGATCACTTTCACCCAAGCTGCCTTCCACTTTCAAATTCTCAACCAGTTCCTTCCTATTTGTTAGGATCAAATCAAAGAAAAGAACTGTAGCCAAGTCTCATAGGAGCTAGTTTCTAATGCATCTTGAAATAATAGGTGATATCAAGGGGCCTTTACCTTATGAAGCTCTTCCCTTGTTTGAGCCAAAACCCTTTGCAGTCAATGTCGTCCAGTACTTGCTGTAGGATGTGGATCAGAACCTCAATGGACATGTTAGGATTCCTCCAAGACCTATTCTACTTAGGTAGAGCTGAGGATCGGGCTGGGGGCAGGGAGATCAGACGAAGCCTCCTCCTCCCTGGAGAGCAGCACAGACTGTGCTTTAAACCCACAGCAGCTGTGTGCCTGAGGGTCCCGGCAGGTTAGTCTGTCGGCTGGAAGCAGTGGCTGTATTTTGCCCAGCTCTGATATAGGGTGTTCAATACATTCAAAGTTACAGAAAGCCTCTCCCTTTATATACATTTACACATTATGTTGCATATGCTAAGCATTGCATCAGATATGTTTGGACTGGCTTGGTTACTGTGCATGGGCTGTTCATGTTGAACCTGATCCTTGCATTCTTGGTTTATCCTGCCCATTGTCCCAAGCAGCAACATCTTGATGCTAAACTTCATATAGACATTTGGACTCCAGCAAAGTGCTTGTCAAGCCCCTACTTACAGCTGAGCCTTCCATTCACCTTCCCAATCGAGCCCGCTAAGAAATGTGTCAGGTTATTTATATTAAGCCAGGCTAGCAGACAATACCCTGTTTAGGGCACAGCTACTCTACACAACTAAGGTCCAATTCATAAAGTGGATACTGGGGCCCAAGCAGTGCCTTGATGAAATTAATGGGGATCCATTAGGTAGAACAGAATCAGGCCCTAAGTTAGCATATATACATGCTCATCTGAAAGTTGATAAAAATCATATGTGAAAGAGCCGTACAGATACAGAGTGTATAATTTTTAAACCCTCAGAGTGGTCAAATCGAAACAGTTTTCACGCAAGCCCCTATGATATGGCTGTCCTCACTGAACTATTTACCTGCCAAATTTGAATGGTCTCCCCACCAAGCATTTTGGCACTTCCTGGTCATGGCCACGTTTTATAATGTTCTGCTTAGTATATGTAGCCTTCCTAGGTTTTCCCAGGGCTTTTACCATCTGAAGGAATATGTCTGTTTGTAAGGGAGACAAGACTGTAGTTGCATAATACTTACTCAGGGGATGAGGAAATTTTATAACGGCTGGAGCAACCCTCAAAATGGGAAACTATAAAGGGGAAATGGACAGAAGAGCTAGAAATAGTTATAAATCAACAAACTCCTGCTGCAGAAAGTGCACTCAAGCACTGATGCACTATTTTATTGCCAAAAGTGGGATATTTCTTTTAGAAAAAACTCATGGCCAGATACAAGGCACTTCAGTAGTCCTAATCTACTTCAATTTACAAATGTACACTTCTGACATAGGTAGGCTTTAGAAAAAGTGGGTTTTTTGCAAAAGCCATACAGCTCTCATGGAATGTGCTTCTAAAAATTCCCCTCCTTAAATATTGTACTTGTAACCATATTATAATATCACCACCTTTTTTTTTTAATTCTGGAATATAAAGTACACATATAAAGTCCTTACTGGTTTACATCTGATCAAAAACTCTTCATAAATCCACTCTCAATGTTTTGTTTATTCAGTAGCAATAATTAAGGTCTCTTGCTACCAATACTTTCTGCAGTATCTCCAATAATGTCATATCTAGATCCCTGCACACATACAACAATTATATTTGCATCTGCATTTGTATCCACAAAAACGAGTCACTGATAGCCACATCCACATCTGCAAATACGGATACCCACAAATATAAAGTGAATATCCACATATTTGCAGGGTTCTAGTTATAAAATTTGTATCTGTATCTGCAAGAGTATCTGCAAAAATGAGCCACAGATATTTGCATCCGCATCTGTGGATGCAGCTACTTGCAGATATAAAGGGGCTATTCACAGATTTGTAGGTTTCTTGTTATAACACTTGTTTTTCCAAACCCTTTTTCCATTCTTGGCCACACAGTGGCAGCGCTCTCACTGAAAGTCAAGCTTTGAAGCTCTACCAGCTCTGTAAATTCACTGAAATAAAATTCTGTTGGAAAAACCTTCTTTCTATGTCATATAAGAAGCATTTTCCATTTAAGTGACTATAATGTAAAGAATAAAATAAGAAGCTGCCATTTATGACTGTCAGCAGCTTTTTGCCTTGGTAAAGGAAAGAAAGAGACATGGCAACAGGAAAGGAAAGGAATTAATATATGACTGCTACTTAACCATCTGTGCACAAACCGTACTGAAACTTACCTATGGAACATTTAAGCTGTGTCTGCATTGGTGGCTGGACATGAGGCCACGCACATGATTGGATCAAAATCCCTCTGCTGTACCCATCTAAACCCCAGGGCTGCGTCTAGACTGGCATGATTTTGCACTAATACTTTTAAAGTATTTTCAGTTAAAAGTATTTGCGCAAGAGAGCGTCTAGACTAGCATGTGCCTTTGTGCAAAAGATTTGCTTTTGTGCAAAAGCATTCGTGCCAGTGTAGATGCTCTCTTGCACAAGAAAGCTCCCATGGCCTTTTTAGCCATCGGTCTTTCTTGCACAAGAAATTAACGTTCCTGTCTACACTGGCCCTCTTGCGCAAGTATTCTTGCACAAGAGGGCTTATGCCTGAGCGGGAACGTCAAAGTATTTGCGCAAGAAGCACTGATTTTGTACATTACAAAGTCAGTGTTCTTGTGCAAATTCTCACGGCCAGTGTAGACAGGTGGCAAGTTTTTGCGCAAAAGTGGCCGCTTTTGTGAAAAAACTTGCCAGTGTAGACACACCCCAGATGTCTAAGTTTCCAGGCATTAAAGGGATAAGAATGCCTGAGGACAGTGGCACAGCCCCATATTCATTCCAGTTAGTAGTGCAGATGGAGCGAAGGGGCCATGTACCAGGTCCTCAGTTCACTAGTGCCCTGTTTCCACAAATGCACTGGTCCTTTCCGGCCTAGCCTTGTCCCAAATCTTTAAAGGTCTCCCATCACCATTTAGAGTAGCAAGCTGTGCTGACCATTTTAGAACCATTTTCTGGTACACTTAGTTCACCAGTAAACATGAACATGGAACCTGGTCCAAGAGTTACCACCTGGTCAGCCAAGCCCAACTGGGTATTTATCAATACATGGTCAGAAAACTCACTGAACCTCCATGACTTCTACTACAGCAATAGGAGCATCCATCATTAGCAGAAAGTTTCAGAGATGTTGAT
Organism: Apalone spinifera; assembly: GCA_030068395.1. NCBI lineage: Eukaryota > Metazoa > Chordata > Testudines > Trionychidae > Apalone > Apalone spinifera. The sequence goes on from JANRFK010006697.1 coordinate 21,173,967, forward strand.
GTAGGTGGCTATTCACCAGAGTCCAGACCAATGCTGGGAATGGACAAAGCATCTTGGGATCTGTTACTGGAAGGCTAAAGACTCCAGTGAATTCTCTGGGACTGCAACATGCCCCTATGTTCTAGCGCTAGACCCACTGCTCTTCAGGACCAAACCTGAGGGAGCTCATGACCACCTCCTCAACTCCAGTGGTCTCATCATCTGATGCAATGCAGATGAGGTCCGGCACAAGGAGGGTTTGAGGAGGCAGTGAGGACCATGGAGGAAGATGCTCCTGAAGCCCTGAAGGAAGAGGACTCAGTTATCCTGCACCTCTACGTGGAGGAGATGGTTCCACAAGCAAGAGGAGGCCTTAAGACTCAGATGGAAATGAAGCCCATGAGTGATAAGTTAATTCCCTACCTTCCTTGCCAACATCCCTTCCTTTTTTCTCTGGGCCTGCATGCAGGACTGGTGGCTCCTTCTCCCTGCCCAAATGGTGTCTCCCCAAGACATAAATGAACATTCCATATTTTATTGAATTACCTCAAATCACTGTAAAGCTTTTGATAGAGGCTATAGAACAGATTATCAGTGAACTATCACACTTTCCCTGGGTCTGTGAGTGTGTCAGCCAACAGGTTAGCAGTGAGGGTGGGGGTAGAAAGATCTAGCTGGGAGACAGGACGTTTGTACAAGATTAATGGTTCTGAAAATTTCCATCTGTTTTCTGTTCCTTTGAAGATCACAAGCTTTCATTACAGAAAGCTCCCACCCACTCAATTACAAGCAAGAGCCACACAGAAGGGGTGAGTACATTTAGGGCTGCTTAGTACAGGAAAGAGAAGGGAAACCTGTGACAGGAGTCCTCTGTCAGAGTATAAAGGTTTTCAAGCATTCCCAGTCACTAGTGTCCAGGCTCTCCCCTCTCAGAGCTGTGCTGCACAAGTCAGGAACAAGGGGGTGATTGGGTGAGAAATCTAATCTAGTGTCTGCAAAACCACAATGTAGCATCCCTTTGTGGTGGAGGGTGGAAATATGAGTGACTTGTGGTCTTGATCGGAAAGTTCATGGAACAGAGCCTGTTTAACTCTTTCCCCATTCCTTTCTTTGCTCTTTGTTGGACAAAGGGGCTGGATTTCCTAATGCTGCTGGTGTGGGCTTGGGGATGGATGGGTGGGTGGGAATTTGCACTGCCTCATTTCTCTCTCTCCATGCAGGCCCCATCTGCTAGTTTAGAATATAGTCTGTTGCCATTCAATCTGCCTTCTAGTCTCATAAATGTATGCCTACAATTTTCTGATGCTGCAGAGAATCCAGCTGTTTGTTTAGGTCTCCCAGGCAGTTCAGAAACCTTATTGTCTGAAAGTCAGCTATAATTTCCAGAACTTTGGTGAGGTTAATGACCCATGGGAAGATGGGTGTTGATAGTTTCACAAACCTGCATCACCACAAGCCAACAAAAGACTTTGCCACCCCAAAATAGTTTGCTACTGATTGATAGCTGTCCACCTTTTCCAGCTTCCAAAAAGCAATAGCCATCTGCTTTTGTAATGCAATAGGTTTGTGGAACCAAGTGTCTAGCTCCGGAGGGGTACAGAACTCCAAGAGTGTCTATGGCCATTAATCATTCAAAGATTTCAGGATGATGTGACTCCCCCCACCCCAACATGTTGATTCTCCTAGTCCAGAAGAATGTCTATGAACATGCCTTCAGAACTCTGGAAGTCTCCTGTCCTGCGTCCTGTGTTATGGTGTGCCAGTATATCAGTCACCATCCCAGACACCTGTCTCACTTGTGATGAATGGTCTGAGTCCATTCATCCAAGATTCTCTCAGTTGCTTACTGTAATGCACACATATTTGCTCTGAAAGTAGGAGCAGAAACAGACATTTTGCTCCTTGTCTTTCACCAAGTTGGATAGGAGAAAGGGGTGAATAGGAACTGGCATCAATAAATGTGTAAAGGCAGTAGATAGTACCGACAGCACACTGCAAGGCAGTTTTCAGAGTGTCTGCTGTGATACACAGAATCATGGAATGCTTATGCCAAAAGCACATACCAAAAAGCAGCAGTATGGATGTGCCTATATTCATATGTCTATAGCTTGTACCCATGTCTGTACAGCATATATGGGCACTCTGTGCAGGAGCGGGATACATTGGTGAGGTTAACAGGGGTAAGTATTTAGTATGGGTGCTAGTGTAGATGTAGTCTTAGAAATGACTTTAAATACTCACCATGAAGCTGAATTGCAGTAGTTTGGATCCAGAGCCAAACTTTCCCATTTTGGGGGCAGATTGTCAGCTGGTATAAAACAGCACCATTGACTGTCTTTATTTTAAAGGATTATTCCAGAGCATTTTGTTTTAGGAAAATTGTTACTTGGCTGATGTTATGATATGCCATTCCTTTACAGCACCCAGAAGGCCATTTATTTATTTAAAAGACCCTATTTAATTGTTCATGCTTTCAAGTTCAGCTTAGTGACATAGGACTGATCCTTCCAGATGCTGAGTTGAAGTCAATTTTTGTTTGGAGGAAGATGCGGGAGATTGAGGGCACTTAGCACTTTATCGAATCAGCTCTATAGATATTAGATAGAATAGTGGTTTACATACTGTAAATATGTATGATCACACTCCAAAGAAATCTGAAGAAGATGACCTTGTTGTGAGAAATGGTTCCAGAAGCCTGGCTGGAAGGTGTTATGGAAACATAAGTCTTTTGTACACTTGGGCTGTGCCTACATTGCATGCTTCTTGCACAAAAACTTGTTGGATGTCTACACTGCACACGCGTTCTTGCGCAAGTAAATTTAAAGTATAGAATAAAAAAACAGGGCTTCTTCTGGAAGAATTATTCCTCTTCCCACGAGATATAAGCCCTCTTGTGCAAGAGCTCTTCCACAAGAGGGCAGTGTAGACAGGCAACATGAATTTCTTGTGCAAGAAGCCCCTATGGTTAAAATGACCATCACTGCCATGGATGCTCTTCTGCAAAACAATTCTTGTGCAAAAAGCCTGCAGTGTAGATGTAGCTTTGGGTTTTTAGCCACTGCTATAACTATACTGATGTAGATCCATCAGTGCAAATTAATGTTCCCTCAAATTTTTTCCATCATACAAAATATCTTTTGTTATGTGCACCGAGGCATGTGCAGATGTGCACCACCAGTAGAAACACATGCTGCTTATTGCTGCCAGCTGTGGACTCTACTAATCAGGTGAGTGGCATTTGAATCTCTCATGGGGGGGCTGCTCAAGCATACAGCTTACAGGGGACCATGGTACAAACTCCCTACTATAGACATGGGGCACTTGAGAAAACCATTATTTTTACAGGTGCAGGTTACCACAGTTTAAAGCAATGATCACTATGAAGTCAATGGGACAGCTCATATGCTTAATGTTGAGCATGAGCTTAAAGGTTTGCAGGATAAGAACCATAGTACATTTCCTAAAGACTGTTTCTTTTTGTTTAACATGAAAAATAAATGTTATTTGCCTCTTTATATTTTTATTAAGAATAAAGCTAGTACAATTAGTTTTAGAAACATGACTTGAATAAATTAAGTAGTTTAAAACTTTTAAATATCAATTTATGCATAGACTCTGCTGTTAATTTATATAAAAATAAAATTATTTACTTTAACTCAGCATGGCACTAATTCTTTAAAGGTTAAGGTAAAATGTGAGTTCATTAGTGTGATCCTTTTCTCTTGACTGCATAAAGTTCAATTCGTTGAAGAATCTCTCTGGATTGTGCATGGACCTCTTTCCAAGCACAATGACTGTCTGGCTGTTTAAGAAAAAGATACAGAAGAAATGTTTATTAGATACTGTACTTTGCACTCAAAGAATGAGATTCAAGATGATGACAAGTCAGGACTGAAGGTAATACAGACTACCTCATCAGCTTGTGTAAAGAGCCAAACCTCCATTTAAATCAATGTAGCTACTTTGATTTACATCAGCTGAAGAACTGGGCTTGTATATTTTTTATTTCATTTTTAAGGATGTTATTTCCTAAAGCAGCTAAAGAGATTTTTCTGCAACTTTCCTCAAACTGATAAGTATGAAACATTTCAATCTAAAGGACATTTGTTCAAAAAAGCAATGAGAGCTGGTCTACACTAGAAAATCAGGTTGGTTATATAGCCAGGGATATGACAAATCCATGCCCTGCTGCCCTGAGGTGTGCTCTCAGTGTTGGTCACATGAGAAATTAAATTCAAACTGTCCTGGGGCTTTTTCTGTTCATGTGGAGAGCAGTAGAGGTGCACATTCTGGCTAAAGCAGTCAGAGTGGGATACAGAGGGATGCTTCCCAGAGACCAAGAACCTCCACTTTCTTTACACTGGGTCTACACTACCGTGAATTTGTTCATGCCAGGTCAAATTTTGCGTTACTCCTCCTGAAAAGCTGGAATACCAAAATCAACTTCAATGGCCCTTAATGTCAATGGAATGGCCTTGGTAGTGTGGACTGTATGTTTAGAAATCGAGCTTAAGTGACTAAATTTGATCTAAACTCCTAGGCTATGTCTACACTGCAGGCTTCTTGTGCAAGAACAGCTGTTCTTGCGCAAAAACTTGCGGAGCGTCCACACTACAAGCCTGATCTTGCGCAGGACAGTTTACAGTAGATAGTCAGAAGAGAGGGCTTTTTGTGCAAGCATTAGTCCTCTCCCCACAAGAAATAAGTCTTTTTGTGCAAGAGCTCTTGCGCAAAAAGGCTAGTGTGGATGGGAACAGGGGTTTCTTGCTCAAGAAACTCCTACAACTAAAATGGCCATCAGAGCTTTCTTGTGCAAGAGAGCATCCGCACTGCCTTGGATTTGTGCAAAAGTTCTTGTGCAAGAAGCCTGCAGTGTAGACATAGCCCTAGAGTAGACCAGGCCTGAGAGATGTTGTTAAGATAACCTGAGTCCCTGTGTAGACAGTGCTAGGTCAATGGAAAAATTCACTGACAGGCTCTTAGGGAGATAAATTACCCACACTGATGAGAAAATCCCTTTCATCAGCATAGGTAGTTTAACACTGAAGCACTGCTAAATCACAGCTGCACCAGCGCTGGTATGCTGCTATAGTATTTTAAATGTAGACAGACTTTGAGTAACTGCAGTAACTGCATTTTAACCTTAACTATAGTGGTCATTAGTGTTCCCACTAAAGCATAGATATTGGCAGATCCTTAGTGGGTGCTAAGCAGAGAGTGAGTAGTCCCACAATCAACTGATACCTCTAAAGCAAAAAGGTTATTTTCAGAAGCTGAAATATAATTGTGCATTGAACTTAAAATGCCCTTGGACACCAACATGCTTTTTTGTTTTTACATAGAGTTTGGAAATATACCTCAATTCACAGGTTCTTCAAGTAATTTGTTAAATTTTGATTAAACCAGGACTACTTCAATAAGTAAGAAACCCTCCCATTATTTAAACATTTGCTGATATGAGCAAGAAGAAAAGACTCAATGTACTTACTTGGATCAAATAATTTTTCATCTTTTTGAAGCAGTTTTCTACTTTGGGTTCATTAAAAAGACTGCTATGTAGCTGTTGAATTAAAAATAAAAGGGAAAGTAAACCATTAATTTGCGTTTGAGAACTAGGAAATAAAAACACATGGGCTACGTCTAGACTGGCGCGCTTTTGCGCCAGAGCTATGCAAATGAGGCTTAGCGTTAGAATATTGCCGAGCCTCATTTGCATAGCTAATGATCCGCCATTTTCGTGGAAGAGGCTCTTGCGCAAGACGGGGCTGTCTACACTGCCCCTTCTTGCGCAAGAAAAACCCTTTTGCACAAAGCCGTTATGCCTGAAAATAATCAGCATAACGGCTTTGCGCAAAAGGGTTTTTCTCGCGCAAAAAGGGGCAGTGTAGACAGCCCCGTCTTGTGCAAGAGCCTCTTCTGCGAAAATGGCGGTTCATTAGCTATGCAAATGAGGCTCGGCGATATTCTAATGCTAAGCCTCATTTGCATAGCTCTGGCACAAAAGCGCGCCAGTCTAGATGTAACCATGGGGGATTGGAAATATGCTGTTAAAATGATGTCCTTCTCTAGTTCTGCAATAGTCTACTATAGAGCATAACTAGCAATGAATAGCAATGCTTTTCTCATATGCAGGTCTAGACATGCTAAAGTACTGAACTGAGAGAGTTAGTTTTGGAAAATGTGTACAATATGAAATCACAATTTCTATATTAAAGAATCAAAACTATACCAACAGCTTATATAAAACATCCAGAGACTCTAATTAGCTATGGAAATTTGAAAATTAAGTACACCACATTTTGAATCCAATCAAGGTGACATGATTGTACAATGCTTGGGGTTTTTTTTAAATTTCATTTTGTGACCATTACTTTGAAGGAGGTTAAAGTTCCTTAGTTTCAAAGTAAATGGTGTTAGTCATTTGATACAATAAATATATTATTCAGATGGCAGTACATAATGAAAGCATGGAAATAGTATGCTTGGATGATCACTGAGCATTATTGTTTATTTAGGGTACGTCTACACTGCCCACTTATTTCAAAATAAGCTATTTCTGTAAGAGATACTCCAAAATAGCTTATTTTGAAATAGCATGTCTATTTTGAAATTTACAGGTAAGCCTGAAAATTAGTCAGAGAAAAGCTCCCCTAGCCTATGTCTACACAAGAACCCTTGTGCAAGAACACATCCACACTGCCATGTGCTTTTGCTCAAGAGCATCCATGGCACTGTGGACGCTCTCTTGTGCAAGAAAGCTTTGATGGCCATTTTAGCCATAAGACTTTCTTGCGCAAGAAACCTCTGCCGCGTGTCCACACTGCCCTCTTGTGCAAGAGCTCTCTTGCTCGCATTGTTATTTCGGAATAACAGCCATTATTCCAAATTACTGCTGCTATGTAGACACACCTTTAGAGGCAAATCTTGCCTTGCTTTTGCCAGTGCAGAAGACCTGAAGACCAGTAGAAGCCCTGTGGTTCTGCTGCATAGGGCTGTAGCAGGAAATGAGGAGATATGGAATCCCCACTCCCTTGATGGTGCAGAGCTGTGCTCTGTGGTTTCCCTCTACTGCAGCATGAAGAGGGACTTGCTGGGACAAATGTGTGCATTGGGCTGCAACTTCAATGGTCCTTCAGCCCCTACTCCTCCATCTCGGAGGTGGGGGAGGAAGGTGCAGTTGCCAGAGAGGGTACCCAAAACTTTGGCTTTCAACCTCATTTAAGCAAGACTCTTAAGCATATAGTTAAGTGCTTGGCTAAATAGGGATTACCTCTTTATAGTACCTTCTTAAATCATTTACTGCTTACTGAAGGGTACAGGGTTTGGCAGTCAATATGGTTAGTAATTTTTAGGCTTAAAAAGACTGTGTTATGAATTGGATTAAAAAAACTACTTCAGTGTGCAGAGAGAAAGACAACGCAGTACAGAATTGTTTGTGTACTCCGTAGTATCTTAACAAATAAACAAAAATTAAAAATGGTTTGGGCAGGATTTTAAAACATTGTGTCTAAATCAAGCCTTAAAAATATATGTGCAAAAATTGATATTTGAATATGTCAATAGACAGGTAATAATATGCATCCTGTATATTCATACATTACAGATGCAGCATGCATGTCATTGTTTAAATATGTACTTCTATAGCTTTCAAGCTTTCTGGTGTATTTTCATTATTATGCATGATGAGATTCATTTTCCTTTAATATCCATGACTTTAGCTTGAACACATTGAGGGATGAGTTATCCATACTTACACAAGTCTTGAGCTGCCCATGAGCCACATACATTTCGTTTAGAAAAATGTTTGCACGCAGAAAATGACCGTTGGTCGTATTAAAAAGCTCAGCAATCTCCTGGATTACTTGGACAATGGCTGTTTTATCATGCATAACCTATAATAAGGAGAAAAAATCGTAGATGGGTTTTTTCAGATTTTGGATTAGAGATTTCTGAGTTAGCAAGGCATTTTGAAGGTGCCAAATTCAATTTTTCTTGCATAATCTAGTCCCCCCTCCTTTTTATGAAAAAAATAACCCTTGATGTTATAAAACTCTTTAAAATAGCCTCCCAAAACAAGAAAAAAGAGGCAATTACAGCTGTGGGAAAACAAACCCTATTTGTCAATTTTTTTTTGTTTTGTTTTGAGGCAAGGAAGTTCTTTCCAAAATCATTGTTTAATTCACCAACTTTTCAGAAATTCTAAACTTCCATTAAACAAAAGCACTTAAATTTTCCATTCTGAAAGTGCAGTCATAACACCATACTCAAGCTGATAAGCATTTCCTGTCAAACAGTCTCAAGTTAAACAATGGCAGAAGCAACATTGTCTGTAGTCAAATGACAAAATCAAGAGCCAGATATCAATTCTTTCCTTTCTCTCCATTTTCCTACCTCCAGAATCCCTCTTATCCTGTGAGGTATGAACAGACCTGTTGCATTTTAGTATTAAGGACAAGCAACTTTGTTCATTCTCTATGTTTATTTAAAGGAAGCATATGCCAAAAATGTCCCAAGGCAATTTTAGGCATGCACAGTCAGATTGCACTACATGATGTAAAGCAGGATTAAAATGTTTAGGCCTTGTGCAAGTCCTGTGCACAGGACTATATTCTGCCCAAATCCCGATCCCTTTTAAATCAGTCAGGCTACGTCTACACTGCACAATTATTTTGGAATAAACTATTCTGGAAGAAATACTCCGAAATAGCTTATTTTGAAATAGCGTGTCTAAACTACAGGGAAGCCTGGAAATTAGTCAAGCTCCCCTAATGTGGACACACTACCTCAATTTAGAGCCCCAGGAAGCACTGGGGAGTAATTACTTTGAATGGCCTGGGGGAGGAGCTATTTCAAAATAGCAGCAATGGAGCATCCACGCGATTGCTATTCCGAAATAGTGATTTTGGAAGAGATGTTATTCTTCATGGAATGAGGTTTACAAACACTGAAATAAGCTGCTTGTTATTTTGAAATAATGGACTAGCTGTGTAGACACTCACATAGTTATTTCAGAATAATGGACGTTATTCTGAAATAATGCTGCTGTGTGGACGTACCCTTGGAGATTTGTCATTGACTTCAGTGGAAGCAGGGCCAAAAATCACAACATTTCCAGTAACAAGGTTAATTGTTCCGTATTTAATAAGATTTTTTTGATAAATAAGTAGCTTAGTATATTATTGTCTATGATGTTTACTGCAAAATGTACAGAATGTGCAAAGCAGCTGAGTTATAATGTAACAATGATAACAATGTAGCAAATATTTTTCAACTTACTTCTTTTAACATCTTTTCTGGGACACACAAATCTTTGTTATGTTTGCAGTGCAAAGGAAAGCCTTCTGGGTTCTGAAAAGAAAATGAAATGTAAGTATGTTATGTACATTTTAAAAAGATTTATCATAAAAACAACTTATTAAAAATCAGTTAGTAACGGTGCCATTGGCCATGTATGTGCAACAGAAAGTACTAACAACCATATTAATACAGAGCTGGATCATGCCCTCTGATTGCATGTTTAGAGGATTCATTCTGCACAAACCTCCCCATTCCTACACAGACCGGGGGAGAGGGCAGCCCTCTCTGCTTATCTCCCTGAATGCTCCATCAGCCTTAAAAATCACTGTAGGTGTGAGGATGGGGGCAGAGGGCAGGCCATGGGCTGCTGACTGGGATGGCGAAGGAACACATATCATCCCCACTTCAGGTGTGAAGTTTTCTATGAAAACGTTGTTCAGCTCTAGGCTACATTTAAGAACAAAGATTAATGGTCTGTCTAGCCCAGTATCTTATCTTCTGAGAGTATCCCTAGTCTTTGCTTAAAGCTGGGACTGGACAACATAGGCTAGACCATAGTAATTGCCCTGTTCTGTTCATTTCTTCTGAAGTACCTGGCATTTGCCATTGAGCACCATGGTTGGTCCCCAAGACAAGCAATTTCTGTGTGGAGGGCTTGAAGCTGAACTACTGCTCATATGGATTGTGGGGGATGGAGAGTGGGGTTGGGAAACACACAAACTCCAGCTACCTAGGAGTCTGGAAGTGAATCTTCTTCTATTTCCCCATGTAATAGCATCTCTTCCCCATGTTTTTTCTTGTCCGGGGACAATGTGGTATGTGTCCTTTGGCGTCTCTAAAACTACTGACTAACAATACATTTTTTAAGAGTTGCTTTATTCCATAAACTTGTGAAACAAAATATCAAGACACATATGGATGGTAAAACAGAGCCACATACCAGTTTCTCAATCTCCTTCAAAATCTCATTCCATCGGACACTTGCAAGGCAGCGGTGCCTATTCCTTCTGTGATCACCGAGGCACATGGCAATCAGGCAGCCAGCTATCAGGAAAAGAAGGCTTCTGAAGCAGTACATTTTCTAAGGGGAATGGGTGTGGGGGGAGGGGGAGAAACAAACATTTATTCCTTCAGACTCTGTGCAACTTTTATGGGATGTTACTGAGCAAAACTAATTCAGATGGTTTTAAGATTCTGTAAAATGTGTAGTTATGGTTCAGCTCACTTGCTCTCATCTGCTCACCTGTACTCTATTACCCCCTGTAAAGACAGTGGATCATGTCCTTAGGTGTAAATAAGCTCAGCTTCAATGAAGTAAATGTGTTTGCACTCACAAAGATCTGGCCTCGTATATTATACCAGACAGCATCTATGCTACCCAATGTAAAATTGAATTAAGATGGTGAGGTGTTGATTGTTGTTGTTATATTGGTATATGATAATATTATGAAGATATAATATGTTTATAGTCATTCTGATATTAATCATTATACGTGTATTTCTAATACTATGAAATATGCCAGTTGCATAGTTAATATAACACACTGAGACCTAATAATGGTACATTAACAAGTAGATTTCTACAAACATTTAGGCTATGTCTACACTACGGAGCTATTTCAGGATACTAGAAGTATCCTGAAATAGCTATTCCACGTCTTTAAAGCAGCATATTATTTCAAACTAGAGTTTGAAATAATGGGCGTGCTATTCCGGCATTCTTGTAACACTCATTCCATGAGGGCGAAAGGGACGTTTTGGAATAGTGCTTTATTTTGAAATTTGGTGCTGTGTAGACAGCACCAAATTTTGAAATAAGTTATTTTGAAATTACCTTGAAATAAGCTACACAATTTCACAGTGTAAATTGCGTAGCTTATTTGGAGGCAAGGGTGCAGTGTAGATGCACCCTTACAGTAAAGAACAAATGCAAACTTGTAATAAGAACCAATGCTATATCGAATCGCTTTACTTTAAACATACATAAAAAATGGAAAAATATGCCTAAAGATGCACTATCAATTTTTAAAAAGAAGTTAAATATAATGTTCATACCTCTCTCCCTGCTTTTCTGAGTAATACCCATACAAATAATGTAAGAAACTGATTATATAGAGGAAACAATAACACAGCTAAACAGAGTAAACAAATTGAAAATAGAGAATATTAGTCCCCAATCTTTTATAGTAACCCTAGTTGCTATATGTAACATCAGTGTGTTTAAAAATGTCAGAAAGCATTGAGTTTTAAGTTGGTGACCCTTTCAATATATGTATATATTTTATATTAATTACTTTTCATAGTAATCAGTAGGTATCACTGTAGGATAGGAAAAAACAAACATAAATTCTTCTCCTAATTGAAAATAACCTCTAGTGTTATTTTCATTAAATAATGAAGTAATTAAGGCCTCCTACCTTGGGGATAAGATTCAGCTCCTGATGCAGCACTTCTAGACAGCTCTTGCAGTACCATGCTGCTAGGTATCTTGAGTCCCTTTTTAACTGTTCTTTGCTCCTGTTAGGAAAGCACTGACCTGCCCTCTTTCATCTGCTGATGCAAAGTGAAACAGGTTCTACTTTCAATAACCTATCCTTTCAGGTACACTTATTTCCAGGTAGTAGAAAAATGTTATATGTGGGTGGTATAGAGACTAGAGTTGTAAGTTTTAATTTAAATACAGATATAAGAAAGTATACTGATAAAGTTGATGATAGTGCACATTTGTATTGGGTTTTACAGCAGAAAGTGAGTAATAAGTAAAATGACTTTTAATTATCCAGGTGCAGAGGAAGCACAGACATATATAAATATGCACATATGGGTATAGATAAGGAGATTTTTTTAAAAAAACTCCATCACCTCAGGTTTTTTGTGATCTCTTGGGATTTTCAAAGGAGCTTAAGGGAGTTATAGATCCAACTTACACCAAATTTGAACAAAAACGCTATAGCTGTATTGAATAATAACTATACTTCCCCAGCACCTTTTGTCTGAGGCTCTCAAATTCTATAGGAATATTAATGAATTATGCTTCAAAACAAGCCTAGAAGATAGCTATGTTGTTCTTGCTTATTACTTCATACTTGTTAAAGTCACTTTCACTCTAACATGTCTCCCTTTTTCTCTTTGTGATATACTCAGCCAAATACTTTGTGTGGTTTTACTACCAGAGAGAAAGCACCTTGAGCTGATTTTTAAAGCTATCAAGGGGCATAAAGATACAGTTTGGTGCTCAGCAAAATTTTCAAAAGTGCCTAAGCTTCTAACTCCCGACTTCAGAAAATCCCACTACACGACTGTCTTCATCTTTAGGCACCTAAAGTTGTTTAAAAATCTGGCCTTGTTGGTCTTATCCGTATGGCCCAGGTATTGGACCTCAGCTGAATGGCAATGTTCTACATAGGCACCAATTAGCAATACTGATAGAAAAACAATAAAGGCTGGTTGTTACCATTTTGAGAAATGCACAGGTCTTCTGGCTTTAGGGACAATTTCTGTCATTGGTTACTATTGGAAAGAGGATAAGCAGATTTTAAAAGGGAGGTTTGCTTGAGCATAAATAGCTCTTCACTCATATCTTCTTAGCAGTAGATGAAGGTAATATTATAGTTCTGGGCCCTGAGTCAGGAGGATGCCTATGAACCCAAACAGGTTATGAACCCAAGCAACTTTGGGAAGGAACCCCACCCCCCACACCACATGTTGCTATCTGCTATTGGGAGTGAGGAATATTTGCTAGTTTGTCAGGCCATGGAGCCAGAGAGCCACGAGCATTTGATTTGCTGGGAGATGGAAGGATTTTGAGGTGTCATGGATTTGGATCCCATTACACAAAATCAACACCAGAGTGATTTGGTGTCTTACAATCATTTGTTCCTGATATGAGTCTAGTTACAAGAGATTTCTATTTTCACAAGTTTTAAGATTTTTTAAGTTTGTAGATGTTAGATTCTTGACCAGTAGTTTAAATTTCCAGGGTGGAATCCTGGTCCACTGAAGTGAATCACAAAAGTCAATGGCTTTTAGTACAGGTATTCTTTTACCAGTTACTGAACAGTCAGCCCAAACTAATTAGAAAATAATAATTAGAAAATGGTCAACCCATCCCTCTATAAATAGAACAAATTATAAACCTCTACCTTCATTTGTGGGATGAGCACAAATAAATTGCTACAGGTGAAGTTGGCTGATGTTTGTACAGTGTTGTTAAATGGACTGTATAGTGCCATTTGTGTACTGTTATATGTACACTCTATTCACTATACTAATTACAAGGTCCTAGCACTTAAGTAATACTATGGCTTTTAAATAGTCTAAATTTCACATGTAGTATTTAGCCACATGATTTTTTGCTCAATAACTGTATTTAAAAATATCAAGTATAAATATCTATGTACAATTTCAGCACAGGTCCCATCAGAAGAAACAGTAGGGAACCAGAGATTCTAATCATTGTCTTTGGTAACTAGATGGAGACAGCTAAACCAGCCACTGCTGGAGCAGCTCTGCAGCCAGATTCTGGACCAGCCCCACATCCAGCCACTGGGGCCAGCCACCTTGGACACTTCTTAGATGGTCTCTGGGAAGCTGGACCCAGGACTGCCCAAGCAGAGATGGATGGGGCTGGTCCTGGTGATCATCTGAGCAGCAGCCAATGTGACTGGGCTCCGGACCACTTGAGCAGCAGTTCCTGGGCTGGCTGGAGCAGCCACTGTTAGGGACCCCTGGAAATGTTAGGGACTCTGGGTTGCTGGAGCAGCCTCTGCTTGGCAGCCCATGGCAGCTGGTTCTGTTGGTCCCAGCCCCTCTCTAGCAGGAGCCTCCTTGGGCCTCCTCCGAGCAGAAGTTTTCTAGAATGCCCCTCCAGCAGCAGCCCTCCTCCTCATCTTCCCCGGCTCCAGCTCCTGGGGTGACTTCTCCCAGCACAGCCCCCACTCCCAGGATTTAGTCAGGGCCCAGGGTGTTTATTTTTTTGGTAAGCCTCATGGCAACAGAGTTTTCAGAAGGGTTTTAAAGGAGGATAATGAGTCACTTTTCAGAAGTTTATGGAGAATTTCTCCTAGGGATAAAGGGCAGCATGGGAAAAAAGCACCGAAAGGCAGGGACTGCAGAATAAAAGACCCATACTGCCTTCTGTAGAGCACATTGTGACCAAACCATAATTATTACATTAGGTCTTTTGTCACAGCCATGAAACTCAGTCAGGCCACTTCAAGAGATCCATTGTGTGGGTTTCATAACAAGAGTTGGCTTTCATTCATGAACTTCCATCACTATATTGTTTTTAGAATTAGAATGATACGATCTTCAAGGAGCTCTTCAGAATGGCTGGAACTACCTTATGTCACTAGTGATTTAGTATTTTTAACTTTGCAGAGGCCTGATCCAAAGTCCACAAATGTCAATGGAAATACTCCTCTGCGGTAGTTGGATCAGACCTCATGTAAGTAAACTCTGGATTTTAATTAATCTTAGATCTCAAAGAGAATCATTTCAAAATAATCACAATTCCAAATTAAATGAGCAACAGAACATTTACACCATCATGTCCAAGATTTCTTACTGAGATAAAAGCTGGAAAGGTCTTCCCTATGAATCTTTCATTGACAGGGTATTGTACTAATGCAATTCTTTACAAACTTGAACTGGATTAAATCAGTGGAAGATGCTTTCTTGTTCTTAGTTTGAAATGGATCAGTGGATTTGAAAAGTTACCTTCTCAATTCTTCTGCCTTAACCTTTGGTATCAGCTTCTACTCTTCAGAAATCTGCAAGCAGTGTGACTCTAAGCATTGTAATCCAGATGAATAGTTGGGGTGGCACATCTACACTCCTGCAACTTTATTGCATTTGCCTTTAAAATAAAAAAATAGAAAGAAAATACAGTAGACTTCCGATAATCCGGAACCTATGGGATTTAGGTGGTGCTTGATTATCAGATATGCCAGACTATCAGGAGGTACTATAAGCATGTTATATATATACTGTATACATTATATACTGTATATAAAGTGTTCTTAACCCTTTTTATTGTACATATTGTCTACAGTATACTGTAATGTTTTAGTTTTTTAAAGTCTTTTTTACCCTTTTTGCTCAGTTCAGCTGCTGCCGCTGTTACCTTGTGTCTCATTTTTTGCCAAAGCTCACTCACTAGGCTCTTGCCATTTTGATGCTGGACTATCAGGAGTGCCTGACTATTGGATGCCGGACTATTGGAGTTTTACTGTAATAATAAGTAAACATGGCTGTACTGCCTGCTATTTCATTTCAGGTCAAGTCTTTACTGGTGGAGAAAATTGATGGAAGATATGCAGCTCCAGCTACATGCATCGTGTAGCTGTAATCAACATACCTTGCATTAATTTTTCTGGGGTGACCCCACAGTGGGAGGTTGATGGGAGAAATGCTCCTGTCAAATTCCCTTACTCCTCGCAACATTGAGGAGTACCGACACTGATGGAATGCTGTCAGGATTTGATTTAGTGGGTCTTTACTAGACCCCCCAGAGGATCGATTACCACAGTATCAATCCACTTGCAAATGGGCCATTTTAAAACAAGTCTTCATAAGTAGCAGTTCTTCAGTATTCTGAGGCACAGTCCTTATATCCAGGAGTGTTTCTTGCATAGTGGTCATACACAGCAATTAGAAATATGGACAAATTATGTGCTATTTTTATGTAATGAATTAAAGCTTTATATCCAGAAGACTGAAGACATTTAATTGTGACTAAGTGTTTTTTTATTAAGATATCAGAATTTGCCCTAAACTAAAAACTATGAATAGGCTATATAAACACCTGCATTTAATGCAGCTGAGAGTCTGTGTCTTTGGAGCAAAAAATGTCTGTGCTTTTTTCTTACTACTTTTTCAATACAGTTCAACTGTAGTAGTATAATGGATTCAGAAGCTGCTCCTCACCCACCATAACACTGAAGTATATCAAGATAAAGAGACTCTCACTTGAACAATGTACTCAATATTAAAATCAATAAAAGTATTTCACATTGTTTTTTATCCAAAGGCAAGGGGCCACATTATATGCTGTTGTTTGGCCTTTTTGTGCTGTTCTGTCATGGTACCAGGGCCAGAAGGCAGCTGGATCTCTCTAACTGAGGTACTCAGATATATTCTCTGTTTCCTTTTTTATTTTTTTAACCTGGGTGTGAACTGGTACTTTTGGAAAGCGCACAATTTACTGGACAAGGACCATTTCCATAAGGTGGGAGTAGCATGTGACCCGCCCAACCCAAGCCACACCTGAAAGAAACTAATCTCCTGACTACCTATGATGTATCACCATCTAGGTGATTTTGGAAGTTACAGGTGAAAACCTCACTTATGAGAACAGTTTGTGGTTGATGGGTGGAGTCCCATTCATTCACATAAATGCTATCACAGCTGCCAAAAAAGTACTTTCACTTGTCCAAAAGGACTTATTGTCATGAAACTATTACCTGTGCTATTGCTACAAATCCTAAATATTCATGTGCTACTCCTATTTTAGATGCACAGAAGATGCTCACAAGGTCCTAGACGTATTTAAGGGAATCCAGGAGAAAAACAGTATCAACAAACAAAAGCATTTTTGTGTGACCTTGGACAGATCACTTAATCTCTCTATTCCTCAGTTCTTCATCTATAAAAAAGGGGGATTCAGAGTATTTCCTTTTTTTCCCCCCGACCTGTCTATTTAGATGGGAAGATCTTTTTTTGGGGAAAAAAAAGCCTTTTATATTTCTGTACAGTGCCTAGCACAATGGGGCTTTAATCTCCATTTGGTACCCGAGGGTACTACAATAGTGCAAATAAACAATAACAAGATTAGCAATGTCCTGTGGCTGGTTCAGTTTGAATTAGTGGGATTGTTCTCTAGATCTCAGAAGAAAAACTTCAGGGCTGGACTGGAGTGTGTTTGCGCTTCCTGTAACTGTTCACCCATTTAAAGCCCTCAGAGCACCAGTTTAAAAAGGAATTACCCACAGGTGCTAAATTTTGTGAAGCAATGTGTGTGAAATGTCTTGATGTGAAGAAGCTGACCCTTTGTAGTGTGTGTGAGAGGAAGAATTCTACCCTTCTTCTATCCCTCAGAAGCAGGGAAAAAGAGGGGGAGCCAAGAAAAGCTGTAATAGGGCTGGGGGCTGGATGCCTATTGCTGGCTCAGGTGGAAGCCAGCGGGATCCAGAGAATTGGGAAGAGTTGGAGAAGCCTGAAGGAACTTGGCAGAGGGTTTTGAATGGAAGGAAGGATTAAGGATATGTGGTAGAGTGAGGCAGTAGAGCCTGGGGGCAGATCTTAGGGCACCTTAAGGTCACAGGGGACCAATGGATGCCTGGAGAATTGTAAAGTTGTGGAGGTGTAGCTATGGAGTGAGGCTATATGGAGTGGCCTCCACATCTTTGCTCCATCTCTCTCTTTCTCTGAGAGTCCCTCAGCTTTCCCACAAGTTACACTATAGCTGCTTTCTCCTCTTTACTGCCAACAGCGTCATCTGGCTCAGAACCAGCAGGGGGAGCATGAGAGCTGAGGAAAAGTGACAGTTTCCCTTGCCTCACCAATTGCAGAATAACCCTGCTGGATTATATTCCTTCAGGGCTGTCGAATGCCTGACAGGGCTGCTGTGCTGACTGTGCGACTAGTGCAGCCAATATGAATTTTAGGCAGAAAGAATTACAGCAGAGGGGCATTTTTCTGCTGAAACCTACTGACAACAGCTTCCTCCACTCATCTTACAATAAAACCTGCCACAAAAAGGCGACAAAGGAAATAGTGAGAGTCACAGGAAATTTGTTGTAACATCTCTAATGTATGGTATGTGGATTCTTCACCAAATGGTTCAGAAACACAGAGATGATTTGAATCAAGAGCTGGGAAATGGTTCAGAATGGAGCCGTCTTTAGCCTACCTGGGCCAATTTAGTCATCCTTAGAGGAGACAGTTTCAAATCTGATTATATAATTAAAAATTATATGTAGGAAAACTTGTCATCCTCAGCTTTGGACAATCCCTGTTGTCTCCACTGGTTATGTTGGTCCATCAATATGTCATAGCTCTGGTGACATTTATTAGGGAATATTTATGTTTTAGTTTGGGATAGCTGTAAGTAACTGAGGCTGTTAAGGAGAGAAATTCAGATAGTTTGTTTAGAAATAGTTATTAAATTGGCTAAATTCAATTAAATGCCTGTTCTAATTCTTCATTTAACATTTTTACTTCAGTCAGGAAGTTAAGCATACAAGGAGGCAATAGGTGAATAGAGAAGATGCTAATGATGTATAATGATCTGTCATTAAGCTGAACTTTTAGCTCCATATGTCTTATTTTGCCTGCAGACACAGCTGTAAATGAAGTTATTTTGATCAAACATGGTACATTTTACTCTAGCTGAACAAGCAGAGTCAACTAATTTTGAGTTGTGTTCCAAGGAATAGAGAGGATATTGGGGAACACATTAAAGTCTTGAACATGGTGTTTCCCCAGTTGGCATCATTAGCATAACCAGCTCCTTGCCAATGTCTCCTACAGAGTTTATATGGCCTGCAGCCTTTCCTCATCTGATCTCATAAGTAAGGCTGAGACTTTGTCACCGGCATTTTTTGTAACAGTCACAGACATGTCATGGACAATAAACAATATATAGCACTGAAGCCCAAATCCTGAAGTGTGGGGCTGGACCTGAAGTTCCACTGAATGGCATGGGGCTGACAGCTGGAGTACAGAAACCTAGCTGACAGTCCAAACCTGGCTGCCTGAGGCTGACAGCATGAGGCCTGCCATTTGGAACTGAATTGGTGAAGGTCATGTAAAAACCACAGAATCCATAGAATCACAATCTCATAGCCTTACTCAAAAGGTGTTCATGGTCATGGCAGGATGATGCAATGCTTGGATAGAAGCTTTTCAGGGAATATTAGATTAGTGGTGTCCAACCAGTTCTGAAGCAGTACCAATATAATGACAACTGCTGTAGTGAACTAGCCACACTCAACAGGCTAATATGGATCAAGATGCTCCAGGAAATGATATTGATGAGTCATTAGGGGAATGTTGTTAGTACAGGCTGAATCTCCTAAATCTGGGACTCTCTGGACTGGCAACATTTGTGGTCTGGCAGGATCACAGATGTTGCTGGACTAGAGAGCCCTGGTGCCCGGGAGTATGAACCAGTCAGGAGTCCAGAGGCAGGAGAGCCCCACCACTGAGACTGGTGATCTGTGTCCCAGAGAGCCCAGGTGGGCTGTAACACAGCTGGGCATGGCACAGCGGAGCTCCACAAAGAGCCCCGACCCGGCACGGCAGTAGCAGGGCAGCCGTGGAGCCCCGTCCATGGGAAGCCCCAGCTGGGCACAGTGACAGCCAGGCAGCCACAGAGCTCCAACCCAGCAGGACAGCCATAGAGCCCAGTCCCCGGGAAGCCCTGGTCGAGTGGGACAGATGCGGGGTTGCAGCAGCTGGAGAGTTCTGACCCTGGAGAGCCCCAGCTGCTGGTGGAAGCAGGCCAGAGCTTAGCCCTGTCATAGCAGGGCTGGAGCGGAGCCAGTAGGAGGGAGGGGCAGAGTCCTGGGAGGCCAGTGGCAGGTGACCTCTACTGATCCAGCAAATTCACTCATTTGGGACTAGTCAGTTCCTGAGGGTGCCAGACCAGGGAGGTCCAACCTGTAGTTCATCACGACGTGAGTGAATAAAAAATAGGTCTGCTATTTAGAAGTGTTATACTATAGCTGTTCCTGTTGCAATCATTTCTCATTGCATGCAATTGGGCGTGAGTTCTCCTATCTTCCATCAGGAACATTGGAGATAGATAGAAAGTTAATAGACGATTAAATATTATGTATATTGAACAGATTTTTAAGGAATAGATAAGATACTAAGTTACATGAATTGGCAGCAAATAGCACTGATGTATTTTTTACACAGACCAAGAGTAGGGTTGCCAGGTGTCCGGTATTGAACCATACAGTCCGGTATTTTCACCTCCTGTCCAGTAAAAAAATTCAGAAAATGCCAGACACCTAAAATGTCTGGTATTTTCTGATTTTTTTTTCCCAGCCAGGAGGCAAAAATTCTGGGTGCTTACTGGGTTCCGCAGAGGACCTATCCATCCCAGCACAGGGAGGCAAGATGGCAGGCAGCCGCCAGCAGTCTGTTAGGGTTAAAAAGCCTCAAAAGCAAAGCATTTCTTAAAAGGGGCACGCTGTTTTTTTGGGGTGTTTTTTTTTGCCTGACAACTCTCAGGGTCCTTTTTTTGTTAAACCATCTGTCAGCCCTAATTTCAGAGTAAAGTATAGCTTCTCTTCTTTGCATTAAATATTTGTTTAATTGTATTTTGGAGCAATTATTTGAAAAAGAAAGATGAACAGTTGATTAAAATACTGAAAGGGCTGTCTGGAATTTTCAAAAGAGGTCATAACCAATATTCCCTCTAATTTTTTTCATCCATGAGTGGAATACATTTTGTTAAGTGCACTAAGGCATATGAGGATGTACACCACCAGTAGAAACACATGCTGCCAGCTGTGGGAACTCTGCTAATCAGCTGGATGGCATTTGAATCTCTCCTGGGTGGCTGCCCAACTGCACAGCTAAAGGGAACACTGGTCATAACCAATCATGTACAAAATCCACATTTGTGTATGCAATCACCGTGGAAATGGGCATTTAAGTACAAAAGGTCTATCCTGACTCTACTGGGAATCAATGGAGGTTTGGCATTTCTTTCAACAAGAGTTTAGCTCCCTAGGGCTCAGTGCGTGAGTCCCTTCTGCAGTGTTTCTTCAACTGTGTTCCACCTTAAAGGGACAGGAACCTCCCCCCCCTTTTTTTTTTTTTTTGTTGTTCAATAAAAAAAATCCTTGGTGTTCCTCATTTAAAAAAAAATTATTGTGTGGTGTTCCTTGGTCTTAAAAAGTTTAAGAAAGACTGTTCTACCGCTTGAGCTAAAAGCCATCTGGCTCTTAGCTAAGGCGGTAGAGCAAACTCATTCTTTCTTTCTGTAAGTGGTCCAAGTGCCACCACATGGGACAGTGAACCATAACCAGAAAATGTAGAGCATAACTAATTTAAAAATTATGCCTAAAACTCCATTCTATGGTCTAATCCAGTTCACAGATTCATAGTTTCCAAGTCTTAAAGGGATTATTGTGATCATCTAATCTGATTGCCTGTACAATTTAGGCCATATAACTCCCCCCAAATAATTCCTACAGCATAAATTTTAGGAAAACATCCAACTCTTGGCAAAATCTCTTGACTTAACTCAAAACTGGATTGGTCATAGGGAAAATATTCAAACCCAATAGCGTACAGTTACGCTCCTAAATATAGATAAAGGCACTTAAATAAAAGTCTATTTTTCACAGATGCTGAATATACATAGCTCCCACTGATTAAAATAAGATTCGTGAGTGTTCAATGCTTCTGAAAATTCAGGCCTCTAGATGCCTGAATCTGGTTTTGAAGCAGGTATGAAACTGTTTAATCCTTATATCTTTTGGCATCATTCTTTAAATTATCTTTCCCCACTCACTAATTTCTGTTTTTGAAACTGGAGCCTCTTTTACAGGTTACCTCTCTACTGGTTTCTTTCACCTACACAGCTGCATATGTCTCTCAGTATGGCAAACATTAAGATTCACGTATTTAGTTTAAATAAACTTTCTAGATTACATAATCTCTTAAAGAATCTAGTGTTCTAAGGGTATTATTTGATCAAAGCAAACAAACATAATATGAAAAAGAGCACATGATGATTGTATTACCTTATTTGTTATTCTGGAAAGTCTGATCTAATTTCCTTAGTACTGTTCTATTTAAAGGATCTTTAAACGTTTGGAATTCCCATGACCCGTAAATACTATAATACACTACAAAAATTGATGATTTTTATCATTTTTGGAAATCTCTTAAGTCCCACACATAAATCTTAAAACCTATTGTTTTTTTCTACTTATATTAACCATTATAATAGAATTAATAAATTCAGGCCTAAAAACACTCAAAAACGTGCCACGTTATATATATTCTCATATTCTTAGCTAGACCTCAATCTTGCAAAGACTTATGCACAGGCTTAATTTTAAATACATGAGCAGTCCTATCCAGCTCATTCAGACTACTCACTTGTTAAAGATAAGCATATATCTTTTGCAGGATAGGAGTCTTGATGTGGAAATTTAATAAGAAAATTTCAAAAATGACACCTGACATTGGTCAAAAGCAGAACCCTGTACACTGCATTATAAACTACAGATTCAAGTGGAAATTTCACATACTATTCAGAAACTGCTCCCCCCCCACCAAATTATTTATGTTGGCCTAAAGTTTCAAAAGTGACTAGTGATTTTAAGTACCCATACAGAGACGCCTGTAAAAGAGGCCAGATTATTTGAAAATGCTGAGCATCCAGCCTCCAAAAATTAGACCTTTTAAAGGTGATTCAATTTACACAACTAAAAGATTGAGATCCAAAATCACTCATCATTTTTGAACGTTTTGGCCACAATATAGTCACATTTTTTCTTAACACCTATCTTCAACACGTGAATGTAAACTTCATCAGAGAATCACAGAATATTAGAACTAGAAGGAATCTCAAGAGGTCATCAAGTCCAGTCCCCTGCACTCACAGCAAGGCCAAGGGCTCAGGCACTCCCTCTCTCATTCTCTGTTTTGTGTGTTTCTTTGTCTTTTTCTGCAGGTTGTGAGGGCCATCAACTTGATCCTGTTGCGGAAGGTCATCTGCCTGGGAGACCTGGACCTGATCATGGCCAGATTTGCTGCCCTGGGGTTCCCAAACTGCGGTGGAGTGATCAATGGAATCTACATCCCGATCCGCGCACCTGACCATTGAGGGGCCCAGTACATTAATTGGAAGGGCTACTTTTCTATGGTGCTGCAGGCTCTGGTTAACCACTGGGGACACCCCACCGACATTTTTGTCAGGTGGTCGGGCAGGGCACATGATGCCAGTGTCTTTAGAAACTCCAGCCTGTACTATGAGCTAGAGATGGGCACATTCTTCCCCTGCTGGGACTTTAAATAAATAAATGGAGATATACCGGTCTCATAGAGCTGGAAGGGACCTTCAGAGGTCATCAAGTCTAGTCCCCTGCCCTCAGGATAGGATCTAGTACCATCCCTCACAGATTGCCCTAGATCCCTAAATGGCCCCTCAAGGGCTGAGCTCGCAACCCTGAGTTTAGCAGGCCAATACCCAAACCACTGACCTTTGCAGTTGGGGATGTACAGATACCACTGTGCATTCTGGGGGACACAGCCTACCCCTTCATGTTGTGGCTGATGAAGCCATACACCAGCCATCTGGACCCTGGTAGGGACCTATTTAATGCCCACCTGTACCAGGCTTGGATCCAGTGGAGTGTGCCTTTGGCCTCCTCAACACACATTTCCGGTGCCTACTGACCCACCTCGACATGGGGGAGCATAGCATCCCCGCGATGGTTGTGGTATGTTGTGTCCTCCACAACATTGTGGAGAGGAAAGGGGAGGAGTTCCTCTTGTGGTGGGGGGCAGACAGTGGTGGCGAGGGGAGAGCATTCGAACAGCTGAGGACAGTTGCCATCTGCCAGGCCCATCAGGCCAGGGTACGCATCTGGGAGCGGGTACTGCCTCACACATGCAGCCATGCCCATGTTCTGTGTGCGGCGCTTCTCGGTCTATGTGGGGTCATGCCTGTGCCCTTGTTGCTAGCCTGCTTCCAGCCATAGTGGTCCTCCCCCTGTGGCAGGACATGTGTGGCCTCCCCTGAGCCTGGCAGTAGGATCCCACCTGTGCTCAAGGACTGCCTGCTGCATCCACGTGCCACACATTAACGCTGCACATGGGTCCATGTTCATGGACTGCAGCATGTTGTTCAGCACAAGCAGCCTGAGCGACACTTGCCCCCTGCCCTCTGTGCGCCTGCCTCCCCCACCCTGTGTGTGTAACAAAGTGAGACCACTCACCTGAAGATCCATCCCAGGCATTCGAGGAGGCCTAGGAGATATCCTGGCTCAGAGGCACTGGATCCAGGGTCACGGTCACCGTATCCTCTTCCACCTCCAGCTGGCCCTGGTCCTCCTCTGCTGAGACCTCTAGCTGGGCAATGATGCGGATCTGGGGGGCAGAGAAATATCTTCCCCACCTCCCCAGGATCTGGTGGAGCTCCTGGTAATAGGGGCAGGTGTGAGGTCCTGTCCTGAGCATGAGCTGTGGTCTCTGGCCTGGACATATCCTTGACAGAGTTATTTGACCTTACTCCGGACCTGTTCCAAGGTCTGGGGTGGGTGTCCGTGCTCCACCAAAGACTCAGCTATGCGCTTATATATGTCAGCATTGCAGCACTTGGCCCAGAGATCCTGCAATGACTTTTCCTCGCCCCACAGCTCGAGGAGGGACAGGATCTCCAGTTCAGGAGGGTGTGTGCAGTTCAGGAGGGTGTGTGCTTCTTAGTCCCCTGGGTGGTTCCCTGGAGCTGATACCTGCAAGGGCCAGTTGAGTCGCAGGGGGCTTGAGGTTCGGCCATGAATGGCAAGGCCTGTGGCAGGAAGAGCCGCACAATGAAGTGCTGCTCTCAGGCCAGCTTCCTGCCACAAGGCTTGTCCAGGGTGCCTGCAGCTTTAAGAGGGGCCAGGAGACAAGAACTGTAGAATCCTGATTGCTTTGGACGGAGTGGCCACCTGTGCTAGTTCGTGGAGGCCTCTTCTTCCAAAAGAAAACCCTCCTCCCCATCCACACATGCCTTTTTCTGAAAGAGCTCTTTCGGAAAAAGGCTTCTTCCTCATAGAAATAGGAGTACCAACATCAGAAAAACCCTTCTGTTCTTTCAATTTACTTTCGGAAGAATGAGATTGCAGTGTGGACATTCCACAAGTTTTGTCGGAAAAATGGCTGTTTTTTCCGATAAAACTCTGTAGTGTAGACATACCATGATTCTCTACAGCACCAACCTACCATTAAAATGCATACATTCTTGATGCATTGTTGACTAGTTCCTAAGCAGTTTCTATAGCTTTTATAAAATATAATAAAATTCTTAATTTGAATTTAAGGTCCAAATCAGCACAACACTTACTTATAACTCATTGATTGCGATGAGATTTTTCACCTTCTTAAAGCAAACATGTGCCTAAGTGATTTGCTAAATAGGGATGTGATTGCATGTGCTTAAATTATTTGCTGAAAGCACAAATGACTAAGAATTATGACAGAATATGTGAATAAGCCAGACCGTTTTATATGCTAAATACAAGCATAGGAAAATCAAATGTAAGTACCCTATCTTCCCACAAAAGGGCTCCAACAGACATTCTGTGCATGGCTGCTGAAGAGACTTGGCTCTTCTGGAAGGAGAAACTACTTGCAAGTCCTTCTTATTCCTTAATCTTGGTGTAGAACAGGATAGTGGAAGCAAGACTAAGAAAGAAGCTATTTTCAGTAGCCATTTTAACTTTTTCAGCAAGACAGGTCTAAGAAAGAGATACCTGGACACACACTGAAAAGGAGATGAGGAACTAACACCATTTTTACAAAGCTTTTAGCTCACTCAGTACTGTATAAAGCAGGGATGGTGAACCTAAGGCCCAGATGTGGCCTCTGGCTTGCCTGGATCCAGCCCCTACAATGCCCCAACGCAGGGCTGGAGCATACAAAATTTACTAGCTTGGGCCCCCTATGCTCTGGAGTGTAAAGGGACTGTGGAGAGTGTCTTTCTTCTCAGTTGAGGGCCAAATCAGTGAGGATTTGTGGGAAGGGTTTATTTTTTGTTTTGCTTCTCACTTGTGTGTGGCCCATGACTGATTTTTCTGAGGGTCAGTGGCCCCCAACCCAAAAGGTTCCTCACCCCTGATATAAAGAGAGAGGCAGAAAACTTTATTAAGGACCTTAAGGCAAGGTGGTTGTCTTGGGATCGGCGTCGTCAGGGCCCCATGCTGCCCAGCACCCACCTGCCCAGCTGCTCACTCACTGCCCTGGCTGGGAGCCGCCTGGCCACGTGGTGCAGCCAACTACAACATGCCACCTTGAGCCCCACAAAGTCTTTGGCTGAGCCTGCTTAAGGTGTATGGGTGGGTGCGGGGGTTGAATGGTTTTTTAAAAATAATATTGTACACATCAAACTTGCTATTTTCAGCTGACACCAAAGTGCAAGGTTGGACTTAAGATATTTTCAGCACACACCGAAGGTGGAAGTTCTGGAAAATTTCAACTACAACCTCTTGTCATGAATTTCCAGCCGAGAGGTTTAATTAATTATTTAAATATTGGAGAAAATGAACTTCTCTAGTTTGTCAGTCGTTAATCATGGCCTATTGTATGATATTTCTCACTCCACTTTTTCTCCAGGGATGTAGAGAGGCCTCCATATAGGACATAAGTTGGGACCTTAAAGGAAACGTATTTGATGCAGAGATTCTCAGAAGATGCTATTCCACAGTTTGTCTACTCTGATTGAAACTTAAAATAATATTTATTATTCTTTGAATTTGGGGATAACCCAGTGGTGGTACTGTTTACCTGCAATGAGGATCAGATAGTGTGTTTAGGGAAAGCCTGATAAAGTTCTAAATCCTTCCCATTCCCTACTCTCTCCAGATGGAAATAAATATCCTCTTCCCCCTTATCAGGTATAAGATTATGACTCTGACAATAGCTTGGCTTTATTGGGCAGTGCATTTGTGTGTATGGTCAAGATTCTGCCCAATCTTGTCAACTCTTGGATTCCTAAGGTACAGTCTTGATCCTCCTCCAAGAAATGCACTCTGTCCCTTGTACGCAGAACAGCATTCTCTAGAGTCCATACAACAGCCTTATTTCCCATTATGCTGCTGAATGGCTGCATATAATGTGGCCTTGATCTGGGCCTGAGTGATTATCGCAATTTAATTAACCCACTCTGTTCCTTTATGTAGAAAATTGAGGATGAAGTTATGCCAGAAATTGGCAATTACCTGGATTATCCTTACCTGAAGCAAAAATATATCTGTCTATAAATGTTTTGACAGCACAGCATCCCAGCATGAGATGATAGTTTCAGCCACCATTCTGCTACAACAATCTCAGGAAATATCAAGTGCAAAATAAAACTGAGTCTAATTCTGATCTTAATTACACAAGTGTAGCTAAGAGCAAAGTCTGGCTCAATCTCTGCTTTATGATAGTAATATGTTTATGTAAGAATTGGTAACATACAAGTACAAGGCATATGGCTAATAGAATTTTGCATATGAATAGGTATTAGCTCCCTTCAGAAAAAATCCTGTTGGCAGGGGGTTGACAAGATAACATAAGTCTTTCCCATTTTAAAATGTAATGCACCCAAACCTGGATCCATTACTACAGAAATAGGTCTTCAGATTCTATGAAAAATATGCCTCATTGCGAGGGCTAGGAAAGCAGATGCATCTGGAGAAGGTTCTGTTTCAAGGAGAGTATATTTTGGTCAAGTTGTCATTTGTGCCTTCCAGCTCTTTTGAGTCTACTTTTTGTATGTAGTGAAAATAAGTGATACACTGTTGGTTTCTGACATTGTATTATCTTCCAAGTTCCATTTGGGTTCAAAAGACTTCCATCACCAAGGACTGGGTTCACAAAGAAACCTGAGCATGGTGATGCTCTGAGAAGGCTTAGGGATAGACATCACAAGTGAAGTCGGTACAGCAACAGCTATCTTCTCTCCTTCTCTGGGGTTTAGGTATCCAAACACCTGGAGGAAGGCTGTAATATGTGCTACACAGGCAAAACATAGGTGCATAGGGAACTTTTATGGAAAAAAATTAAGCACTGAGCAAATGTAGGTACTTATGGTTCTGGTGACTGCTGAGTGGGAATGTTATGAATCCTGTTGTGGCTTGATATTGGATTTTAGGTGCCTAACTTACACATTGGGTGCCTAAATTCTTTTGTGAATCTAGCCCTAAGACCTCATATCCATGGCACAGAATTTGCCTTCTGAGTGTTGACTGGAGGAAAGTAGTAATATTTGGTTTAACCAACCTCTTTGTCTCTTGATTTAAAAGGGTTAATAGTTTCACATGGTTGGTGAGAGGTCCTAAGCTTTGAAACAAGCTTTCCCTTCCATAGTCTTTTGATGATCAGAGCACTAGTATCTATTTGCATGGGCTGCCGTGGAGGATGGCACTCAGATCTATGGAGCGGGGGAGGAATTTTCTATTCAACTGTCTTTTTAATTTTGTGTACTTATGTAAGTTGTGGCAGGGATGCTCTCAGCATTTGGATAGGTTTATCTTTTACATTAGGGCACAAAGAAAATTAGCAAAATGTTAGCCAAAGATTGGGACAGTTTTCAAGATCCTCAAATCTCAAGCCTCTGACATTAAAGCTAAGGTGATCACATTGTATACAACCATAAGATCAAATGTTCTATGTGATTATGAAAAATAAAACAACAAAAACCAAATATGGATAATGCAACATTCCAACAGAACAGGAATATTGAAGATATACATTAGAGTTTAGGGCTGAATTCAGCCATTGATTAAGACACTGGTCAATGTCAATGAAGTTGAATGAATGTTAATAATGTATAATGTTAATAATGTATACTATGTAATGTATAGAGTCCTATGGCACCTTCAAGACTAATACATTTATTTATTTGAGCATTAGCTTTCATGTGTAAAACCCCACTTTGTCACTCCATGAATGTAACAAAGTGGTTTTTACCTGCAAAAGCTTATGCCAAGTAAATCTGTTAGGGTATGTCTAACTACAGCGCTATTTCGAATTAACTTATTTCGAATTAGTTAATTCAAAATAAGCTAATTTGAAATAACGCATCTAGATACGAAAACTAATTCGAAATAGCGTTTTTCTAATTCGAAATAGCACGTCCACATTGAGCGGACCCTGAATTGAAGGTAAGGCTGGTCAGAACCAGTGCCAGCAGGGCATCAGGGTCGGACTTAGTGTGTGAGGCTTCTGCCTCAGGTTATCCGAGGTCTGTGCTTACAGGGACCCGACCCCCCATCCCGGACAGACAGTTCTCAGGTTTCTCTGCTTGCTAGTCTACCTCGCTGGTTGTTTTCCTGGTTGTGCCCAGAGCGGCCACCAGGGGGAACTGGGGAAGGCTGGAGGCCCCCTAATTCAAAATAAGTGTCTACGCAGCACTTATTTCGAAATAGCTATTTCGAATTAGGTGTTATTCCTCGTAGTTTGTATGTGTAGACAGCTATTACAGTTAATTTGAAATAACGTCTGTTGTTTCAAATTAACTCTGTAGTGTAGACATACCCTAATTAGTCTGTAAGGTACCACAGGCCTCCTAATTGTTTTTGCAGTTACTCCCTATCCCCCAAAGACTTTTAAATATTGTTTCTCGAGTGAGAATTTGCTCCCTAGACCATGGAAACTGTAGAAGATTCTTTTCAGTTTGGACCACTGATTTGAACAATACTTTCCAGTTTTTATGTATGTTACATTCTTGCAGTTGGTATTGCATAGTGAGATTTACCTTGGGTATTGTTGTCCAGTCCAAAGGAATGGAAAGCAGGGGACGGCAGATGTGTGGGAAAAGGACAACTATACTTTTGGATTCCGAGAACTTGATAGCTGTTTATTAAAGAACACATTCTTTTATTTACTCAATCTTTCAGATTAATGAGTGGGCTAAAGAGAAATGTCTTGACATGCAATAGCAATCAGTAAGATAAAATGAAACCTAACCATACTTGAAATTAAACTTAATACTTAACAGTTCAATGGGATTTACAAAAGCTGATTTAAAAAACCTATGCTAGCCATTTACATGAACAAGAAACTTTAGAATTGGAAACTTAAATTCTGAATAGCATGAGAAAGTAATAATGCAACAATAATTGAAGTAGGTGGTAATTCAGAACTTTTTATGAAGAACCCCAAAAGCAAAAGATCTGAAAAATCTGTAATTGCTAATATAATTATATAATGCTTTGTAGGTTTTTGACATGTTATTAAAATACAAATAATCTTTTCTCAAATAAACTTCAGTAATATTTTAAAAAAACATTAAAAAATAGATTTACACTCATTTAATATTATATCAAGGAAGTTTTCATTCATTTTTATTTCTACTCTGTTTTCCAAGTTCAGTACATTTTTTTAAACCAATGAACTCATTACAAGGTATTCACAGATTATAAAGCTAAAAGGGACCCCGTAATAATCTAATCTGACACCCTGCATTACAGATGCCATAAAACTTCCCTTAGTTGCTATTTTAGCACATCTTTTAGAAAAACATCCAGGCTACGTCTAGACCAGCGCGCTTTTGCGCCAGAGCTATGCAAATGAGGCTCAGCGTTGGAATATCGCC
>JANRFK010006697.1:21237336-21252498 GCA_030068395.1 Apalone spinifera
CATTTGCCTACCTAGCTCGAATTAACGAGCTAGTGTAGACATACCCTGAGAGTGCAGGCATGAGACTGTGTCAAGTGTGGCACTGCTGTGTTTTCATTATCCCAGCTTCCCAGCTTGTTGTGGGAAGGTGTCCCACCACAGAGGCCGAGTAAGGCAGGAACTTTGGGAGATGGAACGACAAGTTCCTGTGTGAAAGCGTCATCGAGCTAAATGGTCCGGACTAGTGCTCAGTGTGCACCCATGTGCGATCCTCAGGCCGTGAAGGTGAAGTAAGGAGCACACAGCCCCTCACCACCCACCGCCTGGCCCCACGTATGTATAAGTAAAGTGATGGAACTCTCCTGAACTGCCTTTTCCAAGTTCATCTGAGCCCTGGGAGACATCCTGGGAGGGAAGAACCAGTTCCAGGCAAATGACGACCTCCTGGCAAGCATCCATGGTGTCCAGACTGGCCTGCTCCTCCTTCTCTCCTCCTCCTTGTTGTCTTCCTCCACAATCCCACCTTATCTTGGCCAGAGTCGATGACGATGGGAAGAGGTGACCAACCCCCATTCCAGGAGGTCATCCAGCTGCTCATAAAAGTGGCAGGTCTGTGGTGCACCTCAGAGTTCCCTGGCCTTCATGCAGTTCTTTAATTTTCATGCGCACTTGGTCTAGGGTGTGGCTGTGCCCCTTCTGGGCTACACTGACAGTCATCCATCCATACACAAAGCATTTCAGCTTCTGGTGTGGAGATCCTGGAGGTTTGTCTCTTTGCCTCATAACTTCATGAGATCCAGGATCTCTGTACCAGTCCAGACCACTACCATTTTTTGAGAAGTAACGTTAGTTCAAAACAAGGGGTTTGGTTTGAACTAACACATCCCAGCGCGCACTTCCTGGTTCGAATCAGCTGTGATTCGAACTAGTGCGCTGGCGAGATCTTGCTAATGAAGCGCGGGATATTTAAATCCCCGCTTCATTAGCAATTTCGAATGCCTGCATTTGTATCCCTAGTCCAATCTAGGGTGCAAATATAGACATACCCTAAGGTATTACAGGACTACTCATTTTTAAAGTTTTTTTTAAGTAAGTCTATTTACTCATGTCTGAATATTAATTACAGCATTTTCAAAAGACTACTCCATTCACCACAAACATCACGCGTTCAACAGCTGGCTTCCTGGTGATCTGGCACACCATCTATACATCTCCTCACTGGTCATTGCCTAGCGTGATGACCTGCCACCATTCCTTCCATGAGAACTTTCTCAAGGTTATTTTTATCTCTATGGCTGATGTCACCAAAGTACATAAATTTCTGCCTGTTGATTTCTGAGGGCAGAGTCCACTTCTCTCCCATTCTATGCCTAATAAGCATTTGTTGTCTTTTCCACACAGGGGATATGCAAGAGTCTTCACCAGTACCACATCACAAAGGCTTCGGTTTTCCTCTTGTCAGCAGCATTATTTTCCTAAGGTGCTGCAGGACTATTTGCTGGTTTTTAAGCTTTTTCTATTACAGTCTAACACGGCTACCTATTATTTTCCTAGGAGTCACCAACATAAGTCACTATAGAAAAGAATTAAGCTTTTCACCAGTCGAACCTCTATATAGTTTGACATTCCACAGTTTTCCCACACTTTTATAAAGGAGGCTCATGGCTGAATGAGCCATCTCCAGTCTTATACTGAGTTCTTTAGAGTGGTTTCCTTGGTCCGATAGATATGATCCCAGATAATTACATTCACCTACTGCCTTTACAGCTTAACTGTCAATTGTGATGCGTACATGCATGATGTTATTGATTGTATCAATGTGTATGCATTTCTTAGCCACTGCATGCAGGGATAGTCCATATTCTTTATAACTCTTGCTACCGACTCCAATGTTCATTGCATCGCATTGATGGTTACAGCTAAAAGCAATGTATCATCAACATATCTGAGGCCAATTAAGTCGTGTCCACCATAGAAATTCCAGCTCCTTCCACGTAATTAAACTTTCCAGGGCTTGTCTCATAATTAATTCTGTGTACATGATTAAAAGTCACAGGGACAGGATGCATCCTTATCTCAGAACAAAACCACTCATTATCAATGCTGGTCTTTACACCATGGTCTGTTGTTGACAGTAGAAACTAGGAATGACTTCAGTGACTTGCTTTAGACTGCCAGTATCCTCCAGAGATGGTCATGTCAGATGGCATCAAGTGTTTTGGAGTACTCACTAAAACACATAATTAATGAATGATTACGCTGCTGGCATTTTTCAGTAATATGAGAGATACTCATGAATTGATCATGAGTGCTTTGACTGTCTCTAAAACCAGGTAGAAGGTAGAGAGTTCTTCTATAATTCACTTCATACGATATAAGGTAGAGGGTACTATTGTTACTGCACTCTATTATATCCACTTTCTTTGGTAAGGGCAGAAAGATTCCTTTCATCTGGTCATCTGACCAAGTTTTAGCCATCCCTACATCATTGCAAATTTTCCAAATTAGATGAATACCCCAGTCACCAATTGCTTTTAGCAATTCTGCTGGTAAGTTATCAAGCGCTGATACTTTCTGAGGCTTCATTTTCATAATAGCATGCACCACTTCCTCTTGCAGGATTGATGGCTCTGACTCTGTACTGTCTTTTCTGTTGTCCTGTATTGTAAGTGGCTCTGATGAGGCATACAGATTGCCACAGTAATCTCTCCATCTGCATTTAACATCATCATCTTCAGTAAGAACTCTGCCATTATGATCTGTTATTATGCTGGATCATGAAGGAAAACTTTTTAGTAAGAAACCTGAGCACTTTGAAATGTACCTTTTGTATTATTACTGTTCTCAGGTTCCTCACATTTTGTCCCGATGTATTCACTCTTGTCTCATCTAGTCTGCCTTTGAGTCTGTCTGCGCAATTCCTTGTATTCTCAGCTATATTCTTCAATCTCTGAGCCACTTTCTTTCACTCTGCATAGGTTTTTTTTTTTTTTTTTTGCCATCTCTAACACCTTCTCTGTTAACCATGGTCCAATGCTGACATTTTAGATTGGATGCTTTGGCAGCTTGAAGCATGATCATTTTCATTTTCTTCCAAAACTGGTACTCCTTTTTCACCTTGTCGAAGGAGCTGCCCCCGTTCCAGGGTGTACCGCCCAGGTCTGTGGCATACTCTAGACCTCCTGGGCCAGGCCCCAAAGTCCAATGCCCCTCTCTCAGGGGAAATATGGCCCACTGGCCTAGTCTTTTATCCGTAGGCTTGGTGGCCTAGTCCCTTAAATGATCCCCCTCTTGCCGGGGTTCTGGGAGGAAGGGGTGGGGGACCCGAGCCCTCCCTCTCCACTGGGCCCCATCAGTGGCGGGCGGCTCCCACCACTGGCTTGGCGGGAGTCCTTCCAGAAACATGCCGAGCCCTCCGGGGCCTTTCCAGCTCCCCGCCCTGGGTCGCTTCCTACCCCCTGTCCCCGGCTTGCAGCGGTCCCACCTGTCGGCGTGAGTCGGGCAGCAGTAGCGGCATTCCTCAACCCGGCGTCTGGGGTAGCAGCGGCAAGGGCAGCTGCTGTGTCCAGGGAGGCAGTATGGCAGCTCCGGCGTTGGGGTCGAGCCCAGCCTGGGCATGGCAGCGACGAGGTCAACCTGTCCGGCACCTCTCTGGCTGCGGTGGCTGGGGCTCTGGAGGTTGTGCTCTAGCTCCTTCTCTTCCGGAGGTCAACCCCCACTGAGCCATTCTGCAGCTCTTTATACCTGGGCTGCATTGAGAGCATACCCAGCAGGGCTGCTGGGGTGGGGCCCTCTCAGCCACCTGGGCCAGGTGAATTCCCTGAGCTTGAGTGCGGGGTGGCGCCGCCCCATCACACACCTTAATAAATCTCTGCATCTCAGCATTTGCTAGTGGCAATGATGGCCATGATGCAGGCTAAGGCATTCTGCCACGTTTAAGTATGTTGTTCTAGAAAGCAAGGCCCAGACAGGTGTCAACTTTGACCCACCAAAGTTTATTTTTACACAGCCATGGCTATTTTGTTTCTGATTATTCCTGAGATGGCAGACTCTTGAGGCGGTTGGCTCAGACAGCATAGATTACATTGACACCAAGGACACAGAACAAACAAAGTGGGTGAAGTCCTGGGCCAACTGATGTTAATGGCAAAACTCTTATTGACTTCACTAGGGCCATAATTTCACTCTGTATTCCATGTGAGGATGGGCCACCTACTAACAGAATGGTGATGTTTTCTATCCTATGCTTTTTCATCCTCTTTATTTACTTTCTTGAATGCACACTGAAAAAAGATCTTCACTGAGCTCTCTGCAGTGAAACACTGATGGTTTCCTGGGTAGGGTCCATTAATTTACACCTATGTCAATATTTAAAATTAGGCCTTCCAATATGTGTTGAATTACACTTATCAGGCATGACTTTCTTCTGCCATCAGGCTCCACATTGAGTTGCATTTATTAGGTCTCACTAAAGTTTTTCATAATCTTCCCTAGTATTGACTAACCTACATAATTTTTCTGTCATCTGCAAATTTTGCCAACATCACTGTTCACTCCCTTTTTCAGATTATTAGTAAATATATTAAATAATTCCAGTACTGTTGCAAAGCTGTGAGGTATCCTGTTTAATTTCTACCACGGAGAAAAGTAACCATTTGTTCCTACTCCTTGTTTTCTGTTTTCAAGACGTTGTCTAATCCATGACAACACCTTTCATCCATAGCCTTTTTTTTCCATCAGGGATTAACTTCTCCTTTACACAGAACTACTTAACACAGTCTTTGTTTAGGTTTCAGAGAGGGTGAAATATAACCCTTTATATGTTTGGTATTTAGTTGTGTTGTTTCTTAAATGAGTTTCCATTACATCTCCTTTGTTCTGTATTTAAACTAGGCAGTTTCAAAGCACATTTTCTTGAGTATAATAATTTATATCACATTTTTTCTTAGTCTCTCTGCAATGATTTTTTTAAGAGTCACTTCTTAAATTTTTTTAAAAAGCTTTTCTACAAATAAAATCTTGTTTGCTGTAGTAACAGGCAGTCAGCTTTGATTTTTTTCTAGAATGATTCCCAACCTTTCATTTACAATTAATATAATTTATATTGCACTCCTTTTTAATTTTAATTTTGTATTAAGGACCATATTCTGTCCTCCAAATGGGAAGATACTAGAAAAGTGCTGGAGAGCATGCAAACCCTATGGAGATGATCAAGGGCATACATAGAATTGGTTTATTCCATGTGCACTTGGTATAACTTCATCTGTCCAGTACTGCCCAATTAGAAGGCTATTCTGACTGGATCCTGGTTTATTGGTAGATTCAGGTGTCTTGAGCTACAAATATCTCCCTCTAATGCAGTGGTGTTGTTTAGCTCTACATGTCTGGTGATGAGATGATATGTAGTGGTATGAATGGAGGGAGAAGTGCTTTTGCATTCGATTTGTTTTGTAACACCTGCATTACAGGTTTTTAAAATCTATTTCAAAATGCTCCAGACCTCTGGAGGGAGAAACCCTTTGAGATGAGTTTACACCAAAATCTAAAATCTTGTACTCCAGTTGTTGTATTCCAGGACTGAAGCAAGAAGAATCATGAGTCAGGGAAATTATTTATGTATTGGAATACACATGAATACATAGAACTGGGTAGGAAAGCTTATTTCCCTAACTAGTTTATTTAGAGTTTATGTATTTGTGCAGCAGCTAGCACAATGGGTCCATGCTTCATGACTGAGGCCTCTGGTACCACAATTCAAATAGTATGAACTAGTTATAGAGAATGTTTACAACACCAAAGGCGCGTCTAGACTGCAGGGTATTTTTTGGAAAAATGGCCATTTTTCCAAATAAATTTCACTTACGTCCACATTGCTATTGCTTTCTTTGGAAAGAAAATTGAAAGAATGCAGGTTTTTTTCTGACGTTGGTAAACCTTATTCTATGAGGAAGAAACCTTTTTCTGAAAGAGCTCTTTCAGAAAAAAAAACATGCATGGAAGTGGAAAAAGGAGTTTTTTCGAAAGAAGAGGCCTCCAGGAAAAAGCACAGGTGCGCTGGTGGCCACTCCGTACATAGTAATCACAGATTAAATGTGAGATAGCGTCCATTCACCGTGGACGCTATCTTTCAAAAAGCAGATTGCTTTTTCGATGGGCTTTTGCTGTGCTCTCTTTTGAAAGAAGTTTTTTCGGAAGGTCTCTTCAAAAGAAGCTTGCAGTCTAGACATACCCTAACTCACATTGCAATTGTATTTGGATTGGTCCACTAGTCACCATCCTTTATAATTACTAAATTAATTCATATATTTAAAAATATTAAACTGCTATAGTGTAGCATGGGGTGTCCCATGTTTTTCATCAGTTATTTTTATGTTTGGCAATGAGCGGTCATGTATTTCTCAAGGAAACATGCAGACAGTTTTGGATGACTTACGCAGTCATCCTAACTAACCTGTCCATAATGTTTGTTTCAATGAGGCTCTGGATGCATTAGAACAGAAAGACATGTATTTTAAATCACAGCCCATCATACTGACTGGGATGATCACTTTTCCTTGACCCCAAATAATACTAGTGGCAGTTAATAGTTTATTATTATTTGTATAAGTGAAATGCCAAGAGGCCCAACAGAGACTATTGCCATATTGTGCTAGGCGCAGTACAGACACATTAAAAAGAGACAAATCCTGCTCCAAAGAGATTACAGGATAATAAACAAGACACAAAGAATGTGATAGGAAGTAAAGGCACAGAGAGATGAAGTGACTTGTCCAAAGCAAGTCACAAAGCAGATTAGTGGGAGAATCAAAACCAGATCCTACACCTCTGGACTCCCAGTGCATAGTATTATCCTCAGGGCAATGGGGATTGAATTAGAAGATCATAGAAAGCTAAGCAACTCTCTGTGTCTATTACGGAACATGTCCAAAGGAATCTTCGGCTACATCTAGACTTCAAACCTCTTTCGAAAGAGGCTTTTTTGAAAGATAATTTCAAAAAAGCCTCTTTCAAAAAAGGCCGTCTAGACTACAACCAGTACTTTCGAAAAAGCAAGCCACTTTTTCAAAAGAGAGCACCCAGGCAGTCTGGATGCTTTCTTTCGAAAAAGCACAATTTGCATTACATAGCACCTTTTTTCGAAAGAGCACTTTTGAAAAAGGCATTCTTCCTTGTAAAATGAGGTTTTCCACTGTCAAAAAAACTTCCGCGTTCTTTTGATTTACTTTTGAAAGAATGCAGCAGCAGTTTAGATGCAGGGGAAGTTTTTTCGAAAAAAGGCCATTTTTTTTTCGAAAAAACCCTGTAGTCTAGACATGTATTATCCAAAATATACCTGCTTGAGGATGTATCTCTTACTCTGGGAAACATTTTGAAATTCAAGAGACCTAAACCATTGGATTACTCTGAATGCTCCACCCTCAACCCAAGGCCATCATTAGGTTTTTCACAGCCAGTTGCCATGATGTTCCAATATCTATAATGTGTTATTGATTGTCTGCATATGGAATCTTTTCTGTTTATTCAGTTTCTGATATGGGAAGCTTCCGCGCCTGGTAGAACTCTGTAAGATTTCAGATGCTGACTTCTTATGAAATATATGAAGAATGCTCTCAACCAGAAAAGGGTTCCAGGGATTTTACCTTGTAATTTGTATTCTTGTTCTATTTGATAACTCTTTATGCAATCGATCTAGGTCAGCTTAAATGAATTCCAAGTTACTAGTTAGTATGTCTACACTGCATTCCTCTTTCAAGACAGGAATGCAAATGCAGCCGAGCGAAATTGCAAATGAAGCACAAATTTACAAATCTCATGCTTCATTTGCATAATGGCATCTGGGCACTTTTTCGAAATACCCTATTTTGAAAAAAAAAAAAACCCTGCCGTCTAGGTGGGGTTATTTCGAAAAAGACCCCTTCTTTTGAAAAAACCCTTACTCCTTAAAAAAAAATGAGGTTTAAGGGTTATTTTGAAAGAAGAGCGTTTTTTTAAAATAACCCCGTCTAGACCGCATTTTTTTTTCAAACTAGGGTATTTTGAAAAAACTCCCTCAGATGCTTATGAGTTGTGAGTCATTCAACGTGGTCAATGATTTGTGTTTAATTGATTGACTATAATGCAGTGTCAAAACAAACTGTGTGTGTGTTGTGGTTTTTAACACACAAACACACATCTGCATGATATACAGTTACTTTGGTAAATATCATCTGGCTTTTATATTGCTGTTTAATTTAACTCAGGTTTCCCTAATGAGTTTGTCTGGGTTGACTGGATGCCTTGCAGTAGCTCTTTAGTTTTCATGCATGCAAGGTGGTGTGGATGAGGAATTTGTGATTTATGTTAAAAGCCCAGCTGCCAGGAGGCATTGAGTTGTGCCCGCCTCTCACTAGACTAGGTCAGGATGCTAAGCAAGAGAATCGTGCTTTGTTTACAGCCAGATGTATGAGTCTTGCACCATTGTCTTATGACAAGTGAAACAGTATCTATGAATCAGTATTAAATATCTTCGATCAAATCAGTCCCTGTGAAGTTCATGACCAGGTGAAGAGGCAGGAACTCTGCGAGTTGGCATTTGAGATATTATCTCCCCACTGCTGCTTCAGGCGAAGTGCCACCTACAGAATGTGGGAGGGTTCTAGGAGCCTGCAGCTCTCTGGAAATCCTCTAAAATCAGGCCAGTCCTAACAGAAGTGCCCCAACTTTCCCCAGTTTGATCTAGGGGGCATTCTTCCAGGTTTCATCAGGAAGAGGAATCCTTGGCAGACTGAATGAGTCACAAGTGCCTTAGGTAGGAAACAACTGGTTGGGTTGTTGGGAATCAGTGCTAAGAAGAGTGGTAGTTACCCTGGACATAGCCTGTCTTCCTTACCTACAGGCAACAATACCACAGAACACCCAAAGTAGGGCAAACCCCGCAGAAGAGTGATTGAGATAGCATTGTTACCATGCAGATCCACAATTTGTTAGCCCTTCCCCTCATCAGGCCAGACCCTGCACTCCTGACTCACATGAGATGTGCCATTACCTATTGTGTCTGTTAGGCACAAAGAAAAACAATTCTCACTGGACTGCTCACCAAAATAATAATCACAGTCAAGAAAACAGACCTCAGTGTGTTCAATTTCCATTTCTAACTTCTGTTAAGCTACCCCTGAATGATGAGTTCAGAAAGTTCCAAATGTGCCACATTTAGTATAGTTCATCTGTTGAATAATTGGATTCTCAACAGTGAAAAATAGTTCAGCACAATTTTGTTCCTTCCAAGCAGTTGCATCAATGCACACTTTAGTGGCTACCTGGGATGTGCTAATTTTAATTCCCTGTTAACAAAGAAATCCCCTGTCCCAAAAGAGCAAAGCTAATTCCACACTCAAATTTATACAACTTGTACAAAATTATCCCCTGGAGTGGTTCTGAAAATGCTGAGTGCAAAGTGTTCTGGCTGACTGCTAGCACATCAAATGCACTTATCCAGATCTATGTAGGAAAGGCATCTAGATGCTCACAATTCTTTATTAAATCAGCAAATCAGTCTTTAAAAGTTTATTTTTGTAAAATCTAAGCGCCACATACACTTTTATAACGTTGGCATAAGCGCTAGCATGAACAGCTACTGCGGCTCACTGAGATGGATTAATTACCATATATACACAACATAAGCCCATTCATTTATAAGCCTACCCCCCAGATTTACAGAGAAAAAATGGCAAAAAGTCACTGACCCATTTATAAGCTGAGTACAGAGTACAGACTTCCAGTCCCAGTTTGTCAACGTCAGTGCTGGCTGAGGGATGTGTAGGCTGCAAAGCACAGAGGCTTTCAGATCCCACTGGCTATTGTTTGCTGTTCCCAGCCAATGGGAGCTGAGAGGCTCCGTGCCAGCAGCCAGCAAGTCCTTCAGCCTGTGTTGCTTCCTGAGCTGTGTGAAGAACCTGTTCATAAGCCAACTCCCTAACCCTCACTCTTCAAGCGGGATTTTTTTTTAAGTTGGCTTATGAATGAGTATATACGGTATGTCGTCAGGAGAGGTCTCTCCCACTGGCATAGAGCACCTACAGAAGAGATCTTACAGCGGTGCAGCTGCAGCAGTACAGCTGTGCTGCTGTAATCTATGTAGTGTGGACATAGCCTAGCATGCTCTGTCATACACAATATTCTTATACAGTGTCTGACTTATTTTCAGGATCCTTAAGACTGGATCCTCAACTGGCATAAACTATCACTGCTCCATCAAAGAAGCACTGGCAATTTACACCTTGGTTTTGACCCCTGATATGCATTTGTTGCCACTTCATACTATGCTGAATGTAGATGTTTGCATGTCTCGCTAGAAATTAGACTGAGCTAACATAAGACAATAGCCATTGACCTACACATCATGGATGGTGCAGCTGTGCTTATTTCAAAATAGTTGGCCTCCAGGACTTCTCACAACTGCCCCGGTGGCCACTCTGTCCATACCCATCAAAACTCTATAGCAGGGGTCAGCAACCTTTCAGAAGTGGCGTGCCAAGA
Organism: Apalone spinifera; assembly: GCA_030068395.1. Taxonomy (NCBI): domain Eukaryota; kingdom Metazoa; phylum Chordata; order Testudines; family Trionychidae; genus Apalone; species Apalone spinifera. The sequence continues at coordinate 21,247,831 of JANRFK010006697.1, forward strand.
TTTAACTTATTCATTTCTATTTATGGATCTGCATGCCATTGATACATTTTAAAGTCAACAATACTCCTACTTACATTTTAGCAGCTTTACTAATAAATGAATTAAGATGCAGATCTTAGCTTATTTCAATTTCATGGACATTTAATTTTTCTCCTTTCTCCTGGGACTGTCAAAAAAGTGGTTATGTTGTGCATTGTCTGTGATATGGACTCTTTTGTGTCTCAGACACAATTTGACTCATTTCACTTAAGCCACCAAATTTACATTACTACTTATGAGGGCTGGATTTCAATCTGTAGACCAGCAGCCACTTCATCCCGGCCACCAGCCTGCACAGGCTCAGGGAAACTTCAGAAGCCAGAAAGATCTGCCAGGTTGGCTGGGGGAAGGGAGAGAGATGGGGAGGGGAGACCAGCAAGGCTGAACTGCAAACCACTAAGCAGGGTATGTGTATTGTAGCTATTCCTCGCTTGTGACCCTTAGGGCAGCATCCATTCCCAGTCAAGTGTGGCAAGGTGGAGGACACCAAGCCCTTGCATGGGAATCTGCCAGGAGAAAGGAAATGGAGGGGACCCCAGTACCACCCTTCCTGGCAAGCAGCATCTGTCACTCACACACGCCCCAGCACCATCTCCCCTCTCCTCCTTCAGGCAAGGATAGAAATCCTCTCTGTGGGATGCCACCAATGCCAGGCCCTGCATGTGTGTGGCACAGAGGGAAATTGAGCAGCCTCATCCTCCACTCCTGCCCTCAGGGTCCTGGCCTGGCCAGCACCTTCTCTCATGCCTGCTTCTCCCTTGGACATGGAGGTAGCGAGTCTCCCCTGAGATGTCCATGCCCCTGTAGGACAGTGCTGTTGTCTAGGCCACAGCTGGCCTTTCTCAAAGCACATAGCCATTGTCTGAAACGAGACCTTTCAGTGTTGGCTCACACATGAGGGCTTGGCTTCATGCACAGTATCTTCTGGGATGACTGCGCTTCTCTCTATTCTTCACAACTGGACCAGCTGCAAGTGGGGTGTGTCCAATACCTCTCATGCCATCCTTCTGACCCTGTGCCAGCACAGATGATCCCACAAGCACCTGGAGCAGGAACACATTGCATGGCTGTGTGCCCTCCAGCAGTGTCTTGAGTGCGAGCAGCAGAGACAGGAAGCAGAGTTGGAGGAGTGCCGTGCTGACTGGAAGCTGTGGCGCACCATCTGGCATCAGCTGTCCTGGCAGCACTAGAGCATGTGCACAGCATACGCTGCTGCCATAGAGTGCCTGGTCACCACCATTCAGTGGTCCAGCAGTTGCCCCCCCCCGTACCCAATCCTTCCCAAGTCCCCCCTGCACCCACCCCTCTCCTGCGCATGCCCTTGCCCCCACTCCTCTGGCTACTCTTCCTAGTCTTTCCCGAGGGCCACACACACATGAGGTGGTGGTATCTCTTGGGCAGCTGAGACCTCTCGACACACCTGAGGCAGGCTGTAGGCCCAGCCCCATCCCTGAGCCCCCATCCTCCCTCTTCCCCATACCTCCCCTCTCCTTCCCTCTCCCAGATTCTTTCACCAGTCCCTGCCCAGTTATACATTCCCAAATAAAAATAACAGAGAGTGCATTGTTTCAAACCAAAACGTCTGGTTTATTTGGTTTACAGGGGAGGGCAGGGCAGGGGAAGGAAGGAGTAGGGTAGGAAAGGCACAAAGGGCCTATGCAGAGGCCCCTCGTGGGGAGGTCCAAGGGAGAGTCTCATGGCTGGGTTGGCTGAAACTCGCCCTCACGGCCTCCCAGATGCGCAACCCCCCCCCCCCCCCCCCCCCCCCCCCCGCCAGATGGTAGCAGTGCATGGCTGCTCACATGCCCTGATAAGCTGAGGTTTGGCCTCAGCCCCCCACCCTGACAAGAACATCTCCCCCCTTGTTCTTGTACAGGTTGTGCAGGACACAGCAGGCCACCAGAGCCTGGGGGATTTTCCATTTGCCAAGGTCCAGATGGGTGAGGAGACACTGAAACCTCTTTTTTAAATGGCCAAAGGTGCCCTCTACCATGATGCGGAACCTGCTGAGCCTGGCATTGAAACGTTCCTTTATGGGGTTCAGGCATCCCATGTAGGGCTTCATAAGCTAGGGGAGCAAGGGTTAGGCTGCATCGCCTATGATGCAGATGGGCATATCCAGCTCCCCAACACTGATGGTATAGTCAGGGAAAAAAGTGCTGGTGTGCATCCTCTGGAAGAGGCTGAGGTTCCTAAAGACATGGGTATCATACACCTTTCCCGACTAACCAACATTAACGTCTATGAACTGGCCTCAGTGGTCCATGAGGGCCTACAGAACCATTGAAAAGTACCCCTTCCTGTTGATGTAATCGGAGGCATGGTGGTCAGGGGCCCAATGGGGATGTGGGTGTTATCAATGCCTCCCCACAGTTGGGAAGCTCATGGCGGCAAAACCAGTGACGATAGGGTCTACAATGCCCAGAATGATAACTCTGAATGTCAGGATGGTGCTGATGCCCCTCACCACTGGTAGAAGGAGACAAACAGAGCCCTTGAGGTGCCCAAACCCAACCCCGTTCCCACACTAGGACCAACCCCAACTACCTTATCCCCGGCAAGGCTTTGTGAAGGTGGGACTGAAAAAGGATAGTCCAGGGAAGAATAGTCCATTCTCCTTCCCAGGGAACTGATTCCAGGAGTTCACCATCCTGCTAGGACAATAGAAAGAAGTTAAACCAGAATGAGTATGGCCCCAACAGTTGATCTCCCCATGCCAAACTGGTTCCCAATGGAGTAGTAGCTGTCCAGATGTGCTTGCAGATAGCGATGGCAACACACTTCTGGAGGGGGATGGCAGGTCACATGTGGGTGTCCCGTCACCAGAGAGCAGGGCCAAACCACTCGGACAGCTCCAGAAAGGTGTCCTTCCATAAGCAGAAGTTCTGGGGCCACTGCTCGTCATCCCACCACTCCATGACAATCCAGTCCCAACAGTCAGAACTGGTTTCTCGGTGCCAGAATCAGTGGTGCATGGTGTGCAGGGGAAGGTGGGAAGGGCTGTGGTACATAAAAAACACCAAGAGTGGGTGAGGGGGTATCCTAAAGTGAACTGTTGGTCCTAGTCCTGCAGTGTCATGTGGGTAGCCTGCATTAACTGTGCCAGGGTGTGCAGCATGAGGGCTAAGAGGTGGCAAGTGCTTTGCAGCAGGTCCAGCTCCATGGCTGCAGTCTTGTGGCAGTTGCAAGGACAACCAGAGCAGGCAGTGAGAAGAGTTTGCTGCCCCTCAAGGAGGTAGGCAATGGGGAGGAGACTGAGACACGATTTTAGAGGGGAGCCCCTTTAAGCATGAGCCTCAGATAGCTTCAGGCAGCAGCTCCAGGAAGTGACTGCTGTCCTGATGCCCTGGCTGGAATGCTTCTGGGGGGCCTTACATGCAATTCAGCCTCCACTATGGGTTTGTCTACACTACAAAGTTAATTCAAACTAACGGCTGTTAGTTCGAATTAACTTTAATAGATGCTACACATGCAAACCGCTAGTTCGAACTTAATTCGAATTAGCGAAGCGCTTAATTTGAACTAGGTAAACCTCATTCTACGAGGACTAATGCCTAGTTCGAATTAAGTAGTTCGAATTAAGGGCTGTGTAGCCACTTAATTCAAACTAGTTGGAGGCTAGCCCTTCCCAGCTTGCCCTGGTGGCCACTCTGGGTGAAGCCAGGGAAACTCTTCTGCCCCCCTCCCGGCCCTGGAGCCCTTAAAGGGCCACGGTCTGGCTACAGTGCCCGTGCCAGGTGCAAGCCTGCCAGCACCCAGCCAGCAGACCCTGTACCTGGCACGGCACAAGCCAGCCACCCGCTGCCACCCAGTCCTCTGCCTCTTCCCAGGACCAGGCTGGCGGCTCCCAGGAGCCTGCACGGGGCCGCAAGAGGTGGGCACCCGCTTGGTCTAGTGCGGAGATTGTGAACTTCATCCAGGTTTGGGGGGAGGCCTCCAACGTCCACAATCTCCGCACTAGGCACAGGAAAACGGATGACTAGGGCAGGATAGCTCCCAGCCTGGCCATCAAAGGCCACATGCAAAACCAGGAGCAGGGTTGCATGAAAATCAAGTTGGTCCAGTGAGACCCCCGACCCTGAGCCCTGAGCTTAGAACATAAGAAAATAAGAACGACCATACTGGGTCAGACCAAAGGTCCATCTAGCCCAGTAGCCTGTCTGCCAACAGCAGCCAACACCAGGTACCCTGGAGGAGATGGACCGAAGACAATGACAAAGCCATTTGTCTCGTGCCACCCATCTCCAGCCTTCCACAAACAGAGGCCAGGGACACCATTCCTACCCCCTGGCTAATAGCACTCCATGGACCCAAGCTCCATGACTTTATCTAACTTCTCTTTAAATTCTGTTATAGTTCTAGCCTTCACAGACTCCTGTGGCAAGGAGTTCCGCAGGGTGACTATTTGCTTTGTGAAGAAGAACTTTCACTTATTAGTTTTAAACCTACTGTCCATTCATTTCATTTGGTGTCCTCTAGTCCTTATATTATGAGAACTAATGAAGAACTTTTCTTTATGCACCCTCTCCACACTACTCATGAGTTTATATACCTCTATCATATCCCTCCTCAGGGTCCTCTTTTCCAAGCTGAAAAGTCCCAGTCTCTTTAGCCTCTCTTCATATGGGA
>JANRFK010006697.1:21273599-21284997 GCA_030068395.1 Apalone spinifera
CCCCCCCCCCCGAAACCTCTACTTAGTCCTGTGCTTGGTCCCATTGTTTGCAGGATCTTGAGCCCTGATTCAGCAAGATACTTAGGAATGTGCTTAACTTGACATCTGAATCATTCTACTGATGTCTACAAAAAGATGCACTCATGTTCTTGCAGTCTGGCACATGATTAAGTACTTTACTAACTGGGACATTTGACTGTAACTGCTATATTGTCATTAAAAGACAAGGAAACATGCCGTAATATGGGGGCACTCTAGTTCTAAGGAGATTGGTGCCATATGTCCAGAATCCAGATAGAGAGACAGAATAGGGGGAATTATCATATTGAACCAAACCAAAAGTTCATCTAGTTCAGTATCCTGAACTAACTAGCTAACTAGTGCTTCCCAATCCATACCTTTTTCTTCACAAATAGTTGTTTAATTCATTAAAAAAATAAAAAGTCCTGCTAGTAGTACTGTAGTCACTCCTATTATTGTCTTTGAAAATTTATTCTGTAAATAAATTGCAGTTCCGCTATAGAAATCTTTCTTAAATTTTTTGGTTCTCTTTCTTAGCCTAGCGCATCTGTTGTTTCAGACTTTATTATCCCCATTTGCAATATTACTTCAATCTCCTTTTTATTTTAAAGAACGTTAAACTGGTTTCAGATTCATATGATTCATAGATTTTTAAGGACAGAAGGGGTCATCTCATCTGACCTCACATATAATTCAGGCCAAAAAATTTGAGCTACAGCATGTCTCTTAGAAGGAATCTGGTCTTGATTTAAACATTTCAAGAAATAAAGAATCAACCACATTCACCTGTACTACCCACTGCTTTATGGTTCAGTGTTTGAGTTTGTTGTTCCTCAGGAGGGGGAGAGAAACAGTGTGGAGAGGACATGGATCTTAGTTGGAGGTGCTGTGTCTTTGTAGAGATCATAGCAGGGCAACTAGGAAGACACAGAAACTTCCAGAATAGGATGTGTCAGTTACTTGACATATTTCTGAGGTTGTGTAGGAAGTCTTTATCGTTGGCAATCCAAATGGCAGGACACACCAGAGTCACTCTCTAAGGGTATGTCTAGACTACATGGCTCCGTTAACGGAGCCATGTAGTCTAGACATGCCCTAAGAGCTGAGCCACTCAGAATACAAGGGTACGTCTACACTGCACCGTTTTTCCAGAATAATGGCTGTTATTCCCGAAAAACAATACTAGCGTCCACACAGCAATTGCATTATTTTGAAAGAAAATCGAAATAATGGAGGGCTTTTTCCGACATTGATAAACCTTATTCCATGAGGAATAACACCTCTTCCGAAAAAGCTCTTTGGAAGAGGGTGTGTGTGGATGCTCCACTGCTGCTATGTCGAAATAGCTTCTCACCAGGGCCATTCTAAAGTTATTCCTCCCCAATGCCTCTTGGGGCTCTAAATCAAGATAGCGCGTCCACATTAGGGGAGCCTGCCTCGGACTAATTCTGAGGCTTCCCCGTAGTGTGGACACTCTATTTCAAAATAAGATATTCCAGAGGCATTCAAGTGGTGAGTCAACTCTACTACCTTCCTAAATGTACTGTTCTATTGACTCAAAATAATTTCTCCTTTTCCTTGCTAGATTCATCTTCATCAAGTCATAATATTCCAACATTTGACTACATGTTTTCTTTTCGTTTACTGAGGAACCCGAATTTTGAACACAAATTTCAAACTTGGGAAACAAGTTTTCACACCTACATATGTGTCTGGTGTCTCAATACTTGTTTTAAGCATACTAGAGGGCTGTGCCCATGCTCACTATGCTTGCCAACCCCTCCCGTCTCCCCAGAGCACTGGGGAGGAGGGAGGCCGCACAGCTCCTGCCCTCCCCCCGAAGCACTGAGGGGGGGGCGGGGAAGGGAGAAGGCTGCAGGACTCTGGAGCACCAGGGAGAGGGGAAGTGTAAGGCCACATGGCTCTGACCCCGGCCATTGGGGAGGGCGCACTCCCAGTTCATTCTGACCTCCCCAGCCGCCCTCCAGCTCTTTCTGGCTCCCCCAGCTTTTTGTGTCCCCCATCCCTTTCTCATCCCTTCTCCCCCACAAGACAGCCCTGGCTTTTTCTCCTCCCTCCCCCACTTAGGGTGTGTGCGAAGGGGGCTGGGGAAGGGAGATGCTCATGGCTTCTGCCTCCCCCAGGAGCACCGGGGAGGGGGAAAGTAAGTGGTTGTACGGTTCCTGGGGCTGTGCAGCTTGCGGCTTCAGCCCCCTCCAGGAAGGGGGCTGCTCTGGGGCCTCCCCAGGTCCCACATGGCAGCTGAGCACTGGGGAAAGAGGAGGGAGGGAAAGAGGGAAGCAGGAGGCAGGTGGGACACAGAGTGACGTGACAATGTCACTCTGTCGTCCCACAGGAAAAACTTCTTTTTTATAGAGAGAGATAAGCATTGGATTAGGCCCTTCTACTCCTAACTTGAGACAACCAAGTTTAAAAATGTTGGGCTTCTAAAGAATTGTATGTGCATACATGGCAATTGTTTTCTCTCCTGTGTCATTGCTGAAATAAATCTTTACACTGAATTTTTTCTGGAGGTCAATCTGCCTGTTGATACTTAGTCACCCTCCTACTTTCTTGAAAAAGACTTCTCTTCCAGCAGTAATGTCCGGTGATAAAATATTCCTCTGCGAAACTAACAAGTCCCCAGTTTTGTAAATAAATAAAATAAATATCTTCTGACATTTGAGTTATAAAAGTTGAAATGTTATGGGAAACATAATGCAATTCTTAACTGAAACTAAAATATGTCAATTAAAGGTACATATCACTTCAGAGATCCATTGGAATATATTATGCAGGTATAGATTAATTTTAGTTTCATGCGATGTACATGCCATTAAAAAAATAAAGTATGGTTTCTTATTGAGCATCAAGAGGCTATGTACATGCCGTTAAAACGTTTAAAAAATAAAGTATGGTTCACTTATTGAGCATAAAACTGGAAATTGATGCCAACAAATTCCAATTCATAGTTTCAAACTTCTATAAACATTCTTTTAAAGAGCCATTTTAGAACTATTTGTGCTATTAATCTGTTGTATAGATAGTAATACATGGCAACAAAACTATTTCCTGGCCATCAGTGTTATTAAGAAGGGATTTTATTGCTAGGGTCTTATTCAAATCCTCTTGACGTCAATAAGAGTTTTTCCATTGACTTTACTGAGAGGAAGATTGGGTCATAAATGGAATATATTGTACCAGTAATGAAGAATACATGCTTGAAACGAAATTTTAAAACAAAATTCATTTGATTCCAATGAAATTTATAATAGCCTATGGAAGAGATGGGAATTTGTCAGATAACTGGGCAAACCATTCAATCTCTTTGTGCCTCATTCCCCATCTGTAATTATCCCCATCTATGGGTATAGTAATACTTGCTTTCTCCCACCTTTTGCATATCTTGTCTCTTTGGACTGTAAACTCTTCAGGGCATAACCTGTCATATGTTAGTACAGTGCCTAGCACAATGAGCTATCATCCCAGATGGAGCCTCTGGATATTGCTGTGATACAAATAAATACTAACTCAAAATATACCACATGGTATAATTAAAAACATAGGCAGGTGCTCCGGGACTGGAGCACCCACAGAGAAAAATTATAAAGTTATAAAAATTGAAATGTTATGGGAAATAAAATGCAGTAGGATATTCTTAATTGAAACTAAAATATACCAGTTGGGAGTTGTCATGTTATTGGATTTTAAAGTGAGCATATAGTTCACTGTTGCACCTGCTGGTGGCATTTGCCCCAAATTCTCTACAAAGTGGGCCATGTGAGGTGTCAAATGAAAGCTTATGCTCTACTGATTCTGTGTATGATACTCATGTACTTTTATGATTTTTGTAGGTGGAGTTATGAATATGGGCTCTGTTCTTGTACTGTAAATATTCTCTATCTGGGAATGAGCAATGGGCCTGAACTGCCTATTGTGAGGAAGGATTGGTCAGTGAATGGCTATGTTAACTAGCACTGCTTTGTGGAGAATGGCTCTCGAGAGTGGCCAATACACACCTGAGGAATACGTCCGGAAGCCTGCAGATTAGCCAGAACTTCATGGTTGCTGGCATGTGAAACACAGACAGGTCACTTGATCATGTGACTAACTCCAGCTTGGGAGACACCAGGAATATAAAAGTTCCATGAGGCTGTCTCCGTCTTGTCTTCAATCTTGCTACTGATTCCAGATGCATCCTTGCTAGGGACAGAGAGCTGGGAAGGATTTGCTGACCCATCCTAATACAGGATGTACACCAGGACTTTTAAGCTAGCAGTTTGTAACATCTCTGCTAAGAACCCGCATCAAGAACTTGGTGATTGGTGTATGTAATGTAGCCTCTTTAACAGTCTTGCTCTCAACCTTTTCTTTCTTTTATTAATAAACCTTTAGGCTACGTCTATATTGGCAAGATTTTGCACAAATATCTTTAACGCAAGAGTTTCCCCAGCTAGGAGGGAGGGAAGAGGGAGTAGCAGTGTGCAGAGCCATTTCCTTCCACCCACCACGCAGAGCCCATGAGTTGGCTCCAACCCCAGCTTGACTGACTCTGGCCTATGAGGCATGGGGCTTCCCCCAAACCCCCCAGTGAGGAGCCACGGGGGTTTCCCTTAGGTCCCCCATCGCCCTGAAAAAAAAAACTGCCTAAGCGTTCCATAGAAAAAATCACATCACAAATTTTTTCAGGTAGGAATGACAAGTGATGACCTGGCCCACAGTAAATAGGTGCATCTTCAGCAATTAAATCATCAGTCTCACTCACATTAATGCTTATTTGAAGCGACATCCTAAGGGCTCACAGAGGATGGGCTAAAAACTACCCTTTCACCTCAACGGCTGGCCTCTCAAGAGGCTGAAGTAATTCAACCAGATATTGTAGGTAACCCTTTACAACAGGGGTAGGGATCCTAAGGCCTGGGGGCCAGATCTGGCCCTCAGCTTGCCTGGATCCAGCCCCCAAAGCTCAGGGCTCCCCTCCGGCACTGGGGAGCCTGTTCTGGTGTTTCAGCCCTACAGCATCCCTCTGCGGAGCTGAAGCACACAAAATCTACTAGCCTGGGCCCCTCAAGGCTCTAGTGTGATGGGGTATGTGGAGAATGTCTTTTTTGGGGGGGAGGGGAGGCTTTTCTCATGTGTGGCCTCCGACTGATTTTTCTGTGGGTCAGCGGCTCTGACCCAAAAAAGGTTCCCCACCCCTGCTTTACGACTTTATTACTCCTGCTTTCGGGCTGCCTATCCTGTGAGGGAATAGATTTCACTTTTCAGAGCAGTCAATGTAGCACCTTTCACAAGCAGTAAGGGTAAGTATAGTGACACTGCAATCAGCAGGGGTGGGCAGCACCACCATAGACACAGCCAACCTAGCTTTGAAATGAAACTCTAGCATGGAGGGTGGCCTGGGCTAACTGCCCAAGTACAAGCCTGCCTTGGCCGAGGGACATATACTGAGGTAGCTAGCTTGGGCAATGCAACTGTGCTTCACTGCTATTTGTAGTGAGCTAGCTCAATCACAACTAGCGTAGGTATGCCTATGCATACTACACAATTCCCAGTTGCAGTGTAATCATACCCTAACTGCCCATTTCAGATACAAAAAGTTACTTTACTCCGAGGAGTCAGAGGCTAAATTTTAAGAACTCAGGATATCTCATTAAGCCTTTTGTAGCTCTGACATGAATACAGAATTGTGGCTTGTGTCCCTGATTCAGCAAAGCACTTATGTGCTTAACTTTAAGATCATGTCTAAATCCTATTGTTTTCAGTGAGATTTCAATGCTTATAAAAGAGTGTTGTTAAATAGGGTAAATTTGCACACTTGCTTACATACTTCATTGACTCAAGATTTGTGAACTGTTAAATAAAAATAACCAAATTGCCACTTTCTTTAAAGGGAAACCTTGCTAAGTATAAAAAAAGTCTTGAATTTTAATCAGAGTTCAGCTGTTTTCACCCTTCTAATTCTCTGTATGTAAAATGCTTTCTAAATGATCCACCAATTAGTAATGGAAGTTAATTCTGAAGTGCTATATGAGTCAGGGAAAAAAAAACAGTGAAAGGCAATCTGCTCTTATATCTTTAAATCCTAAGAGCAGTGATAATTAAATCTGACTAACTTTCATATTCATAAAACCTCTTGACATTCTGTAATTTTGATCTATGTTACTGATGGGTATTAATGATTCATACCGTCTTTCTGAACAAACAAGTGGGATGCATACTGATAAATAATATCATAGAGATGGTGAAAATACAGTTCTTCCCATTTGAATTAAACCAATTATAATATGTTATAATACAAAACAAAATTACATCTTCTGAAAAGTTTCTCCATGGCTTCTATAGAAAATAAATACAATAGTATCTTATTTGCTTATTTTCTCAATTATTTATTATTTGTGTTACCATAGTGCCAGGACCTCTTGTCATGGGCAAAGACCCCTTTGTCCTTAATACACAATAAAATAGAATTTTACGGAAACAACATTCTATGTATGTGAATTATTTCTGTTAAAAATGTCTGTGCTATTCTAATTCTAATATTTTTTTTCAGCTAATATTTATTTCAGCAAAGCGTTGCAGGAACTGACATTGTTTCACTAGGGTGTTTTGACTAGGACTGTGGTTTTAAAAGTATTGTAGCTGTAATATCGCCTATTTCCACTCGAGGGTGCTCACAACAAGCTTAAAACTCACTATGTGAAACTAGCTGCAAAGAAATAGATGCTAATTTCACTTCAGAATTTCTCAGTTATTTCTTATTATAGTAAATGTTGTCTACTAATCGGGGATGACTATCTTGCTGAAAACATCACTTTTTATGTGGTTACATTTAAACATTTGAAAACATACTTAGCAAATTATTATTTTGTGTGTGTGTATTTCTCATTGGGTTTCCTATAGTGAAGAGCTAACATTCTTAGAAACTTCTTTGTGCAAATGGCAATACATATAGAGATAAAAAAATTATCTAATCTATTGTGCAACTTAAAGACTTCATTAGTCAAAATAAATGTTCTTCCTTTTAGATATCATAAGTAATTCTAGTCATGTAAGAAATGGTAAACTGAAATCTTTTATAGAACCTGTCTAATCAAGAACCTCATTAAATGCTTCTAGTATCTGTTTTGTCTTGGGATAAGTACTATAATATTAGCAACTGTTTAAACTCCTGGAAATGCTACTCTGCTATTAAAGCATATCTTAGCAAAATGCATCACAAGTTGGTCCATGGCACAAAGCAAGAGCAGGGTTCACAAACAGTCTTTTGAACTGAACAGTCACTACCTTTTTTCACTATTCACAGATATTTTCACAGATAGTTTTATTCATGACTGCTTGGGGTCAGGCAATCCTTCATGCACATAACTGTATTTTCAAGCCAATATTGTTATTCATGTGTTCAGAAGAGTATTTATTACTAGTCTTGGTTTTTGACATTCATTTGTTGTCTATTTGTTGTGTGCATGCTTGCTTGCTTGCCATGTGCCTCCTTGATTGACATTCATAGTGTGGTCTGTTCTGGTGCTGTGTGCTGTGACTAGCAATCTGGTAGGCCAGTGGTTCTCAACTAGGGGTACACAGAGGTCTTTCAGGGAGTACATTAACTCATCTAGATATTTGCATAGCTTTACAACAGGCTCTATAAAAAGCACTACTGGAGTCAGCACAAACTAAAATGCCATATTGACAATGACCTGTCTTTACTGCTCTGTATACAATACACTGAAATGTACGTACGCTATTTATATTCCTGTTGATTTATTTTATAATTAAATAGTAAAAATGAGAAGGTAAGCAATGTTTCAATAAGAGTGCACGGTGACACTTTTTATTCTTTTGTCTGATTTTGTAAGCAACTAATTTTTAAGTGACGTGTAACCTGGGGTACACAAGACAAATCAGACTCCTAAAAGGAGTACAGTGGTCTGGAAAGGTTGAGAGCCACTATGCTAGACAAGTCTGAGAGCTTCCTAACAAGAGTTTAGCCTGCTACCTTTTGATCCTTAATCACTATAGAATTTCTTGAGAAGGGGGTGTGGCTAAATCAGGAAGAAATGACTTTAAAAGCTCCTAGCAACAAGACGAGCTAGTACACCAAAGCAGAACAAAGGAGAGTTTTGTGAAGGAGTTTAGAGAATGAAGTGAGAGACAGGTGCATTTAACAACTTTACATTTAGGCTCCTCCCAAAGAAGCCCCCACAAAGGAAAAAACAAACACATCTACCCCCGCTCTAGTAAAAATTAAAATAATGTAGGCTGAAGTCTAGCAGCAGAGTGAGGACTATCCAATTTATTACACTGAATGCAGCATGTACAATTGCCTGTCTTGTGAGCAGGTAACCTATATGTCTATCAGTACAAGCAACTCATGGTTCTCCAAGACCATTTATGGACTCTTAAGACCAAATTGGCTGAACTGGAGCAGCTAAGGAAGACAGAGAGTAAGTCTAGACTGCATCCCTCTTTGGCAGAGGGATGCAGATTAGGCAGGTCAACATTGTGAATGAAGCGGGGATTTAAATATCCCGTGCGTAATTTGCATAAAAAATGGCTGCCATTTTTGCCGACTCAGCACTTTGTCAGCAAAAAGCAGCAGTCTAGAGGGGGATCTGTCAAGAAAGAAAGCCTTTTTTGACAGATCCTGTAAACCTCCTTGCAGGAGGCATAAGGAATCTGTCGAAAAAGGCTTTCTTTCTCAACAGAGCCCCCTCTAGACTTCTGCTTTTTGCCGACAAAGTGCTGAGTAGGAAAAAACGGCAGCCATTTTTTATGCAAATTAAGCACGGGATATTTAAACCCCCGCTTCATTTGGAATGTCGACCTGCCTAATCTGCATCTCTCTGCTGACAGAGGGATGCAGTCTAGACATACCCAGAAAGAAGTATGTAAACTACACTTTCAAGTACACAGGAGAGGAGTTCCACTCCCCAATCTGACAAACTCTGTGCTGTTGAGAAGTATAAAAGGGTCTGAAGAAGAGCATCAAGATGGAGCAAAGGGAAAAAATCCCATAGTTGGGACCTTATTTCCAGATGATGTCATGGTATCCTGTTGCGCTGAGGAGACCTCTCTGGAGGAGGGAACCCCAGTAATTAGGAAGAGACAGGTAATAGTAATGGGGGATGTTAGGATATAGATATTCAGGCCTGCTTATAAAGGCTTATAATTTAAGAATTTAGGTGTATTCCTATCATTTAGCTAGTTACAACGGTATAAAAAAACAAAGAATCAAAATCACAGTTTGCCTGTGTATGGGCCTTTTCTCACTGTGACAGACTGAGGCCTTGTTCTTTGGCTAAGGCCTTTGGCTAAACAGCAGGGGTGGCCATAAGCTGGGAAGCATATGGTCACAACCTCACATTAGAAACCAATCACATGCTAATAAGGTGGTATTGGGCTGTCAAGAAGCTGATTCTGTCCTGATAGTGCCCATTACCACCAGATAAAGAAACACATCTCAGAATGTTTAAAGAAAATTTAGATTGACAGCTTTCTGTTTGGCAAGAACTCACTTATCAATAGACATAGTTGTGAAACCCTTATTTCTTTATAGATGTAGTTGTGAAACTTTCATTTCTTTATTGTTTTTACAGTTCCCATTTCTCTTTTGTTTATCTTTATGGTGTCTGTTCAATTCTTTGGTAGTTTCTCTCTGATGTATAATTAATTTTGCTGGTTATAAACAAACTGAGGTGGTGGAATATAATTGGCTAGATAATCACATATGTTAGGACTAGTTAGTTAAATTTCAGTAAAATGATTGGTTAGCTGAGGCTATTACTATATAAATTGTGGGCAAAGAGGAAATAATTTGGAAAAAAGGGAAATTGGAATCATGCTTGCTACAAGCTAATCCCAATAAAAATCTAATTGTCTGCACCTTTGGATATCTGGTGTTGTGGATCTCTGTTTACACAAGAAGAATCAGAGTGGGAGGTTGAAGAGATAAGCTCTCTAAAAGGGTTGCAGTGGGACCAATCCTTACTTTTAAAAAACTTTCCATAGACTCCCTGCAGTACTATTGTGGATCACCAGGGATCCGTGAACCACAGGTTGGGAACCACCGACATAGAGAAAGATAGAAGAGAGGTCCTGTAGGCCAAAGGTAGGCTACCAAATAAGATATTAAAGTCCAGAACCTCAGTGGACTAGCATTCTTTGATATTCTTCTAGTTCCCTGATCAGGGCTTGTGAGTCAGGCAAAACTGCAGGATCTCAACTCGTGGATGATACAGCGGTGTTCAGAGAAGGCACTTGGAAATATTTGAGAAAGGAGACACCTATACAGTAAGAGTGGATTTCACCTAAATCAAAATTGAATCAGCTTAAAAAATTAAAAAGGTTGTAAAATTAAAAAGGCATGTATACTTAAAAAGGTTGTAAAAGTGTTTTTTGTAATTAAAGGCTGAGGCAGAGCAGAATGATGCAGAGGACCACATGATTCTGCCATACATTTCCTTTAGAAGAGGATTTATTGAAGAGGATACACTATAGTCTAAGGAGGAGAAAATAAAAACTGGCAAGACTGGCAGAATAGAAGTAGGAGGTGAAAAGAAATAATGAAATGAAAAAAGTCCCATTTAGTAACATCCCATGAAGACAAACAACTAATTATTGAGAAATTTTGTAAGTGCTTTTATACAAACGAAAGAAGTTTAAAGACTAAGATGGGTGAATTTGAGTGCATGGGATTAAATGAAGACATTGATATAATAGGCACCACAGAAGCTTGTCAGAATGATGATAATCAAAGGACAAAGTACTACCAGACAACCAAATATATAGGAATGACTGAGTAGGTCATCCTGTAGGGGAGTGGTTCTTATGTGTGAAAGAAGAGGAAATAGCAAAGAAACCCACCACCATGCCATTGAACTTCAAAGGTAGGAACAACACAAAAATGAAGAGGCAAGTTAAATGGAATTTAAAAACTGTCACAAGAGTGAAATGCCTGTAAGCTGTAAGTAAACTTAAAATCCCACCATAGAGGCTCAAACTAAATGTAAACTCAAGCTAAAAAACCCCTCCCATACAACCACAAAAGAACAGTAAGAGGAACAAAGAGCTCCCTGCCCAAATAGAATGCATATTATGGTTAGGATTAAAAAAAATCTTCTAAACATTGAAAATCAAATCCTACTAAGAAAATAGAAGGGACCATAAATTCTAGCAAGTCAAGTGTAAAAGTAGAGTTAGGCAGCCAAGAAAGAATTTAAAGAACTAGCAAAAAGACACAAAATCTAACAACTTTTTCAAGGACATCAGAAGCCTGAAACCTGCCAAAAAATAGCGGGGCCACTGGATGATAGAGGTGCTAAAGGAGTTTTGAAGGAAGTGAAGGCTATTGTTGGGGAGGACCCCTGGGCAAGTTGCA
>JANRFK010006697.1:21285007-21299570 GCA_030068395.1 Apalone spinifera
TTCTCCCAAAAGAGCTGGGGCCATAGGTGGAAGATGAGGGGCTAGAGGTATCCAGCCCTCAGTGCTGCCCAGAGCACACCATGCTGGCTTAGTGCCCGGAGCACACCACCAGCCCTTAGTGCTGTCCAGAGCATGCCATGTGGCACCCCAGCACTGATTAGAAGGGCCTGGGGCTCTGAGTGCCATCCCTGCTGCAGTAGCTGCAGTGGTGGCAGGAAGTTCTAGGCCCTTTAGAATTTGTCAGGCCCTTTGCCCCCTCCCCTCTGACTGTTGCAGAGAAGCTGCAGAAGATGTGGGAAAGATTCTTTTTTAGGCAACAAATTTATAGAACTGTCTCAGACAAAGGTATTAGCAGAGGAGGTTTTGAAGCAAACTGATAAATAAGTCACCAGAACCAGATGATATTCACCCAAGAGTTCTGAAGGAACACAGGCATGAAATTGCAGAACTACTAACTGTGATATGTAACCTATTACTTAAACTAGCCTCTGTATCCGATGACTGGAAGATAGCGAATGTAATGCTCCAGGGACTACGGGCTTGTAACTGACAGAAAACCTAACTGCAGTACCAAGCAAACTACAGGTCAGACCTCCCTGGTCCAGCACCCTTGGGACCTGAGTGGTCCCAAACCATGGAGTTTGCCAGACCAGGGGAGGTCAAGGCTCCCTACCTGGCTATAGGCTCTTCTACTGGCTGGGGCTGCACTCCTTGCCGCCTGCCCCATTGCCTCCTGCCCCGCAATATGCCAGCCTAGATGGGACTGCACACCTGGCTGTCGGCCCTGCTGCTTCCAGTCCCCCATGCCAGCCCTAACTAAGGCTGTGCTCCCCACTGTGCCAGCCCTGACTGAGGCTGCACTCCTCACCTCCAGCCCAGCTAGGGCTGTGCTTTTAAACCTGTCCAGGCAGGGCTCTCTGGTCCAGCAATATCCATGGTCCTGCTGAACCATGGATGTTGCAGAACCAGAGAGTCCCAATTTTAGAGGTTCAACCTGTAATGGAAACTACTGTAAAGAACAGAATTATCAGAGACATAAACACAGTATGTTGAGAGAGTCAACATGGCTTTTTGAACAGGACGTCATGCTGAGCCAGTTGCTTGGAATTCTTTGATGTCAATGAGCATGAGAACAAAGATGGATGTAGTATACTTGGACTTTCAAAAAGCTTTGGCCAGGTCCCTCATCAAATGCTCTTAAGTGAACTAAGCAGTCATAGATCAGTAACTGATTAAAAAATAGAAAACAACAGGTAGAAATAAATGGTCAGTGTTCACAATGGAGAGAGGTAAGTTGTAATGGCTCCCATGGATTCATACTGGGACCAATGTTATTTATTTATTCTTAAATAGTTTGGAAAAAAGAGTCAGGCCTGCTAATGGCGGGGGCGGGGGGGGGAGGGGTAGGGGAGGGGTCAATTGCCCTGAAGCCTGGCAGTACTAAAGGGTCTGGGGTTCCTAGCTGCCTCTGCTGCTACTGCATCAGGGATGGTGCCCAGACCCCAAGGCCTTTTTAATTGCTGCTGGAGCAGCGGTGATGGCCAGAGTCCTGGGCCTATTAGAATTGCCAGTGGAGCACCATGTGGTTCATTTCAGAAGCCCATGCAGAGTGCTCTGTTCAACTCTCAAGGCCGGTACTGCATCATGCAGGCAGTGCTAGGGGCTTGCTGCTCTAGCCCTGCCATGTCTAGCTGAGCCTCTGCCCCTTCTGGGAGCACTGAACTAGGGCCCCCAACATTGCCCATGGGGCCCAGTGATCCTGTTGCTTCCCCTATGAACAGTGAAGTGACAGAGTTTTCAGATGATACAAAATTACTTAAAATAGGTAAGTTCAAAGGTGACTGCACAGTGTTACATAGGAGCCTCACAAAACTGAATGGTTGGGCAACAAATGGCAGATGAAATTCAACATTGCTAAGTGGAAACTAATGCACATTGGAAAATATAGATCCAATCATATATACAAAACGACAGGGTCTAAATTATCTGTTACCACTCAAGATATAGATCTTGGCATTATTATAAATAGCTCTCCAAAAACATCTGCCCAGTGTGCAATGGCTCTCACAAAAAGCTACCAGAGTGTTGGAAATAATTGAGAAAGGGATAGATAGTGAAAAGAAAATATCAAGATGCCACTATATAACGCATGGCATGTCCACATATTGAACGCTGCATGCAGTTCTGGTTGCCCCATCTCAAAAAAGATACCTTAGAATTGGAAAAGTGCAGAGAACTTTCTGGGTTGTACTTTTAGTTTGGGTCTTGAGCAGTCCTTTAAATTTAAAATTTCACTGAAAAACCCGTGTGTCACTTCGTTTCTTATTAAAACAATCTGAACCATCCCCAAATCACTTTGAAAGACTCCAGATTGCAAACCTTGTTGAACAGTTCAACAAATCTGGGTTGAATTTTATGTTTGTAATGAAATCTGAAAAACTCAGTTGGTCCTGAAGTAATTGCAGAAAGCAGTATGCAGGTTAAACTTCCCTTGCGTTTTTTAATAGGCTTATATTCCTTTTTCTTTATTTGAGTAGTTCAGGAGACATATGATATTTGGATTGGAAAGTGCTTGCAGTAGAGATCAAATTACAGGCTGTGAATAAATTATCTGATGAATTTAGTTCCTTTTACAGTTGTTTGTCCTGTGTGGTTTTGCAAAATACCATGGATATGACACCAGAAAGGAAATGCTGCTGACTCATAGGCTGTACCACTTATTTAATGACCAGTTTGTTAATCTTAAAACGATGAAGGTCTCAGTGCAAATGTGTGCCTGTTAAAAGGATTTTGGTTAAAAAAATAAAATATTTGGCTAGGTTTTGAGCTGCAAAATATAAGAGAGAGGAGATAGTGAGCTTGGCTTTGCTATCTTTTACATATTTTTGCAGGGTGGCATGATTTCATAGTGTTGGTTTACTCCTTTCTACTAAGAACAGAATCGGGCCCAATCCTTTCTCAGAATCTAAGGCCTGATTTCCTTAGGGATTGTACTGTCCCTTGGATTTCCATTTACACCTGTACAAAGTATGTATAAAATGCTTCCAAATCCTATGGTGCAGGCAGCCAAGGCTCAAATCCTTAATATCTATTCACTTTCATACCATTATGTGCTGTACAGATTCTGCTCCCATGAAGTAAATGGCAACACTCCCATTGAGCTCGGTGGTGCAGGATTAGCCCTTCTATATTCTATGGAGGCAGGTTTTTTATCCACTCTATTATTGTATCTCCACACAAATATAGCAGTATTACTGAGAGCCTGGAGCCTGCTGCCATTGCCTTGCTCATCTCCTTAAATTCGGCACCACATAGTAGATTTCTGCAGAGCCTTATCTCTAGGACCAAAAAGAAGTATGATCACAATAGGCAGCCTGGCTTTTCTTCTCATCTCTATGTGCACTTCAGTGCAGGAGAAGTTCAGACACCACAGAGCTTCAAATGGTTTCTTTCAAAGGCATTAAGAAGAGGAAAGGAAACAAATATCGAGCTATCACAAAGAAGTTTTCAGCCAATGAATGTTTATTAAGCTTATTTTATTCTAGCTGGAATATTCAAAGGTATCTGATTAAACTATCCCATTAAAAAAAAAAAAAGGGAAAAAAAGGACAAAGCTTTCCTCAATCTGTTCAGTATAGATAAATAATTTCTTGGAAGATTTTTATCATCTTTCTCCGGCTCTGTACCAGGAACTCCTTGAGTCTCATTTCACGAATCTCTGTTAAATGAATATATTGCCAAATACAATGTAATTCAGACAGAGAATATGACAAAATATTGGATCTGCCTAATTTGAGATTGAGGAAAATCTGGTTCAGATCAATATCTAGATCCTCAAAGAAAGATAAGCACCTAAATAACACATTTGAGGATCTGGGCCTAAGAGTCATATTTTGCCACTATTACAGCATATTTCATGCATACCTTTAGTGTAATCCACAGGGCTCATTGCATGAATAAAGATGAGAGAGGGCCCCTATAGTACATGGTAGAAACAAATGGATGACATATGACAGTTCACAATAACTGTTTAGCAACAGTGTGTTTGCACCCATTGTTTTCAGGTTGTGCTAACTTGTATCTAATGTTATATGCCATTTTTTTTGCAGAGATTATTCCAGACTGAAAAGAGATATGAAGAAACATTATGTACATGAGGGTAGAGAGAGAACAGATCAAGCTCAATGGTATTAGGAGAATGTACACCAATTGAAAAGCTGCCCCTTGTCTTTTTTTTTTTAAGCCATAACCTAAATGTGGAATGATCTTAGTCTAGTTCACCAGGCATTACTCACTCCCCTTTCCTCATTTGAGATCTGACACAGTATGGTACTTATGCACAGTAGCGGTTTTAGAGTTAGTAGGGCCTTGTGCTCAGCTTCATTTTTGGGGACCCCCTGGGATCCAGCTAAGAAAAAGAACATTCACTCTTCCTGTACCTCCCATTTTTCATTCTTTTTTCTTCATCATCCTCCTATATTATAAGAAGTAAATGAAAATAAAGTGAGGTACCCTGATTGTTTTTGTAGTCTAAGTTTTTTTCATAGACCAGTTGAAAATTGCAGAAGATCTTGGTAGACCACTTAATGATCTTTCCTAATATTGTTTGTACCATTAGCTAACTATTGCAAAGTGCTTTGGATAAGAACACTTTATTAAAAAACAAACAAACCATAGCAACCTTTCCTCAGTCCACCTTAACTGAGTTCTCAGACCCCAGTTTCAGAACTTCTGGTCTAGACGAAAGCTTGAATTTGCATTAAGCCACATGAAAAATGTGTAAAAATAAAAATGTGTAGATGAACTTATTCAATTTGAAAAAAATATTCAGCTAGCTTTCTTTCTACACTTTTTCTTTACAATATTGTCAATTAAGTCATAATATTTTGTAGAGAGGCATTTTCAATGGTCAGTATTGCTGAACTTGTCAAATGCTCCTCCCTGCTCTCTTGATCCTCTCACAGCCCTCTCTTCAGAGGGACTGCCCTCCCCCAGACTGCTCTCCCTGTGTGGGGGCAGGGAGGGTGTTGTCAGACCCAGTGCTGGACTGCCCAGCCTGGTGGCTCCATGTCGTAGAGGGGGCCCTATGTCAGGACATGGTATGTTTCATTGTAAATCTGCCCATGCTTATGCAAGAGCCTAACTTTATGGGATTCCTCACATGCTTAAAGTTTGGCACAAAGAGGAAAGAGCAATTCATACCTAAACTTGTGTCAGTCAGCCTGCTAAGTTGTTCGAAATGCAAATGAAAAAGCTACAAAAGAAGATAAAAGCCATTGAATCTATCATCCAAGTTCATATTCAGGCTTTATACGAAAAGCAATACAGCAGTTAAACTTAAACTTTTTTCTAAGGAAACTTCAAGTTTCCTCCTTCTCTTTTGATATTGAATTTTTTAAAATAATGTCCACTTTAGCCTTTCTATGAACTGGAAGAGAACAAATGACTATAAAGCAGTAATTTGGGGGCCAATTTTCCTTAAATACATGTTCTGTTAGATATTGAACCGTTTTGATATTTGGAAGCGTCATGACTCAGTTCTCTGAAAGAAGCTGCATAAATTGAGGAATTCTGACAATACAGTTTGGCCTAATAGCTACTTGATCATGATTCCTCAGTGGATCACACTGTTCTGGCTGATTGGAATGCTCTCAGTTAGATACTGTATTACAGAGATGCCATTCAAACTGCCATTGTTAGGGTTGTGCATGCATTTTCATTATTAAACCCTATTGTCAGGGGCTTCATAATTTGGCTTTAAAATCACTCCAAGATGAGGCTTGGTATACAAGCCTCGAGCACATTCACTTCCTTATTTTTACATAATTTTCAGAGTCTATTCATTTCTGCTGTCCTTTTTTCTTAAGGAGATCTCTTCTCAAAACTCAGTGTTCAAAGTGATTGGGAAGATTAGGTGACATCGTAAACCAGTTCATTTCCCTCTCTGGATGCCTCAAAACTACCTCTCTCTGTGGTAGCTTTATTCCTATCCTCTAAAAAAATTCGGAAGAATAACATGATTTTTTTTCTTTGTTATGAACTAGATGGTACCAAGTAGAAGGCATTTTCAAAACACTTCTGTGATGAAGGATGTCTGCAGCCATTTCATATAGGGTGTGTCTAGATTACAGGATTTTTTCGAAAAAAGTGGCCTTTTTTTGAAAAAACTTCCCCTGCATCTAGATTGCCGCCGCGTTCTTTTGAAAGTAAATCAAAAGAACACAGCAGTTTTTTTGATCACGGAAAACCTCATTTTATGAGAAATAATGCCTTTTTTCAAAAGTGCTCTTTTGAAAAAAGGCGTTATTGAACACAAACTGTGCTTTTTTGAAAGAGAGTATCCAGATTGCCTGGGTGTTCTCTTTTGAAAAAGCAGCTTGCTTTTTCGAAAGTATGGCTGTAGTCTAGACACCCTCTTTTGAAAGAGGCTTTTTCAAAAGATTATTTCGAAAAAGCAGTTGTTGTGGTCCCCTCCTCTGCAAATGCCTTAAGGACAAGTTGTTCCACTCATGATCATGCTTAATTGTATCTTATTAACGACGTGATTGTGTTGAAATCAATGGAACTGTGTGTGTAATGTTACTCACCATGAATAAGGGTAGCACAAATGGACCCTTAACTTGAACACTGCTGACCATATAGAAATTTGAATGTTTCCTAATTTTTTGTCAGTTGAAGCTGGTTTTGATTTTTTTTAAGATAAATTTTACATCATTTTAGCTAGTTACTTTTGGTGTTGTTGCATAAAGAAAATTTCTATTAAAATTACCTGAGGCATGTGAGTTAGGGATAGGCTAAATTTGAAATAAAACTGGAAATACAAGTCATTTGTACTTTTCCCTGCCATTCACAGAGTATCTTCCCCTCGTAGTATAATATTTTGGTCACTGCTTTATATTAAGGTTCCATTTATAAATATTTTACAAGGGGTTAATAAATAATTAACATATGGTTAAATATATAGTTAGTTTCTTGTTATACGTAGCTAGAGTCCAACAAGTCACTATATTGCTTATAGTGATCTATAGCACCTCTTTATAATGTTCTTGTACCCTTCTGTATAACACATACTGCTAATCCCTGTCAATGTTTCCCCTAATTTTTTCCACCCATGGGCAGAATCAATTTTGTTTTATGCTCTAAGGCATGTGCAGATGTGCACCACCAGTATAAATACATGTTGCTGGCTATGGGCACTGTGGGAAGCGTTTGAATCTCTCCTGAGCAGCTGCAAAGCACACAACTTATAGGGAACATTGCCCTGTAACATGTTTATAACAGGAATTCATGTTTATAAAAGACTGATAAACATGAATTCCTGTTCAGACCTTAATATAAAGTCTGACTACTTATTATTTTGAATTTGGCTCTGCAGGTGCTAAGAAGGAAATCATGACCATTCCAATCTTAGGAGAGGCGGAGGAAGAAATCCCTGTATTCTGTACTCAAACATCTCCCCTTTATGGCTGACTATTTCATTATTCAAGAGCAACATAGCTGCCACGGGAGGTCCTGGTCACAAAGATAGAGAAAGTGTTTCACTCAGTTGTCTTTGTCTAGAAACATGAAAGACTTTGAATGTCAGGAACAAAACCATGGTTTGACTTTGACTTTATCAAAAGGGAGAGCCAATTCAAACAGTGATGTCCCAGGGTGTTTACATTGCTGCTTACGTGGGCTGCTGCTTTCTGACCCAACCTTACAGTCCTCTTTTTCAGTGTAAGCTTATGAGAGCGGTAATTAATGTAGAAGGCTTTGTATATCTGTGACAGTATGTTCGTTGCTTGCTTTGATATGGAAGATATCTCCTATTAATAGAGAAAGACCATAGGTGACTTGTGGTAGCACTCAGGAGGTGCAATGCCCCCTGTGCCTCTGCCAACATTTTAATAGCTAAGTGAGGTGCTTCAACATGCCCCCTCCCTGGCCCTTTGGGTAGCCCTCCCTTTACCCCCTCCCAGGCAGGCAACAGTCGCCTAAGAGTAAGATCATTCATAGCAGCTGCAACTATCCACTTTCTGATATCAACTCAGCTAACCTTTCTTCTCCTCCTCCAGTGTAGATATACAGACTCACATGAAAGAGCTCCTTCCAGCTACTACCTTACAGTCTCCACTCATGGCATCCCTAGCTCCATGGTTTGTTTTTGTAATACATGAGTTATGCAAAATGTTATGGGATATGTATTTTAGCAGGGAAATTATGTAGACTGTGTGTACATGATACAGCATAACTGGCAGTGCTTGGAGGACACAGCCTGAAATACCTGGTGTATTATTATACATCAGATTCCTTACTGCTGGAACTGGGTGAGGGAATTCTTGCAACACCTAGTTACAGCCAATGATTTGCTTGTTAGATTCATTAATTTTAGAAGGCCAAAGATTCACAGAAATCTTCTCTCCAGTTTTTCAACAGGCCAATGTGCAGTAGTGAGGCTATGCGGCTGATTTAACTAAGATTATTTGAAAGGAGGAAAACAGAGTTAGATGCATAGGCCATTGTTCAATGATCCTGTTGGTAGGGTTTTCCCCAAATAGCTGTTTCCTTTGACCAGGTGGAATCATCCTAATCCAGAGCTGATATCATTTTGTAACCATTCCCACTGAGGAAGTGTGCCAGACCAATCAGTAAATTTACCTTCCATTTTTTTCAGTATAGGCACAAAAGTCTTCCTGACTTATAGTATTTCCTAATAGGTCCTCTCTCCAGGCCATTTTCTTCTCTCTCCAGCTGCTCACAGTCCTGTCTCTTTTCCTGCACAGGCTTCTTGGATGTTCATGTTTTCAATTCCACACTTCCTGCTGATACTGACTTTTCATGCAATGTGTATCTTCCAGGAGAAGAGCAGTGGTTTCTTCGTGGTGGTCTCAGCATGCTACATTAACTGTTCTGAGTGCATAGAGCAGTGATGAAAATAGAAAGCGACACCATGATGGCAGAAATTGGCTGAAAGTAAAACCTTGACTCCAAACCTAGTTGAATGTTTAATGGATTTAAATCCACAGATCTAAACCTGACTTTACAGTTCCAGTTCATGGTTTCAGACCCCAAAGAAGCCTATTTTCAAGTTCTAGTTCCGATGCAGTTAACATCTCTGAATAGGTATTTGGAAAGCTTCAGCACTATT
The DNA here is from genome assembly GCA_030068395.1 of Apalone spinifera. Taxonomy (NCBI): domain Eukaryota; kingdom Metazoa; phylum Chordata; order Testudines; family Trionychidae; genus Apalone; species Apalone spinifera. The sequence continues at coordinate 21,294,138 of JANRFK010006697.1, forward strand.
GACAAAAACAAATTCCAGACCTTGTTTTACTTCAAATCTACATTTCAACCATAACCCTTTCAAACCTTCGCTAAACATACATTTACTGGTTCCTTAGCCCCTCACGATATAATACCCCAAATGCCACACCTTCACAAAGAATTTCACTGGTATAACTTTATTTGCAACAGTTAGTAGCTGCCTGGGAGGAATGTGCTTTGACTGTGTCATTCCTCTTTGCTCCCCCCCCCACCCTTGACCTCCCAGTCAGTTTTTACTGTGCTGGAATCTATACAAAATCTTTTTTTTTAAAGTGTTCTACTAATCTGTGTAACTTACTTTTAGAAAGGTTCCACTATCACAGAAATAACTGATAGAAGGAACTAAAAGATACTGGTTATACTATCAGACCAGGCTTGTAAAATGGCACTTAATAAAGTGTCACAAGAAGACTTACTAGAAAGCAAGGATTTATGAATTATATGGAAAAGGAGTGACTTAAAAATGCAGCAAGAAGATGGACTGTGGAGATATGATTTGTCATTGTGACTGACAGTGAAAAAAAACCCCCCAGTATTCCTGATTTCGGTAGTTTGCAGAGATGTCCCACGGAGATAATTTTTAAGGCTATTTATCTGTTATATTCAGTGCAGTGCATTGGAAAAAATATACGGGGATGAGGAACCTTGCAATAGGACAAAGGAATATTCTAAAGAAGGAGAGCAACCTACTGACTAACAAAATCTAGCTCCATATAACCTTAGTGGAAAATTCAGACAGCCTGGATAAATTCATCATTTTTTTCAGCAACACATTCATGAAGTCTTACATATCTACCACCTTGTTGCAATACATCCAGTTTAAACAGTGGCACCCATACACTGAAAAGGAAAATGATAGGATTAATGTCAGAAGAATTCCTTGCAATTAGAATCATGCTGTAGCAAAAGCTGCCTAACAGAAAATGTCAAAGAGCAAAATTCAGACGTAGGTGAAGCCACTGGAATGGCATTTACTTATGCAATATTTGAAGGAGATCCAGAATGTTCAGAAAATATAATAGTCAAAACCAAATAGAAGAAAACCCTATTAATGCTCATTTAATTTAAAACTAACTCTCTTTAAGTCTATATAGGAATATTGCATAACACCTTCCGGCTTGACAGCAGGGGCGGGGGGCAAAGAGGGCAACTGCCCCAGAGCCCTGTGATTCTAAAGGGCCCAGCGATGCCGGCTGTTGCCACTACTTCTGCGGCAGCGATGGCACTTAGTACCCCAGGCCCTTTAAGTCTCTCCTGGAGCATCAAGCCATGTACTCTGGGTGGCTCCAAGGGCTGGGCGGGGGGGGGGGGGGGGGGGGAGGGCTACACTTTCTGCCAAAGGCCCACCCCTTCTGGGAACGTGGAGACAGCTCCCCCACCCACCTTGGCTCCCTGTGTTGTAACTTAAATGGAAAGGAGCCTTTCTTTCGGTTGTGGAATAAATTATGGCTGGGTATAATTTTGTGTGCAGTAGTTATTTAAGAATCTTATTGCATACACAAATCAGACAGTTATGGTACCTATGCTGTGGACTCAAATACTTGAGGATGCAAAATGTAAACAACCTAAACTTTTCCTTCTTTTCCCTGAATGTGAAAAATTTCCACAAACTACTCTATCTGTCTGAGGCACACACAAATAATAATCACTCTTGGATTCATGAGAACTTTATAACCAAGCACCTTGTGAACTGGCAGGGCTAGAAACTGTACATGCCAGCAATAGTACTAATTATATATGGGGTGCTGCTTTCTGTGCAAAGTTGCAAAATGGGTGCCAATTGCGGGTTCTCTGAAAATTTTGTTAGATGTGTGTACAGCTCACCAGGGGTACGTCTATACTGTGGAGCTATTTCAGAATATTTCCAGTATCCTGAAATGGCTACTTCACAGCTATTGAATCAGCCCGTTATTTTGAAATAGATTTCAAAATAATGGGCAGCTTATTCTGACACCCCGATAGCCCTCGTTCCATGAGGGCTAAGGTGAATTTTGGAATAGCGCATTATTTTGAAATTTGGCGCTGGGTAGACAGCACCAAATTATGAAATAAGCTATGTTGAAATATGTTGAAATATGTTGAAATTGAAATAAGCTACGTGATGTGCATTGTGCAAATTGTATAGCTTATTTTGAGCTAAGGGTGCTGTATAGACACACCCTAGCTGACCAATATACAGTTGTGTGTATGACTTTTAAGATAAAAAGAATGAGCAAAAGCATGAGAATTACTAGAACAAGGACTTAGGCATCTAGCTCCTTTTGGGACTTTATCCTTTAAAAACATAGTCATGAGATGATACATTCTAGACACAGTGCCAGACTAAGGGGTGGGCTAGCTGGGCAGCAACCCAGGGTGCCAACCTATGGGGGGTGCCCGGCTCCCAGTGGGCTGCAGTGGCCGCCCGGTGGCCGGGCCGACTGGGCAGCGCATGTGCCGTGTGTCCGCCCACGTGCCCTGGGGACGGGCCCGTGCATGCGTCGTGCACCTGGAGGAGGAGCCACGCATCCTGGGGGCGGGCCCGCACATGCGTCGTGTGCCCGGAGGCGGGGCTGCGCACCCCAGGGGCGTCGCCACACGCCTGGGGCCCGGGGCGCCAAAATGGCCCTGTCTAGACATAACCTTGCTTGCTGAAACTTGAGCCTGAGCATAACATTTTCTAATACATTTTCATAACATTTGTTGGTTCCTTTCTTCTGTGAAAATGTGTATCAATAAAGTAACGAATCTGTAAAATCTCGGATTGTACCTTCTTTTTCTTTTTCTTTACAGTACATATCGGCTACATCCATTCCTTTGTTCCTCCCTAAATAAATCCTTCAGTTAATAGCGATATATGCCCCAACAGCTCAAATCTTTTTTATTTAACCTGAGTTTGAAAGCACTATTTTAAAAATATTTGATATTACCAAGATCTGCTCTTTTTGTTTGGTTAGGGTTCCTGTTGGCAAATAACTAAACAAGCTCAAGTCCCCACTCAGAAACCTGGGAAAATCAAATGCACCATGCTAATCTTTTTTAGGCAGAACTTCACCATTCAGAAGCTGTTTACAAAAAGGAAATCTTTACCAGGGAAAAAGTGATAACATGGGAAAAACACAAAAGCAGCAGATATGGAAATAAATAGTAAAATGCCTACAACCTTGCAGCAACTTTGGCAGTAGTCCCTCTAACTCCTTTCTAACCTTCTTGTGAGGCTGTCCCAGTACTGATAGTCAATTGTCTGCACCATCCACCAAATCCCCGTCACAGTTTGGATGAGCAAATGGCAATAGCTTGAAGGCGCTCTGTAGATCCGTCTGCTATCTCAGGGGAGCTCCTTGACAGGTCACCATCTAACCCCATTTGGGGAATCACCCTTACTAAGGCACAGGTGCCCACTTGTGTCCATTCAGCTATGCCACTGTCCTTTACACCGTCTAAGAACAAAACCCACAAAGAAGGGGAGCTAAGAATATAAAGGATCCTCAAACACAACCCCAACTACTTGAATAAGCTTTTTACCATAATCTAAGAACACTTTGCCCTTTTTGAGCAGCTCTGGGATCCCACTTCTATTAAAAATCCTGCTACATATGTCGTTATAGAGTCACTAGAGGAATTTTAGGTGGCTAGCCTATGCAAATGAAACTTTCTATGACAGCACTTTTGCCTTTTCATAAACAAAGGAAGTAGAAAGCTCTTGCAGGTTAGATAGACATCTATCAGGGATGGTCTAGACAGTACTGAGTCCTGCCTCTTGAGGTCCCTTCCAGTTCTAGTGTTCTATGATTCTATCCCTCTGGAGCCTTTGCATAAGGCTTCCACATATATTCACAGACAGGTCAGTGGTTAAATCCTGACCGCCTTGAAATTAGCAACAGCTTTGCCACTGAAATGACTTTGGTGGGCCAAGATTTCACCCCAGATCTCTATCCATGCAGAAGTATAGCGATATTTTAGTGCCCAATGGATTATCACCTCTCCAACCATTGCATTGCTGAGAGATTGTCAGGCTAGAACAGTGGTTCCCAACCTTTCAAAGCATTTGGATCCCTTTTCGATCTATTAAAATTTCACGGGCTCCTCTTCCCTGGGGGGAAGAAAAGGAAGAGAAAAGAGAAAAAAGAAAAGTAAGGATAGAGCAGGCCGTGTGGGTGGCGGAGTATGTGAAAGATAATGTAGAATCAAATGAAATAAAAATATTAAATGAATCAACATGTTCAATAGAATCACTATGGATAGTAATTCCATGCTCCGATAATAAGAAATTAGCAGTAGGGATATATTGCCGACCACCTGACCAGGACAACGATACTGACATTAAAATGCTGAGGGAGATTAGAGAGGCTACCAAAATAAAGAACTCTATAATAATGGGGGATTTTAATTATCCCCATATTGACTGGATACATGCCACCTCAGGAAGGGAAGCTGAGATACAATTTCTCAATGGCTTAAATTACTGCTTCTTGGAGCAGCTGGTACAGGAACCCAGAAGGGGAGAGGCAATTCTCGATTTAGTCCTGAGTGGAGCGCAGGATCAGGTCCAGGAGATAACCATTACAGGATCACTTGGGAATAGTGACAATAATATAATAACATTTAACATTCCTGTGGTGGGAAGAACACCTCAGCAGTCCAGCACTCTGGCATTTAATTTCAAAAAGGGGAATTACACAAAAATGAGGAGGTTGTTAAACAGAAATTTAAAGGCACAATGACTAGAGCCAAATCCCTGCAAGTGGCATGGAAACTTTTTAAAGACACCTTAATAGAGACCCAACTTAAATGTATACCCCAAATTAAAAATCAGAGCAAGAGACCTAAAAAAAAGTCACCGTGGTTTAACCACCATGTAAAAGAAGCAGTGAGGGACAAAAAGGCATCTTTTAAGAAGTAGAAGTCCAATCCTAGTGAGATAAATAGAAAGGAATATAAACACTGTCAAATCAAGTATAAAAATGTAATAAGAAAAGCAAAAAAAGATTTTGAGGAACAGCTAGCCAAAAACTCAAAAAGAAATAATAAAATGTTTTTTACGTACATTAGAAGCAGGAAGCCTGCTAAAAAACCTGTGGGTCCCCTAGATGATCGAGATATAAAAGGAGCAATCAAGGACTATAAAGCCATTGAGGATAAACTAAATTATTTCTTTGCTTCAGTCTTCACAGCTGAGGACATTAGGGAGATTCCCAAATATTCACCGTCCTTTATGGATGATGAATCTGAGGAACTGTCCCGGATTGAAGTGTCATTAGAGGAGGTTTTGAAACAAATAGAAAAACGTAATGTTAACAAATCTCCGGGACCGGATGGCGTTCATCCAAAGGTTCTAAAAGAACTCAAATGGAAATTGCTCAACTATTATCTGTGGTTAGTAACCTATCCTTTAAATCGGCTTCTGTACCTAATGACTGAAAGGTAGCCAATG
>JANRFK010006697.1:21299670-21341461 GCA_030068395.1 Apalone spinifera
AAATAGGATGCTAGGAATTATTAAGAAAGGGATAGAAAATGAGACACAGAATATTTTAGTGCCCCTGTATAAAACTATGGTACTCCCACATCTTGAATACTGTGTACAGATGTGGTCTCCTCACCTCAAAAAAGATATTTTGGCCTTGGAAAGGGTTCAGAAAAGGGCAACTAAAATGATTAGGGGTTTGGAACGGGTCCCATATGAGGAGAGGTTAAAGCGACTGGGACTTTTCAGTTTAGAAAAGAGGAGGACTGAGGGGGGATATGATAGAGGTATATAAAATCATGATTGGTGTGGAGAGGGCAAATAAAGAAACTTTATTTATTAGTTCCCATAATAGAAGAACTAGAGGACACTAAATGAAATGAATGGGTAGCAGGTTTAAAACTAATAAAAGAAAGTTCTTCTTCACACAGCGTGTAGTCAACCTGTGGAACTCCTTGCCAGAAGAGGCTGTGAAGGCTAGGACGATAACAGAGTTTAAAGAGAAGCTAGATAATTTCATGGCGGTTAGGTCCATAAAAGGCTATTAGCCAGGAGATAGAAATGGTGTCCCTGCCCTCTGTTTGTCAGAGGCTGGAGAAGGATGGCATGAGACAAATTGCTTGATCAGTGTCTTCAGTCCACCCTCTCTGGGCCACCTCAGACCTGGTGCTGGCCACAGTCAGCAGACAGGCTACTGGGCTAGATGGACCTTTGGTCTGACCCAGTACGGCCGTTCATATGTTCTTATGTAAGGATCAGGCCCACCTTAAACTTTCAAAGGAGCCCCGGCAGTACTGTCTCCGACTACCAGAGGTCCACAGACCATAGGTTGGGAACCACTGGGCTAGAAAACCACAACTTGTTGCCCAAAAAAGCTTTACCAGTTCAATAAAGATTAGCAGGCAAAAAAGTAGCAATCATTTTAGGGAAGAACAGTGATGTTACAAAGAAATATTGTGAGCGTTTATGGCAGTTGTGGTAGCTGCACAGTATGTTCTAGTTAAATAGTGTTGTCAGCTGCTTTTCTTGTAACCATTGGCTATGCCATAGTCCTGTAGAAACCTTTACAGGAGACAGAATTAGCCGTAATGAAATTTGAGTAGCTGGCATAATAGACAATGCAGTATATTGAAAGAAATGTGGCATGATATTTTTCCAAGGGACTGTTTCTCGACTGTGATCACTTTTTTCTCCTCACTATACATGATGTCACCAAAGACTATAAGAAACTAATTATTCTGACATTGCCTATAAAACAAATAATTTAAGAGCATATGAAACTGTTTAGAGAAAGTGCTTTTTTCTCTATCATATGGTACAAAGCACTGCAAGTGACAGCAATTAGCAGAGGTAGTGTGGCACAACTACTGTGCCACAAAGTTATACCCCATGGTCTCTCTCATTTTGTGACTGTGATAGGTTCTAAATTCTCAGTCCTAGAAAAGCCTTTTGAAAGAAACAGGAGTCATAAGGTGACCTCTTCATATATACTGAGTGATTGGGCAACAAAATGGCAAATGAAATTTAATGTGGATAAGTTTAAAGTTATGCACATTGGAAAAAATAACCCCAACTATACATACAGTTTGATGGGGGCTAATTTGGCTACAACAAATCAGGAAAGGGATCTTGGAGTTATCATGGATAGTTCTCTGAAAACTTCCACACAGTGTGCAGCGGCGGTCAAAAAGGGAAATAGAATGTTAAGAATTATTAAGAAAGGGATAGAAAATAAGACACAGAATATCTGTATAAAACTATGGTACGGCCGCATCTTGAATATTGTGTACAGATGTAGTCTCTTCACCTCAAAAAAGATATTTTGGCCTTGGAAAGGGTTCAGAAAAGGGCAACTAAAATGATTAGGGGTTTGGAACGGGTCCCATATGAAGAGAGGCTAAAGTGACTTGGGACTGTTCAGTTTATTCAGACTGAGGGGGATATAATAGAGGTATATAAAATTATGAGTGGTGTGGAGAGGGTGAATAAAGAAAAGTTATTTATTAGTTTCCATAATAGAAGAACTAGAGGACACCAAATGAAATGAATGGGTAGCAGGTTTAAAACTAATAAAAGAAAGTTTTTCTTCATACAGTACATAGTCAATTTGTGGAACTCCTTTCCAGAGGAGGCTGTGAAGGGTAGGACGATAACAGAGTTTAAAGAGAAGCTAGATAATTTCATGGAGGTTAGGCTATTAGTCAAGGGTTAGAAATGCTGTCCCTGGAGTCTGTTTTTCAGAGGCTGGAGATGGATGGCACGAGACAAATCGCTTGATCATTGTCTTCAGTCCACCCCCTCTGGGGCATCTGGTGCTGGCCACTGTCGGCAGACAGGCTACTGGGCTAGATGGACCTTTGGTCTGACCCAGTATGACCATTCTTATGTTCTTATGTTCTTGTATTCAAGAAACTACCCATGAAAAACCAGTCTTACATAGCCTTGCGTTACCAAACATCACCTTCAGCCAAAGACCTTAAATCCTGCTCCGAAAAATGACTTCAGTTCCTAAAGGCCAGATTTTCACAGGTGTTAAAGCACCTAAAGATGCAGATATGTGCTTAGTAGAATTTTCAAAAGCTCCTAAACAGATTAGGAATTTAACTCCCATTTTAAATCTGTGGGATTTAGGAGCATAGAAAGTGAGATGTAGGATCCAAGTCACATAGGCACTTGAGAATGTTATCCCCTTTATTGTGCATTGAATTTGATGTATTTGGCCACGTTATATAAAAACGGAACTTAAAATTAGTTTCCTAAGTCTCCATGCGTGTTCCTGATTAACTGATTTTATTGTTCAAAAATGATGAGCCTCTGTGAAGTGACTACTTAATGATTGGAAGATAGCTAACATGATGCCAATATTTTAAAAGGACTCTAGAAGTGATCCTGGCAATTATAGAACGGTAAGTATAACATCAGTACAGGGCAAATTAGTTGAAACAATAGTAAAGAATAAAATTGTCAGACACATAAACGAACATAATTTGTTGGGGAAAAGTCAACATGGTTTCTGTAAAAGGAAATCATGCCGTATTAATCTACTAGAGTTCTTTGAGGGGGTCAATGAACATGTGGAAAAGGGGGATCCAGTGGATATAGTGTATTTAGATTTCCAGAAAGCCTTTGACAAGGTCCCTCACTAAAGGCTCTTAAGTAAAGTAAGTTGTCATGGGATAAGAGGAAAGGTCATCTCATGGATTGATAACTGGTTAAAAGACAGGAAACAAAGGGTTGGAATAAATGGTCAATAAATGGGGTAAAAAGTGAGGTGGCAAAATTTGCAGATAAAAGCAAACTGCTCGAGATAGTTAAGACCAAAGCAGACTGTGAAGATCTTCAAAAGGATCTCACAAAACTTTAGGTGACTGGGCAATAAAATGACAAATGAATTTTAATGTTGATAAATGCATACTGAAAAACATAATCCCAACTGTGTGAACAAAATGATGGGGACTAAATTAGCTATTACAACTCAAGGGAGAGATCTTGGAGTCATTGTGGATAGTTCTCTGAAAACATCCACTCAATGAACAGCAGTAGTCAAAAAAAGCAAACAGAATGTTAGGAATCATTGAAAAAGGGATAGAGAATAAGACAGAAAATATCTTTTTGCCTCTGTATAAAACCATGGCATGCCCACATCTTCAATACTGCACACAGATGTGGACGTTCATCTAAAAAAAATATATTGGCACTGGAATAGGTTCAGAAAAGGGCAACAAAAATGATTAGGGGTTTGGCGGTCCCATATGAAGAGAGATTAAAAAGATTTGGACTTTTCAGCTTAGAAAAGAGGAGACTAAGGTCTATAATATATGATAGAAGTCTATAAAATCATAAGTGGTGTAGAAAAAGTGAATAAAGAAAAGTTATTTATTTATTCCCACAACAAGAACTAGGGGTCACCAAATGAAATTAATAGGCTGCAGGTTTAAAATAAACAAAAGGAAGTTTTTCTTCACTCAGCACACAGTCAACCTATGGAACTCCTTGCGAGAGGATGTTGTGAAGATTAGGACTTTAAGAGAGTTAAAAAAAGAGCAAAGTAGGTTCAAGGAGGTTAGGTCTATCAATGGCTACTAGCCAGGATGGTAGGATGTCCCTAGCCTTTGTTTGTCTGGAAATGGTTGGCAGAAGAGGGATCACGTGATGATTACCTGTTGTGTTCCCTCCCTCTGGGGCACCTGGTATTGGCCACTGTCAGTAGATAGGATACTAGGCTAGATGGACGTTTGGTCTGACCCAGTATGGCCATTCTTATATTCTTACGTTGTTATGAAGTCTCACTGAGATGAGTGGGAGCTGCTGGGTTCTCAGGATTTTGGAAAATAAGTATCCATATTTCAAGAAGGATTCTGAAAAGTTAGAGTGGCTTTAGAAAATTGAGACTGATTAAAAGATTGGAAAACATGCTTTATTGGGAAAGACCCAAAGAGCTCAATCTGTTTGGTTTATCAAAGTGAAGGTTAAGGGGTGATTTGATCATAGTTAATAAGTTGCTACAAAAGGAAGAAAAAATCAATAATAGATGGCTCTTGAAATTTACACACTGTCAAATATTTATTAAATATATTCAATCCCCACTTTATTTTCTGTATTTACAATAAGATTCAAAATTTCAGCTGTGTTTAAGTCAGGGGAATGCTAAAAGTGTTGCTTGAATTATTTTTTCAATAGAGAATGTATCTTGTTTCCCTATGTTATTCTTATAGTCATATTAAAGTTTTCTAGATCTTAGAATTCTTCAGTGGATATAATTTACTACTGCACTGTCTTTGATAAAAAAAGAGATGGCAAGATGGAAAATGTATGACTTGCCTTAAACTGAGTTATTCTGAATTCAGGTTTCTTCCGTAACCTGCACCAGTATGTATGGTGTGAGACGACTCAAGTTTAATTTCTTCTCTCCAAGACACTTCCCAGAACAAGAAAGTTTCACAGGCTAGGAGACCACTATAAAGATTCACAGTCTTTGATTAAATTGAATTCCCTTGAGTGCAACAGACCCAAATTATATTTAAGACATATTTTTTCTGTAAAATGTCATGGTAATTGTCACTACAGTGAGACGATGTTAAAGCTGATTTCACTGCAAAATCCTGTTTCCATATATATATGTAGCTCTGATATGGCAAGAATAATATCTTTTATTATTATACTCCCCTTTTTGCACTTCCACTTAGTTCTTTGCTGAAACTCTGGCCGAAGTGTTTCACGAACTGACCCCAGGTTACTGTTTTTAAAACCTGAATTAAAAACTTATCACTAGCTTATAATAATTGTCAAGGACAGAGAATATAACAGAATTGCATAGCATATAAATATTATCAACAAGCAAGCATTTTAAAAAGCATTACATGTTTGCAGACAACAGCTAGTGACTTTCCTTTATAGATTTTCACAGAGATGATTTCTGCCTATTTAGGGCATACTCAAAGAACAAAGGTGGGGTCCGTAACATCTGCATGACAAGTTTGGGCTCTTTGCAAAGCATTTACACTACACTGTGTCAGCACATGAAAGACTCCCGTCAGAGAAGATTGTTGAGATTAGAGTATGGCTATAGTCTAGTGAGTATCAGTGGAGTTCTTCAGAACAGGAATAAAAATTACCATGTCTCTCTGTCTCTCTCTGTATTGAGATCTTTTTTCTCTGACAAAAAATAGAAAAGTCTGGTCTGTGGCTCCTCAGTCAGCTAATAGTTGACTTACATTCCTTAGCTTGTCAGATCAAGTTGTTAGGACGTGTCTACACAGCAGCGTTATTTCAAAATAACAAAGTGAGCGTCTACACAGCAAGCCTGTTATTTCAAAATAATTTCTGTAATCCTCATTTTATGAGGCATAGAGCCTATTCTGAAATAGTGTAGACAGCGCAGTTGTGGTTATTTCAAAATAAGGGGCCTCCAGGGCTTCCCACAGGTGCCCTGCTGGTCACTCTGTCCACACTCACCAGAACTCCTTCCACTGCAGCCCTTAAAGCTGCAGCCACAGGGGAAAGGGCTTGAAGCACACCGCAGGCCCTGCTATTCCTGTGCCACGCAGCAGTGCTCTGTTCTGCCCTACCTCTGCCATGGTGGACCCCTGCACGCCATCTGAAACCTTGATGGTTGCTAGCCCATCTGCAACCAGGTCCCAAGCCCCGGCTGCAAGAGGAGGGTGCCATCGTGGAATGTTGCAGAGATTCTGGATTTCACTGAAATCCGGGTGGAGCAGTTCAACAGCCAGTATCTCTGTGTCAGACAGCGAAATGCCAAAGCGTATGGCCGCATGGTCAACAGCCTCGTCGGAGGGGGCACAGTTGCACTCTGGATCAGGTGTGAATGAAGGTGAAGGAGCTCCAGCAGGCCTATTCCAAGATTAGGGAAAGGAGTTCCTGGTTAGGAGTGGCTGTTGACTCCTGGTTAGGAGTGGCAGCTCCAGACCTGCCGCTTCTACACTCAGCTCGATGGCATCTTGGGAGCGGGGTTGGTAAACTTCCTTCTTTGACTCTGGCCTGGAGACGCCTGTCAGCAGCCTTCCGGAGGCATAACAGTAGAGGATGATGATGAGGATGATATGGATGAGTAAGTGGCCACCACACACAGCATTCCTGCTAGACAGGACCTCACCTTGTTCCTGGAGCTGCCCCCCTCCCCCCCAACCCCCAGGGCTCAGAGGACGCCAGGGAAGGACCATCAGGTGAGTTGTGTTACTTTCCCTAGACACACACAAAGGGTGCGGTGGTGAGTGGTGAGGGGCTGTGATCTCCTCACCCAGCCTTCTCAGCCTGGGGATCACACAGGCTATGTCTAGGCTGCAAGCCTCTTTCGAAAGAGGCTTTTTAGAAAGATACTTGTCTACAACCAGTACTTTTGAAAAAGCAAGCCACTTTTTCGAAAGAGAACACCCAGGTAGTCTGGATGCTCTTTCGAAAAAGGACAGTTTTCATTACATAGCGCCTTTTTTCGAAAGAGCACTTTTGAAAAAAGGTGTTCTTCCTCGTAAAACAAGGTTTTCCCTGGTCGAAAAACTCCTGCGTTCTTTTGATTTACTTTTGAAAGAACACGGCAGCAGTCTAGACGCGGAGAAGTTTTTTCAAAAAAGGCCACTTTTTTCGAAAAAACCATGTAGTCTAAACACACCCACAGTTGCCTGTGCATGTGGTTACACATGGAGCGTCAGTCCAGAGCAGACAGCCGCAGGACACCTTCTCCCCACAGGCCACTACTAGAAAGGATGGGGTCACAGATGCACACACAGCAGTGCTGCACTCCTGGGGCAGCATCCACTCCCAGGCCAGTGGAGGACACGGTTCCCTATGAAGGGTGGACGAAGGGAAGGAAGTGGAAGGGACCCCAGTAGCACGCTTCCCATAAAGCAGCATCTGCCAGTCCCGACATGTGTGTGGCCCAGAGGGAAGCAAAGCCACTCTGTTGCTAACCTGAGACCTTATCGTGTTGGCTCAGAGATGAGGACTAGGCTTCAGGCTCCCTGTCTCCTAAGATGACTGTCCATCTCTTTGTTCTTCATAGCTGGACCAGCTGTGAGTGGGGCAGTTGCTACACCTCCCGCGCCAGCTTCCCAACCCTGTGGGAGCTGCTGCCACAGATGAGCCCAAGAGGATCTTGAGTGGGAGCCCATTGTGGCCCTGCATGCCCTGCAGCAGTCTTTGGAGGCAGACAGGGAGCTGCACTGCACCACCTGGCAGGAGCTCTTGCAGCAGGCTTGGACCATGTGCACAGCTTACACTGCTGCTGTGGACCTTGCTAGCCACTCCTACCCCAGCTTCTGCCCTTCTACTCCGAGGGCCCTGCACATGAGGTGGTGGCACCACCCAAGGCAGGTGCCACTCCCAGTTCAATCCCTGAGCCTCTCCTCCCCTTCTTTCTTCTCCCTCCTTCCCCCTCCCAGGTTCTTTCCTCAGGTTACGTCTATACTGCAGGCTTCTTTCGAAAGAAGCTTTTCCAGAAGGGCAACCAGAACAGGCTGTGAGAAGGCTTTGTTGTCCCTCAAGGAGATAGGCAAAGGAGAGGAGCCTGAGGCACGACTGTACAGGGGGTCCCTCAGGCAGCAGCTCCAGGAAGTGAATGCTGTCTTGATACCCTGCCTGAAGTACTTCTGGGTGGCCTTAAATGCAATTTGGTGTCCAATGAGTGTGGATGCTCTATTTCAAAATAGATGTTGGCTGGGAGTTTAGGAATATATATTTTGGGTATAAGGTTCACCAAATCTAACTAGAAAATTCCTGGTTTGTCCCTCGCCCTCAGTCACAAAATTAGAGATTACTAATGATCTCTGCAGCTGAGAGGGAGTTTTGGGAACCACAAAATCCACACTCACAGTACGTCTAGTACAAACTAATAACTACCTTTATTGCAATAGGCACCATAAGTATACCTACTATTATACAACAGGCAATGATTATATAAAAAGTTTCAATAACCCCAGGTGGCAACATGGATTTAGTCATACAATTGCAATTACCTAATTGAATACCATACTCACACCTTCCTGACGACCTTGAGGTCCAGCCTCCTTTGTTGGTATAGCAGATGTCTCGCTGAGAGAATGGAAAGTAGGATAACATAAGAGACTAAAAATTTCAGTAGTACTTATAATGAAAATTTAGCAAGTAAATAAAGGAGAGATGACAATGACAATCGCGAATGTGCCTCACACTCTTGGTCATCTGAATTTATAAGCCAAATCATGTCATTTCTAGCCCAGCCCTCAAAGCCAAAATAGATTTCCAAACCCTAAGATGTTTGTGGGTGCTCATATCTAATTGGAGAATCAAATTGAGCCCCCTCTCTGAATATGCATGGACTGTCACATTGTGTCCCCGTGAGGAAGGGGTGTTTTTAATCTGGTTTCAGAGAAATACCAGCAGAAGTCTCGTGCTGTTCCTTCTTTCTGAGAAAGTAAGATGTTTTGCCCCTTCACGTTAGGGTATATTTTGGGGCATGCTACTCTTAAACTCAGACAATTATGTCATAACACCTACACCTACAATCTGAGATTGTCATCAGATGCCAGGTTTGATCATTTTATTTTCAGGACTTAGGATGTCTGTACATTGTTGTGTACATTGGTATATGGCTTTTGTGGTAGCACCTGTCTCATCCCAATGTGCCAGATCCAGCACATTAAAATACCCACTCTATATCTATATCTATATCTATATCTATATCTATATCTACTGTATTTTGTATCTACCATATCATATCTTATCTCTACTGTCAACGCTCACATCTTATGGGGTAACATCCCCCCACAGGCCTTGTGTTATTGCTAAGATAGAAAAGTGAAAAGTTTATTAAAAATATATTGGTTTGCAAGAATGGTTAGCAGGTGATGTTGGACTTATAATCTACATAGCTCAGCACTATTTTGATGGACATTTGCTGTGTAATAGTGCAAAGATGCTGTGAAATAGTGTTTGTTGGACAAAAAGGTGAAAACTGGAGATGGCTGCTTTAACTGATGAGTTTGAGCAAACACAGACATCCATAACAAATAAACCACAAATCTTACCTTAGACCTTAGTCCAATGGCTCCCAACCTTTTTCAGCATATGGACCTTTTTTTCAATCTATTAACATTTTTACAGACCCTCCCCCCCCAAACTATATAGATATTTTCAAACATTCCATCACTTGATAATAATTTGAAATGTATAATAGTTGGTGTTATCTAAAAACAAATATAGTAGTATTGAGAGATAATACTCTGTACTTTACTTAATGAGATGGCTGGTGCTGAGCGGATGACAGTTTCTCTTTTAAACTTTCCACAGACCTCCTACAGTACTGTCAAGGACCACCAGGGTCCGCAGACCACAGGTTGGGAACCACTGCCTTAGTCCACCCCATACTTTTCAGCACATTGGGCTACCCCCATTCTCTGAGCTTGTTTATGAGCTGCCATGTGACCTAAGTTCTCCCATTTCAAATTACGTTTTTCTATGTTGTAGATATTGTACATGTCTAAGTCACCCTAGGTTTACCCCTCTTTCTTGGATTTTCCAGCTTGCCTGTGTATGAAACCTTGGTGGACTGTTTATACTGTTTAACAGGATAAGACACTTCTTAATTCAAATCCTATCTACTATATTGGGCTTAGGTTGTGATTTTATTTATGTGCCAGATTATCTACTTTTATCTGTTTTCTATCATTTATAATCACTTAAAACATATTTTTTGAAGTTAATAAATCTGTTTTTTATTTTACCTAAAACAGTATAGTTTGACTAAAGTGCTTGGGGAAAAAATCTCAGCTCCAGAAGAAGAGTTGGTGCATGCTACTTCTCTTGGTAGATATGGGTAATAACTTGTATCATGCTCTGGCTTTTGATCAGGGCAGGATGGTACAGCTCTGGAGTCCTAGGCTGGTGAGTGGAAGGTATTTAGGCTGGAGCCTCACTTTCTTGTTAATTCTTGAGTGGCTTAGGAGAAGCATTTATGTAACTGCAGCTGGATGTGTCCTTGCTTGTGTGAATGCAGGATTGGGAGTGGTCTGCATCTTATCTCAGGAGCACAGTGTGAAAGGGAGCCCAGATTGGTGAGACAGAGGACTCAGTGGTACCCAAATCTCAGGTTGCTCCCTGGGGGGAAATGTCACAAGGTGTAGGTACGTATTTTGCAGGTATCCTAGTCGGATACCCAATATTTCAAAATCTGGATGCTATTTTTAAAACAGACTGAGTAGTACAAGCTGACTGTCTTAGCTTCAGTTACAGAGGACTCATTTATTCAGCCATCCATGCTCTGCAGTTCTTCTACAAAGATACAGCACATTGCAAGCTGCTCAGCAACACCTTACTGTGTAAGTCACCTTGCACCTTGCAGCAAATCATTACATTTTATCGCATACACATCCTGTTATTCTTCAAATAGTGGTTGAACTTGGGACTTGCATGGGGAACCCAAAGTTGTAGTTCTGCCATTTCATCTCCAATAGCTTGAAGTATTGGCATTGCTTGCTGTTATCGGCTTTTAGGCCTTGAACCGTTAGAGGGCAGACTATCATATTGCTGAATAGCAATGTGCTTAGTCTGAGCAGTGCTATTATAATACATTAGAAGTCTTAGGGGAGATATTTTCTGCCCTACTTTGAAGTAAATAAGTCACAGCAGCAGTCCAAGACGGGTGATGCAGTATTTTGTAGTGGAGCATTGATACCTTCATCTTATTCCAAATGTAGATACTGTAGCACCAGGATTTGCTTTAGCAGCACTTGTGTAAATCCCATGCAACCCCATTTATTAGAAAGGACGCTGCATTCAGTTCCTTAGCAACTCTAAAATAGCAACTGAAATCCATTGCACCAGGAACTCATTGGTAAGGGTTCATATACTGTCAAGTTAGCCGTCTTTTCTCTTTTCTCTTTTTTGGTTAGGGAGAGAGAATGTGGGAGCTAAACCCATGATTAATTGTTCACTACTAAATGCAGGGAATAAAAATTAAAGAGGCAGGAGAAGGAGAGCTGCTATAACCTTCATAATAGTGAACTTAGAATAGTGAGCTACAGAATGATGCCATTTTTTACACATGTCTGTTTGTGGCCACGAGTGACCATAAACAAAAGGATGCATACTATTATTGCTAGCTAAGGAGATTCCTCGTGGTTCAAGAGGCAGAGGCCTGTGGGTTTTGAAAGATCTTAGATTTAGTTCTATAGCACTTACATACGTAATATGCAACTAATCCCATAATGGTTGTAAACAGGGTTCACAGCCAGGGATCACTTATAATACAGTGTTCCCAGCTCTTACAATTAATTTGAATGAACAGAATTAGCCTTGATATTCATATTTGTATATGATGATCCTCTAAGGAGTTTAAATATTTTAGTAAAAGGTCGATCCTTTAACGGCATCCGCATTTAGGAACTGTAGGTCTTTAAAATTTAGACCTAGAAAGGAACCATTTTAATTCTCTCTATGCAGATAGTCCTGTAATAACTGAATCTCAGACTAGTTTGAAGACTGATGTGGATAAACTTTTTAAAATGCAAAACAGTTGGAAATGAACACATTGCAGAAATTACAGCTTTCAAGCTATCCAGAGCCTCAATTATACCTTCCAAATGGAAGCTATTTTTAAAAATATATTTTAACGTTAGTTCTCTTAAATCCCAGTGAAATTGTGATTGCAAAGAAAGACTTATGTTCTTTAGCCAGTTATCCCTACTATTGCAAATTTGAAATTGTGGGCTGAAACTGAGGGAAATAGGAAATATGACTGGATCCTGAGAATCACTGAATTAACTTATAATGTCTCTACCTCTGTAGAAAGCCAGCTTTTACTTTCCCAAACTCTGTTCTTTTTCTTTCGCTGTGCTTAGTTCAGAACCTGTGGGATCAGAGTGGTGAGTGGTAACAGAACTACCTTGTTTGCAAAATAAATACTTTTGTGACTCATCCACCTTCCATGCACCTTTCCCATTGGCTTCTGGATGTGAATCTTGTTAGCTGGGCATTGCCCATTAAAACTGAAACTTCCACAAAAGTGCTGTACCCTGATCATGGGTATGAAGTTAATTTTCTTACGCCATTATGCACTGAGCCATAATCAAAAACTTGTTCTCACCTAAATCCTACATTGTGAGGGCTGCTGATGCTAAATAACATTGCACTTTCTCTTCTTGTTGCAGAAAGATCCATTTTGTTGTCTTGCACTTTTTTAATGGTTGTACTTATAAATGCTTTTCAAAATGTTTCTTTAACCAGTGATCTTACAACTCTTAATTGTAGCAGCTTTATGCAAAGTGTTCATCCTTCAGATCCCAAATTTTAGTCCGCTAGTAGTATCTTAACAAAACAACTATTCTAGTGGGGGAGGGAGAAGCAGCAGAGCAGCACGGAAAGAGCTTTGCGTCTGCAGTATGGGCAGGGCCATCCTTATCCACATGCAGAGTATGCAACTGCGTAGGGGACCCAAAAATTTGGGGCACCCCAGGTCTTAATGTCTACCTATCTGCCTCCTCCTATCCCTGTTTTGTGGTTCTGCTTCCTCTGGAGAGTGTTTAGTTAACTTAAAGTGGAAAAGCCTGCCAGAGCTATTAACAGAACAATGAACCTGTGAAAAAGACATTCAAGCCATTTAACAGGCATTTGCAAACCTCAGATAGACACTGACAGTTTCTGAATTTACTGTGTTAGGCTACACAGGACCTTAGTTTTCAATTTTCTATAAAAATACATCATTAATGTGTTGCTGAAAATTATAAAATCACATCTCTGAAAAATCCTCCTCCTCCCCCACTCCCGGCTGCCATTGGGCATAGGGACACCAGTTTACTAGTACTATCCAGGGCCCCATAAATCCTAACGAATTCCTTTAGTGTGGGTTGGTCTTTCCCATGGATCCACAGAGTCTGTACAACTCAGAGGCAGTACCCCTTGTTTGTTTGTAATCTTCCAAGTCAATTTTATCAGAGTGGCATTTACTTGGCCCTCATGGTATTTCCTGGCTCTATTCCCTCTGCCAGGAATTTCTTCACTACGGTTTTAAATAAGCTAGTGCCCAATAAAGTCTTGACCCAACTTCCACTGAAGAAAATGGGAAGTCTCAGTACAAAGTAGACAAAGTATGGCTCGGAGGTTCTGGTTACCATAAGGCAAGGCAGTATTGAATACATAGATCTTTACAGCTTTCAAGTACATTCAGGCTGTGTCTAGACAGGCCCCCTTTGCCGGAAAAGTCATGCAAAGGAGGCCAGTCGGAATTGCAAATGCAGCGGGGATTTGCATTTTCCCCGCTCCATTTGCATTAACATGGCTGCCGCTTTTTTCTGTCTTTAGAAAAGGGAATAAGAGATCTTGCGGAAAAGGCTTTCTTTTCCGCAAGACCCCTGTCTACACTGGCGGTTTTTTCCGTCAAAGCTCAAAGACGGAAAAAAGCGGCAGCCATGTTAATGCAAATGGAGCGGGGAAAATGCAAATCCCCGCTGCATTTGCAATTCCGACTGGCCTCCTTTGCATGACTTTTCCGGCAAAGGGGGCCTGTCTAGACACAGCCTCACAGATAGGAACACAATAGAATATCAATAATTCCCAGAACATCCAGTTATAAAGGGATCATCTCAATGCATAAAGGTAAATCTGGCAAAGATAAAAAATGCAGAGATAAAAATAGAACCAAGATGATTTCTGCAAATACAAAGTGATCTGTGAACTCACTGTGGAATTGTATCATTCATTGAGAACCAAGTTCAAAGACTGTAATAGCAAATAAGATTACCAGTTTGTTAAGCTTCATTTTTAATAAAGATAAATCTGTAATGGTGGCATAATCAAAGCCAAGGGATATGGCTTATTGCTCTTACTGTGGACTAGCTAATGGAGACAAGTAACAAAAAGTAAAAAAAAAAACAAAAAACCCCACTTTCTAACATCCCCTCAAAACAAACCTCCCAACTAGCAGTGTCGGCAGCTCAACATCATATGATCAAGAAAACCCATCCACAACCACACATCTTGAGTATGTCAGGGAAATGTTCTTACATACTGAGTGAAATCTCTTGGGAAGGTAATAAATCCTAAGCAACAAATTATATACTAACAGGTTCTTAGGGGAATTCAAATAAATCCTCACTACCGCTTAGTGGGTAATCTCCAGATAGGATTCCCATTCTTCTTTAGAGGAAAATAATATATTGCTTCTTATACTCTCGGCCAGCTAAATGCTATATATCAAAGATATGAATGTACTTGAAATATTGATCTTGAGCCAAAATGAAACTAAAGTTTAATATATTCCATTGTACATAAAAGAAGGAACGTGATGGAGAAAATATTGATAATACAGCACAGCATTTAGTTACTGGCAACTGGGTGAAAAGGGAAAGTAAAACAGGAAATATACAAGACCCCCTCTCCCCATTTAATATTCTTTGTCTACAGCAAGGGTGGGCAATAAGCCAGATGTGTTTGATGCTTTGTTTACTTGAGCCTCTGCAGGTAGGCTGCTTGAAGTTTCCGTTGGCTGCGGATCTCCCTTCCCAGCCACTGGCAGCAATAGGAAGCAGTGTCCCTGTTCATACTGCTTCCTGCATCTCCCATTGGCTGGGAACAACAATCTGTGGCCAACAGCAGTGTCAAATGGCCATATCTGCAGAGGCAAAGGTAAATAAAGTCCCGGTGGCCCACCAGGGGGCTAATTCTGGTGAACGGCGCCAGGCCTGCGGGCCAGTTAATGCCCACCACTGGTCTACACCAAGAAAAAATGAAGAAACAAGGCTGCAAGATAGTATTTTCCACACCAGGCAACAGCAAATAAGAATTAAAACATCTAGAAGAGATTGCTACAAGGATAAAATAACGTAATGCTGTGTGCAAATGTTTATCATGAGGAATTTATTGCATAGCAAGATGGAAGACTACAAGTAAGTGGCTATTGTATAAGCTGGCAAAGACAGAAACTGACAGGGAGTAGTATAGACTCTGGAAGACAGGCTACAAAAGGGAAGGGACTAATGCAAGAGGAATTTCTGGTGAGTAAAGTTTGTTAGTTCAGCCAGAAGGAAAAACTTCCCTGTCAGAGTTTTTGGGGGAGACATTTGAAGGTTCCACTACAAGTCTCAGATGCTGTAGTTTGCAGATCATACATGCAGGGCACAGCCTTTAGACAGGCCATCCATTAATTGGCTTGGTCTGCCTACTGCTTTATAGAGTCTGTGCCTGACTTTTACTTGCACTCCTGCACTCGAGCCTGGGGCAACAGAAGCATAAAGGTCTGCAAGCCACATCTGTGCTCCCTGTAATCTAGGGCTGTTCAGGGGCCTACCCATAGTGCAAGTCAGATATCTGCTCTTCCTTATCTAGTGCTTCTGTTAATACCCTGCAAACTCTGGTAACCAGATAACTGTAGGGTTTGACACCGTCTCACCTTCTCACCAGTGTTGGAGATTAGCCACATCCATTCTGGTTTAATTAGCAGTTTCTTTCTTTCTTTCTTTCTTTCTTTCTTTCTTTCTTTCTTTCTTTCTTTCTTTCTTTCTTTCTTCAGCAGAGAGCTGGAGCTCACAAAAGCTTATACTCTGATAGCCTAATAAATGTATTAGTCTTAAAGTGCCACCAAACTCTTTGTTGTTCTTGTACAGATGGCTGGTCAGTAGCATTGACCTGTGACATTGGGGCAACCGGAGGAACACTAAATTAAAAATAAATAAATCTTTTTCTCAGTCATGGCAATTGTTCATACAATAAAGTGATTCATTCCTGTCATCATAGCTCAGATTTAAAAGCCCTAAAACCACTGAAACAGCATTTTTGTGATTAGGTTGATGGGTATTTGCAGTCCTTAATGAAACATTATATAGTCATTTGTGCAAAGCATGAGCATATTGCATTCCCAAGTTGTGACATAGCCAAGCTAAAATTGTGCACAATACAGACAGCATCACAGCAGTGAGCCACTGTATGAAAAAAACCCAAAACCAAAACCAAAAAAAAAAAAAAAAAACTTTCAAAAGATCTAATGTCTTTATTTATTGTTTCTGTCATTCTCATTTGTCATATATAAACTTGTATAAAAATATTTTTTTCAGGTGTTTTTTTCAGAGTAACCTTACATGGATTGATTTTTTTCTCCATGCATGCATAAAATGAGGAAAGCTGTAGTTTCATTCATAGCAATGCAAGCCTGTGACAGGTGTCAGTGTAGCTCCATATGAGGAGCTGCCCCATGGAAATAATGGTGCAGGGATAACAGAATTTTTTGGCTCCATTCCTGCAGTCTGATGTATCTGAGCAGGCCATTGCACCCAGGTAGAATCCATTTGGCCTCAGTGAGTACTCTGTGCATAACTGGAATCTGTGTCTTCATAATATGTGAAACTAAATTTTGTATTTGTATGGAATAAGTATTGAATTTTATCCATTTGAATAGGTTGGGAGCTCTCTAGCTGGCTACGCTATCTTCTGTTGAAAAATGAAATCTGGATAATATATACTCAAAATAAGAGGCATGTAAATCTCCTTGGTTACTACTGAGTTTTAAAAGCCCTCAAACATCACTGATTACTTAAAGACTTTCATTGTAATATCAAATCCTTTCTTAACCAATTGAAAATATCTTGGTGAAAAATACTGGACCGAATCCTTAGCCAATATGAACTGGCAAACTCAACTGATTTCAGTGGTGTTACATCAATTTACAATTGCTAAGGATGTAGTCCTCTATTCATGGCTATTAAAAGCTAACCTGGGAAGTAAGACTAAAGCTTACCAGTTACCACATGCATGTGGTTGAATGTTTTACAGCTTTTATGTTGCTTGAGGAGTTTGCTACTGAGCTAATTCCCAAATAGACTAAAGATTGGCAACAACAGCATTACTTAGAAAAATAACAACATTTAGTGCTCTGCTCCCTGAAGTAATTTTACCAGTCTGTAAGAACGGAGAGATACCTCAGTAAAAGCTTTGCCAGGCCTTTAGTTTTGTAAGCACATCAGTGGCAAATTAAACCCACTGCTCCTCTAGAGTGAGAGTGCTTCAGTGCTGCACTTTATGACTTGAACTGCCTGCTTAATGGGCTGTGAGATCCTTCCCATTTGCTCTGCACAAAAGAGAAAGAGAGACAGAGAGAGAGAGAGGCTGGTTCTAGTTAAATCCCTGGCTGCATTGAAAATTAAGAAAATTCTTAATCTATCTTTATGAATATGTAGAGGGAGCACACTCTGGCATTTCAGCTGAAGAGCGGCATCAGGACTGAAATGGTCGGCACGCTCATTAGGAAACAATTCTTTTGCATCACTGCTTGTCTTATGGCTAGAGAAGGCACGCTCTGGCATTTTCATGGAAGAATTGCACAGAAGTGAAATTGTTTGACCTCTCATTAGAAAATAACCCTGTTGCATCATAGCTTGTCTTGGAGAAGACAAATGGAATTTAGAGTCTTGAGTGTAACACGGCTACATGACGGACTGACCTGTTCCCCAGTGAGTTTTTTAAATGAAGAACAAGAAAAAGGGGAACTAGAAAAGTAGGAGGCTGCTGAGGACCATGAGAGACCATGGCAGAGCCATGCTAGAACAGCTGAACATGATGTTTTGTGTCTTCTAATGCAATGAGGTGAAGTAAGCTGAAGGGAGCACATCCTGTAGACATTTCAACTGAGAATAACACCTGAGAACAACTGAGAATGGCACTGCTTTTCAACTGAAAAAAGCAGTGCCATTGCCCGACACATTGTCATGAAAGACCCAGCAGTGGGTGATTTTTTTGTAGCATTTAATGGTCACTTTTGCCCAGAAATAAATGACAGTATGAGCATGAGGCAGTAGAATCAGGACCGTTGCCTTCTTAAACATATCAATGGCAGTATCTGGTCCCAGTTGCTGTCCAAGTACTTTCCTTCTATGCTAGTTCTCAAGTACATTCTAATAAGCCAGGCAGCTGTTGTAGCTGACAATTCTCTAAATGGTATTCCCTGCTCTAAATCAACCCCTCCCCGCTATGGAAGGACTATGGAATGCCACTCTGGGGCAGTTAATTGCCATAGTTGTCCATTGAGCTATGTGGTCCTCTCCACTTTGTACTGGATGAGGCTTAAAGATCAATCAGAAACTTTGATGATACCAGGGGATGCACAAGCAGCCAGGAACGCTGGGTTGGTAATGCAGAAGTTGTGATGAGGGTTTTTTTTCCTGACTTATAGCCAGCTAGGAAGGATTTGGTTGCTGCTGTCTCTCCTCATGCTGTATCCATTTGAGATAGGAATTTGTTTGGGGGGAGGATTGGTTTTGTGGGGAAGGTGGGATTTCAAAGGCCTGATTCTGCATGATACTGAACACCAAATTCAAGGCAGTACATGTGCACAAGTTGAAGGTGCAGAGTACCTCACAGGAGACACTCAAGATCTCCCTGGACTGGGACCTCAACTATGGTACACATAGTCGTGAGGGCCATCTTCAAGATACAGGAACCCTCAATTCTTATTGAAATCAAGAGTTGTTGAGGGTACTTATTAATGTTATAGTTTGTGCTTGGATCACTGTAGGATCAGTCCTATGAGAGAACATGGGACATTCAGAGGAATGATTCAGTCTGTTGAAAATTGCCATGGGGAAAATGCAATCAGCAGAATGTGCAATATAACCGATAAGGCCTCTTTTTTAAAAAGTTTGTTCATAGCCATCCATCCTCACATTTGAAGCTGTATCATCTGTCCTGGAATTCCACAGAAACTTACCATCCCATCCTGCCTGGCAGCTCTTTGTAGTCTGCCTGGTGAAATGCCTGGTGTTCTAGTTTCAGGCAGACATGACTTTTCAGACCTGTAGTGAAATCACAAAGGGACCGCCTGCCCGCAGTCAGTATATTTGTCTGCAGAGAGGTGAGCAGAGAGGCCAGAAACATTTCAGATCTGTGAGGGGTGGTGAAAGAATTTATTATTTTCTCTTTTGATTAAATATTTGAGGCAAAAACAAACTTTTTGCAACAGATTTAGTGGAGCATTCTGGGATAGCAAATAATATTTAATGGAAAATATTTAAAATAAATATTAATGTTAACACTACAGGGAATATGTATGCATATTTTTCATATATCAAAGAAGCTAAATTATCTATACAGTCAAAGGATTTACTCTTTGTAAAGAACTAGGGTTTAACTTGGTAGCAAGCTGGACATAGTGAGCTGTGAGAAGTTCATAAGTCTTCAATTTCTCTGATTTTTAATTTTTAGAATGTGATTGCAGATTTTTCTTCTAAGGTCACCATTGTGAAGCACTATCAAAAAATCATCACTCTCATTTTACACATTGAGTATGTCTACACTGCAGAGTTTTTCCAGAAAAATGGCTTGTTTTCCAGAAAACTACCCTTACATCCACACTACAATTGCGTTCTTTGACAGAAAGTCAAAAGAATGTGGGGGGGTTTCTGACAGTGGTAAATCACCTTCTACAAGTAAGAAACCTTTTTCCGAAAGAGCTCTTTTGGAAAAAGGCATGTGTGGACGAGGAAGAGGGTTTTTTTTCGAAAGAAGAGGCCTCCAGGAAAAAGCATGGGTGCTCTGGTGGCCACTCTGTCCATAGTAATCACAACTTAAATGCGAGATAGTATCCAATAAATGTGGATGCTATCTTTTGAAAAAGCACATCACTTTTTCGATGCGCTTTTGTGTGTGGACCTTCTCTTTCGAAAGAAGCTTTTCTGGAAGATCTCTTCCAGAAAAGCTTCTTCCGAAAGAAACCTGCAGTCTAAACATAGCCATTGTATTTATTAGCAAAATGTTGTTTTCACTATGAATTCACCAATAAGTTTCCAGACTTTTGAATGTATAAGTATCTCAAAATTTAACTATGTAAGCATCACAACACCCCTTTTGGGTAGGTTAATATCACAGATGTCCTAAATCAAGGCTGTGGTTTTTGGGAAAACATTCAGATCAATAAGGCAGTCTGTGACTTCCTACCCTGTAACTTTGAAGCTCCATGCAGCTATGATTCAGATGCCTGACACCAGCTGCTACAAGCCTAAGGTACCTCAGTGTTACAGGGCAAATGACAACAGAACCTATTAACTGTCTGGGTGGTTCCCAAAATGTCACAGTGCCATAGTCATTACAGAAACAGCACCCCCCTCCAGTACCAGCAAAATGAGATTCATACGCCAAACATTTGTGAAGCTGACCTGAATTGATTCTAAAGTGAGGGAGCAAAGTCCACGCTCATGGTGTGTTATTTCTTCTCTTCCTTTATTTTGGGTAAGGAAACAGAAAAAAATAAAAAGATAGTTTAAGATGAAGAAAGCTGCAGAAAAGGCTGGCTGAGCAAAGAAATGTATGCTAAGCTCCCCAAGAAGCAGTTAGAACAGCAATGAGCACAGCAAGGGCAGAAGAAGAAACTGGAGTGCTGATCAGAAGAAATTGGAGTGCTCATGTACCATGAAGCAGTATGAGACTTTTGTTCCAAGTGGGGAAGGGAGGCAGCAGAATCATTTTTTTCTCCTACCAGGTACTCAGGCGACCTAGCAAAAGGGTCTCCAGGTAATTAGCAGCAGTAGCAGTGAAGTCAAAAGGTCCAGAGCTATGGAGGGTGGAGTAGAATAACCGGCGTGTGGAAGAGAGACAGGTGCAGCCAGCGCAATAGAAGCTTGCTGACTATAACAAATGAGGCAGCTGGAGAAGAAGAGGGTCAAGCCACGCACATGGCTCTCAGGAGAAAGGACACAGGGGTATGCCTGGTTAGGGGCTGGCAGAGAAACAGCTTGTGGGTATGTCAGACCCCATCATTCTGTCTGTAACCTGAGTCATTATGAACACTACAGCTTATTCTGAAATTTTGACTGAATATGTGGGCAGTTATTTTTCTTTGTATGTTATTTTTTGTAATGATACAAGAGTGTTTCACACCTGAGGCATATGATAAGGAACATAAGAATGGCCACAATGGATCAAATCAGTCGTCCATCTATCCCACTATGCTGTCTTCTGACAGTGGCCTGTGTCAGATGCTTCAGAGAGAATGAAAAGAACAGGGCAATTTTGAGTGATTAATTCTCTGCTGTCCAGTCCTAGCTTCCGTCAGGTTAAAGTCCAGGGACATCCATAACATGGGGTTGCAACCCCGATTATTAGATTTGCCAGACACCATGTTTTCAATAGAAATGCCGGGTTTGAAAAGGAACCCTGCTGACTGGGCCATTAAAAGTCTGGTTGCCAGGGCTATGGAGCTAAGGCAGACTAATCCCTACCTGTTGTGGCTCCTCGTTGCACCCCCAGAAGCAGGTCTTTCTCCCACCTTCACATGTGGCCCCTGCCAGAGCACTGGCTCCAGAATCCCACTGCCCAGGAAGCTTGGCCAATGGAAGATCTGTAGGTGGTGCCTGCTCACAAGAACAACACGCAGTCTCCTGCCCCTCTGCCTAAGTATCAGACCTGTTGGCTGCTTCCAGGCCACAGCATGGAGCCAGGACAGACAAGAAACCTGCTTCAGTCCCACTATGACACTACCTGGAAGCCACCCAAGGTAAGCCTGTATCCCAAACCTTGCCCCTGTTCCATCCACATAATCATTTTATTGAACTTCTTTGTACCTTATCCAACTTTAATATATCTGATTTGAGATGGGGTGACCAGAACTCCATGTAGTATTCACGTTATGGGCATACCATGAATTTATATAGTGGTGTTGTGATATTTTCCATTGCACTAGTTGTCCCTTTCCTATTGGTTCTCAATATTCTGTTAGTTCTGTTGACTGCCAGTTCACATTGAACCAATACAAGCAATTCTTTTTTCTTCTCTGCATCAACCTTATCTTCCCTGAGTGCTCTTTTAGTATCTGGATTGTAAAGTGGCCCCACTGGTTGTTTGGGAGGCTTCCGGTTTGCGATGTACTTAACATTTTTCTGCTGTTAGTTTTTGTGTCTTTAGCTACTTGGTCCTCAAATTATTTCTTGGCTTGCCTCATTATACTTTTACACTTGATTTGCCAGAATTTATTTTTTTCTCTTCTCCTTACTTGGATTTGACTTCTAATTTTTAAAGACGCTTCCCCCCTTCCCCGCCCCTCTAACTGACTCTTTCTAATGTTTTGTCATCCTGACATATTTTGATCCTCTTACTGTTTTTTTTTCCATTTGGGGTATACATTTAGTATAAGCCTCCTATTGTGTTTTTAATAGTTTCCTTGAACTTTGCAGGCACTTCACCCTTGTGACTGTAACTTGTAATTTCCATTTAATTACCCTCCTCATTTTTCTGTACTCTAGTATCCCAAAATAGCATTGCAGTGTAGACATACCCCTAGACTTCTATTTTTTAACCCTTAGTGCAAGTACCATAAGCCCAAGTCAGTTGGCTTAGGCTCTGAGGCTGCCATAGATCTTTTTATTTTCTGTGTAGACAGACATACAGAGGCACATTCACAGAGTCAGCAAAAGGCAGGTTTTTAACCTGATGTGGACATGGTAGAACTACCCTATATGAAAATTGCCCCCTCAAAAATAATAATAAAAATGTCAAGTTTTGCTGTTTTAAAAAAAATCTCGCACAGCAATAGAAGAGAACTTCCTACAGTACCAAAATATTTCCATTGTAGGAAAATATATAACCTGGTGTACATTTGAGTCACACAAGGATACACTAATCTGCCATCTGGTAAGAACACTTTATATGATACTATTCAATAAGACTTCGTGATCTGTGGCAGTTAAAAAATGCTGATCTAACCACAGTTTTTTCAACAGCCCCTCATAGGGTGTCTTAATGGGCTATTTTGTGTTTCCTGGTTGTTCTATAAGTTGACCACACCATTTTAGAGTGCCCCATTTGTCATTATATTAATCACTGATTTTATTTAAGTTTAAAGCCATTCTGTGAGTTGACAACAGCTTTTTTTCAGCAGATAAATTAAAGGAATGGAGACATAGCCATGTGTAGTATCCTCCTCATGGTAGAGTAATAGCTAAAAAGCAAAAGAAAATGGATTCTACTGCAGAATGACATCAAAGTTCAACCACTTGGATACCTTTATATCGGCTAGGGAAAAGTAGATCAAAATCACATATGTAATATTTAGTGACGTTCTTGAAACTGCCTTTCATTAGAACTAGTATTCAAGATTTTCAGATGTATTTGAAAAAAAAATCATAGCAGAGTTGTTGGAGGATCATGGTGGTCTGCCAGCCTATCTGGACAACATTATAGTTTGCAGTCCTTGAAGAACACAAGTCCATCAGGTACTTAAGAAGCTAGAGATGAAGGACTGTGTTTCAATCAGGGCAAGCGTGAGCTCAGAATGGCTAAAATCAGGCTCTCGGGGAATGTGTCAGACTTGACAGCTCAAAAATAGAAATAATTATGTAAATCTTGGCTCCAAACCAGAAAGCGCATGAGTTGAAAATGTTGTTAAGTATGGTCACATACTTCAGCAAATTAATTCAATTGCCTGTCACAGATTAAAGCCCCCTTATGAAGCTGCTAAGCAGATAGAGTATTGCATGACAATATGGGCTGAGCAAACCCAGGTTATCCATGAACTGGAAAAAGGATCTGACAAAATATCCAGTTCCAAATTGATGTGCACCTGGACAGACAATTAAAATATCTGTAAATCATCCAGAACAGAGCTTGGAGCGCCACCGGTCGAACCCTGCAGTCTGGATGCATAGAAATCTTCCATTTAAAATCAGCACATGTTGTGCATGAAAAAGGAGTGAATAAATTGGATTGGGCTTTGGGGGAATTGTGGAGGCATATGTCAGTTTCTTTTCTTCTGTAGCATTCACTAAATACTGTCAGGTAACCTTTTCATGTGCAAGTGTAAGAGGAGACAAAATCTGTAGACTTATAAAGAACTGGCAAACTGTCCTGAGCTCTTATCAAATCTACACAATAATCCGTGTTTAAAAACATTTTTCAGAAAGATCCTTTAATTTGGCATATCTCAATTTCTCAGCCCTCAGTCTGTGTTTGGTGAAGGGAATGCTGAACAATTGGCCTCCGTAAACGTGTAGAGTGAAAGTTGTGTCATCTGCTCCGTGGAACATAGGAACTGCAGAATGGGTCAGTCCCATGTTCCTTCTAATCTAGTGTCCTGTCTCTGATAGCGCTTGGTGGTAAGGGAGCTAGTATGGTGTCTGTGACATTGGTAAGGTGTATGCCTATATGTAATTTCCTTGCTTTTGTTTTTTTCATCTGAAATAGGTTATGTGATTAGAATTTCCTGAATATTTTTGCAAGAAAAGAAGTCCTGTTAGGAAATGTAATTTGGCAAAATTGACATTTTCTGTGGGATGATGTAGTTTCAACAACACTATTTTATTTTCACTATGAAAATACAAAATGAAAAACACTATTTTGAACTGACATTTTAAAATGAAATATATATTTCATTTCAAACTTGAGTGGTTTTATTTGTTTTGATTTAAATTATTTTGGGAAGCCAAAATGTTCAGTTTTTCCTTTGGATTTGTTTCCCCCCATCACCTCTTTTTTTTTTAAATTTCCTCATTTTTTTCCCCATAGGGGAGTACTCAAAATGTATAAAAGTTTGGACATAACCCATCAATAACAATACTGAATCCTCCATTGAACTTCATGATGTCTGTAGCACTTCTCACTTTTGGGGGGAGGGTCATAATTTTGTTAAGGGCAGGATTTTTTTAGAAGGGGTTTAGGAGACAAGGGGGAGATTTATTTAAATCTAAGTAACTCAATGAACCCTCTTAGTATCCCTTGTTTCTTCTGGAATGATGTTCCTAGGGTCTCCTCACTGCCATCTTCTTCACCAACAGCAAAGTTCCCTTTAAATAAAATAGTAACCAAAAATGAGATGCTGAAGATTCTCAAGTCTTTGCTTTTGGATGCTTGTTTCTTTTTAGGAATCTGAAACCCTCCAAAGGCCTCTTCCCAGAAGAGGTGTGCTACAGTCTCATGTGATAGCTGGCATTGGTGGAGAACACTCAAACTCCACGATTCCCATTCATCTTTTCTGGCAATGGAGATTTTATTCAGCTGGGCAAAATTCTCATCTAGGACAACCAAGACAGAAGTACACACACCATTATGTTCTGTAGCTGTTTTCAGCTCTGGCAAATCAGTGGAAGGCTAGAAGATTCTTCAAAAGAAGGACTTTGCCCCTTTTTGGCTCAGAAGGTATTGCAGACCCTCACAAGCTTCCAAGGCTTTCTCTGGTGGGACTTCAACAAATACAAATATCACTAGCCACGACATGCCTTTAAAGCATCTACCAATCCATTGATCAGTCATATGTGACGTTCTCAAAGACAAAGGAATGCTCCTTGGAAGTGGAATATTTATGCATGAGGCAGTATATTTACTACTACTAGATAAGTAGCATTTGTTTCCAAAAGCTAGTAAGTAGTGACCATCCAGCTAATGGTAAATTAACACCTGAAGCTGCATTAGCTACAGAGAAATGAAATAACATACTCTGACCTTTTTGCACTGTTAAGAGATCAATGAGGTCATGAGCAAATGTCTCCTGTTTTAATGTCAGAATAAAGCATCTAGAAAACCGTATAAGATTACTTGATAGACCTACTGATTGTGGTAAGACCAACAGATAATAATGCTGTGTTTAATAGAAATATACATGGTGTGGGTAACATGTTTTTTCTTCAGGGGATGGCCGAGTTCTTGTACAAAATGTCTCAATAACTCACTGTTGGATTTACCTCTTATTATGCCCTCACCATAAAAAAGTCTTTAGTTCTTACGGTATTATCATGTCGCAAACCCTGGGTACATAACTTGTCTCAACCCATGGGTACATACCTATGCCTAATCCCATAGGAGTCAGATGCCACTATCCCTGTAAGGGTCAGCCAGATGTTCCAAATCAGAACAGAATGTGTGTTAACAAGGAGACTACCTGTTCTGACTGAGAACAGACCTATTTAAGCAGGAACAGGACTCTGAGAGGAGATTAGAAACTGCCTAGGGCCATGTCTACACTACAGATAAGATTGAAGCTGCTGTAGTTGATCTTCCAAAGTTTGAATTAGTAGGTCTAGTGAAGACATGCTAATTTGAACTGAGAGGGCACTCCCATCAATGCCGGCAGTCCTGCTTCCATGAGGAGTAAGGGAAGTCAAAGGGAGAGTGTATTCCCTTTGACTTCCGCAGTGTGGATGGTGCCAAAATTGGATTTAAGATAATTTGACTTAAGCTACAGAATTAACATAGCTGAAGTTGCATATCTTAACTCAAACTTATCATTTACTAGAGACCAAGGGTAGTACCCATGTGTAATGTCAGCAGGTGGAACGGAACCAGAGACCTCTGCAGTTTAATGCACAAGATTTTACAGCTTGAACTGAAACCCAGCTGATGCTCAGCTAAGGCTGTAAAGTAAACTCATTCTTTTTTCTATAAGTAGCCTAAGTGCCACTACATGGGACAGTGAACCACGCCCAGTAGGTATCTGGGTTACATAGGCAGTTCCCAGGACCAAAGAATTTGGACTTTAATTGGGAAGTGTTGAACCAGGATCATGAGCTAAGGGCCTTTGAACTGTTATTCCAGCTGCTGCTTCCATGAGGTGTCGTAAAAAGAGACATATTATTGGTATTGGTTTATTTTCACTTCTCATCGCCCTGATCAGTGCAAGAAATTGATTGACTCCCACGTGGGAAAAAATGAGGAGAGAGGCTTACCTGCAATGCAAGTGCAATGCCACATGGGAGGATCTCCCCACAATAAACCATAAAAAACCAGCGACTCTTATTTGTATATCACAGAACTTTGATCAAAGCTAGAAGTATTAACCATTAAGTAAATGCAGGCATATGGTGATATTCATTACGTGGTGAGAAGCTTCCATCTGTGATGCTGAAGTCTGGGAAAAGTTGTCTGATGGGATAGCACCTGCCACATGGTTGGCTAAAGCTTCATCCCTGGTAATTGCTACTTGGAACAGCTTCTCTCCTCTCCTTCCATGGGTATTTTTCTGATGTCTGGTGCCCCCACACAAAATGACTCTGCACTGTGCCTGAGTCACAAGGGGTATTGTGACTAGGGACAAGGAATAATGCTATTAACAGGCAGGGAGCACACAACCCAAGACACAAAAAACAATGAAATATATCAATTCAGGTCCCAGGAACACAGTGATGCACTCAAACTGCAAAACAAAGGGTGACTTTATTGGGGTTTAGGAAAATAGGATTTGGGGAAGGAAAAGAATAAGCTTAATTAATACGTATTAAACATTAATCAAATAATAATAATAATAATCAAGCAAATTTCCTGCCTCCTAGCTTTCACTCTTCCACCTTCTCAGGCAAATGCCATATGGATGATGAGTCCATAAGAAAATAAGAAAGGCTGTACCGGGTCAGACCAAAGGTCCATCTAGCCCAGTATCCTGTCTGCCGACAGTGGCCAGCACCAGGTGCCCCAGAGAGGGTGGATCGAAGACAATGATCAAGTGATCTGTCTCCTGCCATCCCTCTCCAGCCTCTGACAAACAGAGGCCAAGGACACCATTTCATCCCCTGGCTAATAGCCTTTTATGGACCTAACCTCCATGAAATTATCTAGCTTCTCTTTAAACTCTATTATAGTCCTAGCCTTCACAGCCTCCTCTGGCAAGGAGTTCCACAAGTTGACTACACACTGTGCGAAGAAGAACTTTCTTTTATTAGTTTTAAACCTGCTACCCATTGGTGTCCAGCGGTGTATTCTGCAGTGCTGTGAATACTGAGCTGCTTTAATATTACTGGGGCAGAGTCCTCTACTTGTTCGCTGACCGGAGTGCAATGGACACTGGTCTAAGGGCATGTGTAATGAATGGATCATAACCACCTAGCAATTATGGCTCTCAGCCAGAAAATTGAACAAGAAAGAAGGGTAGGGCTAGGATGGCTTGGAAGCATATAATTATCAATGACATCGAAAAATTTAATTTGAAATGGGAAGGCACATGGCAGTTGATAAGCAAGCATGGAGAATGTGGGTTGCACAAAGTGCTGAGAAAGCATGGGAGGAACTAACGTCTCTTCAGAGCTGAGGTGTCTGACCTATGCACGAGATCCCACAGCAGTTCAAAGACCCCCACCCCTTCTGGAGAGGGGAAGTTAATCACAGATCTCCCTACTTCTTTCTTATCTCCCAGACACAAAACTATAAGGAGATCATTTGTTTCTGAGTCAGGCTGTCCCCACTGCTGAGGGGACTGAGCAGCTCTGGCTCCTCATTAATCCAGAAAATTGCTTGGTTATATTATTCCATGCAGACCCCAAAAGGCCTTATTGGCCCCTGCAGGATTTTCTAGTCCATTCTGTCTCCACCCCTCACTCCAAGCATGTTGGGAAATGGTCTTAGAGTGCTCTGGTAGCCATCAGTGTTGTAGGCTCCTGGGTAGGCCTCCCATGAGCTGGCAAAATGCAAGTGTGCATTACATAGGCAAATATGAGAAATATTTCAAGTAATCCCTTCTCACGGATGCCATTTCATTTGTTATGCTTACAAACAGAAGCAACCATGGGGCAGTTGTTCAGCTCCTGGAAGACATTCAGGAATCCCAAAGACATTTGCTGGAATCCCAAAACAATGCACTACATTCACATCCATCTGAATAGGATGTCGGCTTTCTCCCCCCCAGAAATGCTGAAAATACCCATTAAGAGTAAAAAAAGACTTTAAAAATTCTATTTAAGCTTGTTTTGCCTCTCTCTCACAGGATATAGCGATAATGTTTTTTTAAATACCAGTCACAGACAAACTAAATTGGCCCTCTGGTTCATACGGATTAAAGGTAAAGCAGGATGAATTGCTCTGGCCATAATCCTACTATATGCAGAACCAGATGCTCAGAAAAGAACAATTTCTGTTTCAGGTCTTGGTCAGAAAAACCCTAAGCAGAAAATCGCTTCTGCAGAGTAAATCTGTTTGCATCACCTATCAGGATATATATAGAACTGAAAATCATCTTAGTTAGTATGCCAATTTTTAATGATTGATTAATTAGTTGAACACAAGCTGTGTAATGGTGTTTCACAGAAGAGGTAGGAGGACAGAGGGCCAGATCCTCAGAGGTATTTAAGAACTTAATTCCCATTGACAACAAAGTACCCCAAACCTTGCCCCAAGGATCCATGTGTTCTAGTGTGGGGCTGTGGCTTTCTTCTCACAGGTCTCATGCATTCAGTGCTGTCCTCCCCTACTTTCTTTCTCTCAGTCTCTTCCCCCACCAGCAGCTTTTCCCTGATGGAGTCAGAATAGCAAAGATTGCAAAAGGGGTGCTCTATGGATAAAGGTATTAAAGCCATTAGCTATCCTAGGAAGTCTGTGTTGTGGCTGTGGTGGGGCTAATGATGTGCACCATTCCTATGCTGAAGCTGTGACCTATTGAAGGGCCATTCTCCCATGACACCCTTAGCCCACTCAGTCACCAAACCTTTCCCTTGTGCATGACCCCACCACAAAGAGTGCTGTTCCACAGAGCCTTGGATGGAAGCCACAGTGCCAGGTGTTAAGGGTGCTCTCTGAGACCAGACCTTGCAGGGGAGGGCACGATCTAGCCTCTACATAATTTTCTCTTGTTTGTTTTAAACCTCTTATGATCAGCTGTCTGCAAACATGAGAATTGCTACTTAGACTCTTTAGTCAAATTGATTTTTTTTGATGTTGTCTTTAAAGTTATTCATGATAACAAAAGTAGTACGAGAAGGTGGGGGCTGAACAGCAATGACTATATGTTCCAGCTTTGAGTGGATGAATGTTGGCATCATGTCTAATGTACTTAAGGTACAGACTCCTTAGAAGCAGCCTGAGGCCTGACACCTGGACTGGTGCCTCAAGAAGCCAGCTGCCTTTTGGAATTTGGTACGTTTGTCAGGTTATTTTTCATATTTATAAATAATAATAATAAAAGAGCCCTAAGAAAAGTTTATTTGTCTAATATAACTACTGTGATATCCAGGAAAGAGCATAACAGCTGAGCATAACTCAGCTATTTCAAAACAGGAGTTCAAGAGAAAACATACTCATTTCTAATATATTTGAAAAGCTTATTAAGCTCTTCATCACAGTGATTCCTTTCATCAATGAGTTCCACAGGTTTATTGTGCAAAAGTTGTGAAAAATTATTTCTTTTGTTCTGTTTTAAGTTTTGCCTTTCAGGTTCATTGCCTTGTTATTTTTATATTACAAGAACTGGCAAATAAGAGTGCCTAATTTACCTTCTTTGTTTTTGTAACTTTATCAGGTTGGTGCTCTAAACTGAACAGCTCAATCTTCTTGGAAATTGAATAGAATCATAGAGCACAGAACATTAGAACTGGACTCTTCAATAGTTTTATAGTTAATTTAAGATCCTGCACTGGGCATAAGAGCTTTAAATTATTTTATTCAATATGCGTACTTTTGCATTTGTCAACACTGAATTTCATCTGCCAGTGTGCTGACCCATGCACCCGATTTTGTCAGATTCCTCTGAAGTACTTCAGTCTTTTCTAGTCTTCACTAAGTGAAATAATTTTGTATCATCTATGCATTCTTTTAATACTTTTTAACCTTTTCCCCAGATTATTAGTGTTTCCCAGATCATTACTGTACTTAACACTAGTCTTAATATGTAATATCACCTCATGGGCAACTGTCTGCCATACTGGAAATTGACTGTTTATCCCAATGTTTCTTTTTTATGTGTCCATTCAAGATTAAAGGAGGGTGCTGAGGGAGTTGGTTAATATTATTGCAGAGCCATTGACCATTATCTTTGAAGACTGGTGATGGTCAGGGGAAGTTCTGGACAACTGGGAAAAAGGGAAGAAAGAAAATCCAGGGAACTACAGACCGGTCAGCCTTACATCAGTCTCCAGAAAAATCATGGAGCGGGATCCCCAAAGAATCCATTCTGAAGCTCTTGGAAGAAAGGCAAGTGATCAGGAATCATCAAAATGGATTCACCAAGGGCAAATCATGCCTGACCAACCTGATTGCCTTCTATGACAAGGTAACTAGTTCTGTGGATGTGGGGAAGGCAGAGGACATGATATACATTGACTGTAGCAAAGCTTTTGATACAGTCTTCCACAGTATTCCTGCCAGCAAGTTAAGGAGGTACGGATTGGATAAATGGACTGGTAAATGGATAGAAAGCTGGGTAGATTGTAAGGCTCAACAGGTAGTGATCAATGGCTTGATGTCTGGCTGGTGAACAGTATTAAGCGGAGTGCCCCGAGGTCAGTTCTAGAGCTGGTTTTGTTCAACTTCTATATTAATGACCTGTATGAGGTGATGGATTGCTGCCTAAGCAAGTTTGCGGATTACACTAAGCTAGGGAAAGAGGTAGGTACATGGGGGGGAGGAGAGGAGGGAAGGGGAGTAGAAATAAGGACCACGTGACATAGACAATTTGGAGGATTGGGCCAAAAGAAATCTGATGAGAGTCCTGCATTTGGAATGGAAGAATCCAAAGCACGGCTACAGGTTGGGGACCAACTGGCTAAGCAGCAGTTCTGCAGAAAAGAACCTAGGGATTACAGTGGATGAGAAGCTGACTATGAGTCAACAGTGTGCCCTTGTAGCCAAGAAGGCTAACAGCATATTGGGGTGCTGTGTTGCCAAGAAGCAATGGTTCTTCCCTTAAGGGATTCGGAGGCAATAAGCACACAAATTGGGTGAAGGCGTAAAGATTTTACTAAGCAAATATTAATGTAAAGTACAATGCTTAATATTACAGTAAAGTACAATGCTTATTAAACAAATCTTAGAATAAAATACATTACGTATTAAGCCTAAGCAAATCTTAGAATAAAATGCAATGCTTACTAAGAAAGTACAATGCTTATTAAGCCTAAGCAAACCTCTGAATAAGATTCAATGCTTACTAAGAAAGTCTTAGGATAGGATACAATGCTTATGTCCCTTCAGCTGTCGGGAACCCTGAAGAAGGACAATGGATGGAACCCAGGGGCCAGTACATAGCACCTCCCATGGCTTCGGTCTACGCTGAGGTTCTGATGTTAGGAATATTCCAGGCCTTTATATACTATTGGATCTACAGTAATCACACTTGTTGTTTTGAGAACCTGACAAGATTGTTGATACATTGCATATTTTCCCAGGCCAAATAATTAGCTTTAGCAGGTGGTAAACATTCAACATAGTGATCTTCCCAAGCACTCCTATACTCCCGTACCAGGTGGATGGCCATGGGACCCGTCCCAGAGCTTGTTGAAAATAAACAGTGCATTCCTACACTGTACCATCTTAAGCAAACAGCTAACTCTTTGAGAATAATAGGAGAATAATAAGATGCAAAAAGCACAAATGGCTGTCTATGGCATCCAGGCCTATAAGAAAATGCAGGCACAAAAGAAACGATTGTTGTACACCACCTAATTTCCTCGATCTCACAATCGTCTTCCACATTTCCACTATAGATACATCAGTAGAAGTATTGCTAGTAGATATAGGGAAGTGATTATTCCCCTTTATTCGGCACTGGTGAAGCCACATCTGGAGTACTATATCTAGTTCTGGGCCCCCCATTACAGAAAGGATGTGGATGCATTGAAGAGAGTCCAGAGGAGGGCAGCCAAAATGATTAGGGGGCTGGAGCACATGACCTATGAGGAGAGACTGATGGATTTGGGCTTATTTAATCTAGAGAAGAGTGAGGGGGGATTTGATAGCAGCCTTCAACTACCTGAAAGGAGGTTCCAAAGAGGATGGAAGGAAGCCGTTCTCAGTGGTGACAGATGACAGAACACAGAACACTGATCTCAAGATGCAGTGGGGGAAGTGTAGGTTGGATATTAGGCAAAACTATTTTACTAGGTGGGTGGTGAAGCACTGGAATGGGTAGAATCTCCATCCCTAGAAGTTTTTAAGTCCCAGCTTGACAAAGCCCTGGCTGGGATGATTTAGTTGGGATTGGTCCTGCTTTTAGCAGAGGGTTGGACTCAATGACCTCTTGTGGTCTCTTCCAACACTATGATTCTATGATTTGCCTTTATAGTTTTACAGTCTGTTCTCATTTACACTGGTGTTAATCTAGATTGCCTTCAAATGTTGTTTTAGATTTGCTCTGGGTCAGCTGAGAATTCAATCTATCTCTCACTTTCTCTTTTCTGAAACTCCCATCATTATAGTATTCAAGTGTTTAATGTTGCTGTATAACTTACTAGAGGATTTCTCCAGCATTGCTCAGGACCTTAATGGAAATAATTTTTGTTTTTCTTCATTTAAATCATTGTTCTGGTGTGGGGTTGTGGATGAGGGATTCAGAATGGAGGCTGCCCTGGAAAGAGATCAGCTTGGGGTCAGATGAGAAGTGCCTATCCACAGCTGCTGCCGTTGCAACAGGCTCAGCGGGGATAGCGGTGCATGTCCTCTGGTTGGGGGACAGACAGACACACAAACAGAGAAACTCTCTCAAATATATAGCAGATAGCTGTCTCTTTCTCCACCTCTGCTCCCTGCAGTAGATAGCTGTCCTGCTCTGCATCTCTGGCCCTCATTGCCCCCAATAAAACTGCTAACAGACCTCTCTATGTTTTATGAGAAACAATCACATTCCAGGCTCATCCCATTGTCCTGGTATGATGGATAGGAGGAGTGCTGGCCAGGATCTGGTGACTAAAGGGTTAAACTCAGATTGCTAGAAAGGGTGTTGGCATGAGGTCAGAAGAACCAATGGGGATACAGTGCTGAAATTTGAATTGTATAAGATACTTTGCCTGCTTTTTTTGTGTGTGGGGAAGTTAAGCCAGGAGTTGAAAGACACAGAATGATTTAAACCCAGGGAGGACTGCCATGCCTCCAAAGAATTTGGGGAATGAAAGTGGACTGAACCAGGAAGGGATCATGAGTAAATAAAGGAAAAATGTGTATTTAGTCGCAATCAGAGCATTTTTCTTTGTTTTGGTTGTTTAGTTAAATTTCTCTGTGTGAATCTATGCCATCCCCTCCCCCATTCACTATCTAAGGGTACGTCTAGATTACAGAGCTTTTCCGGGTTACCAGAGGTATCCTGGAAAAGCTCTGCCATGTCCAAGAAATGCATCCACTTTTCTGAAAAAAAGTTGGAAAAGCGGACATGTTTTGTTGGCATCCCTGTAAACCTCATTTTATGAGGAAGAAGGGATGTTCCAAAAGAGGGATTTTTTCCAATATTTGGCCCCGTGTGAATGGGCCAAATGTCAGAAAAGCCTCTTTCGAAAGAAAAGCAGAAAAAATGTGTAAATTGTGGTTTGAAATTTGCATATCTTTTTCCAACTTTTCTTTTTAATGTAGACATAGCCTAAAAGAGTACCCAGAGATGTTCTCTGTGTTTTGTATTACTAGTTGTTCTGTAACATCTAGCAACCAAGTATGTTTTATCAAGTATATCTTTTGTTTGTTAATAAAAATTACTTGTTTTAAGGTGATGATTTGATTCTTGTGTCCTGGAAAGTCAAAGGGGGTCTGTGTGTGTATTTGCCTGCCTAAGACTGGGTGGTCAGCTACCAGACACCACCCCTTTTCTTTTTTCAAGGGGCAAAAGAGCTTGGGGTACCCCAGGAAAGGAATTCAAATGTTCCCTCCTATTTTTTAGGGTGAAATCACTTGATCGTGGAAGCTTTTTGGGGGTTTTTCTCAGAGCCGGTGAAACTGTATTTTTGTAAGCGGAGCCGATACAGGCAAGGTATTTAAGGTCTTTGCAGGCCTCCACCTTCTGCACTTGGAGTGCCAGAATGGGGAACAGCGCTGACACCTGGTACAACCAAACTTTTGTCTTGCTTTAAGTTATGAGAGGAAGCTACACACTGAATTTGGTCCTAGTGCTTGCCGTTCGGGAGGAGTTCTTGAATACACTCACAGACAGATGGAGGGACAGACAAACAGACACACAAACACTTTCAAATATATAGTAAATAAGCAACTGGGCAAATGTTTTGGAAAGTTTGTAGGAAATAATTCTTCTACGTCTTTAAACCATCTTGTATGAAAAAGAAAATATCTTCATTGCTTAAGAAGCTATGCTATTACTTCATAAAGACTGTAGAGTCCAGCATTCAGTCCAGAGCACATTCTTGTGGGTGAATGATGGAACAAAAATGCTGACATAGTCTTATATAGACAGGTGCTGCTGGGTTTCACTGTAAATAAAAACTGGATCTCAGTCATTTGAACATATGAGCCAGGAGAGAAAAATGCTCAGCAATGAAGCAAGGGATATTTGTTTTCATGACCTACACCCTGAGGCCTGAGGGAAGAAGGACAAAGGAGAAAAAATGTGTCTTTTCTACAGAAGGTACTAAGATGCATTACAGAAAGATTTGGGGTTTTTTTCCCCTAGAAATACAAAATTATAGCTAGGGAATCACAGTGATTGCTATTTAAATTGTCAAGAGTTATGGCACAATATTTTGCAGTATCAGAGTATGTACCAGTAACACATGTTTTCCTTTGCTGCAGTTAGGGAATTTTCCTCTCAGTGTGAGATTGGTGTAGAACATGATGCATGCTATGTTAGTAACATGCAGTATTGACCATTAAAACCCACTTAACGCAGGAAAACGGTTCCCTTTTATGGGGTGTCAGGACCCCGTTTTCCTCTAACTGACTTCCGAAGGCCGAGGTGGGAGATTAATGATTAACTAGGCAATGTGCACCAGGATCCAATAAAAATTACTCAAGCTCAATGTGGGAAGATACTTCTAAAGATATAAAGCTTCATGAGGAAAAAAGATGGGCGGAGGGGGGGGGGGGAAGGGAATGAGAGAGTCAGGAAGCTACTCTTAGGCATGTCTCCCTTGAAAGCAGAGGCTCAAGGACAGAGGAACAAGCCCGAGGAGTGACTATTCCCCAGGCAAGGGATTAGAGAAGCCTAGGAGAATGAAAGTCAGTATGGTTAGCCCCTGCCAGGCTGCTAGTGTTTTATTTACCTGAGCTGCCACAAGTTTGACCGCCCGAAGCTCCAGTTTGATGTGGATCGCTGTTCTCACCCAATGGCAGCTGCAGGAAGCAGTGCAGACCATTGGCTGGAAACGGTGATCTGCATCCAACGGGTCCTTCAAGCAGCCATACCTGAAGAGGCACATGTAAATAAAGCGCCAGCCGCCCCCCCCCCCCCGGGGGCAAACCCTGGCAAGCTGCATCCAGTTTTTTTTATCCACCCCTCTACTAGAGATTTGCTCAGCAAAGAGATGCATTCAGACACATGCTTAGGTTCCAGGCAGCAAATATAGCCTGACAGTGGTCTGTGAATGGTGGGCCAAGATGTAAGACAGATCAAAGAGTTTCCCATGAAACAGTGGAGACAAGCTATCATTTATGAATTTTGTGCTGTCTTTTTCTGTTAAATAAATAAAAGCCTTTGAAAAGCTTGCCCTGGAAATACTAGAAAGCCTACTTGAACTTGGTTATACTTTGGGTTAAGGGTAATGGAGTTAGGAGCTTATCTGTGGCAACACCCTAAAGACAGAAGATGCGGTGAGTTAATCTCTTTGATATTACATACCAAAGCTCAACAATGGACCCTGATTGTGTTACCCTTATTCAGGCTAAAGTAGTAGCCAACGTACGTATAGGTAGCAGAATAGGGGCTTACAGTGACAAATCTTAACACATTGATACAAATAGAAGTCTTGCTTCTACTGCTATTAAAATCAATAGCAAAACTCCAGTTGAGTTCAGCTATACAGGATCAAGCCAACAGAGAGATGAAGAGGAAGTGGGCAGAGACAAGGTGTGAAATCCTGGCCTCAGTGAAAAATGGGAGGTTTGCCATTGACTTCACTGGAGTCAGGATTTCACCTAGCTAGCTGTACAACTTGCAGTGGCCACCAGTTGGCTCCAGACTGAATATGAAACTCTAGGTTTGATCTCTAAAGTTTAAAATAGCTGGGAAGTACCAACAGAAGAGCCCACTTCTCTCCCTGTGGCACATTGCTGCAGTGCCATTCAGCAGCCGTGCCTGAGCTGAAATTCATTTAGTATAAGAGACTGGGATTTCTGCATTGGGGTCCCTGACCTTTGGGAGTGCCTGAGTTTTGTATAAGTGCATTAAAAAGCCAAACAAATAAGTTACATAACTCACTCATTTAAAGTGAGTTACAGGGAAAGTCAACGGAAATACGATGACGTAAACACACAATGAGATCAGAATCAGGCCCAAGATGATTGTTCTTTTTGCCATGTATTTTTTTTCTGCTGTAACTATAATAAACTATCCTGTGCCAAATACACTGTGGCTGTCCATACCTTTAGGGTATGAGAGACATCTTAAGCAATAATTCTGAAGTGAAATGCTCACAACCTAATTTTACAAAGGTATCTAAACAATGACAAGACAGCAGTACAGGACTGCTGCTCTGAGTGCTTTCATGCCCTGTGGTTATTGCTGCCTGTAAATTCCTGCTGCAGTTAGCATGTCTGGCTCTATTTTTTTATCTTTTTTTTCAGGGAGTTAACTTTGTATTCTCTAGAGTGAGAGAAGATGTAAACATTGATTAAAATTCTAAAACCAATCGAGATACATCCAAGACCTGAAAAAAAAAAGTAATAAAGCCCTTGTGATTGGGAACCATTTTATGAAGTGTCCTGGAGCAGCCAGAACTAGGAAAGTCCCTATTACCACTGTTCATTAGGACCATATTGCCAGGAAACAGATGGGCACTTGGGACAATTTGGAAAGAAGAACAATTTGGTCAAATGTACACAAGGGAATCTTTGTGGAGACTTCCTGCTCCTGAATCTCCTGCAGCACTCTCCCAACACTCCTGCTGGGAGACCCTTTTAGACCTACTGGTTAATGTGGCCCAAACAGTGATAAGAAAATAAAAAGTTTCACAATGGCAGAAAATCTAGGTGGCTGATAAAAGGGAAAAGAATGATCCTGAATGTTAAAGCACAATGCTGCAGTGAATTAATTAATCTGTTCTAAGATGTTATATTCATTTAATTAAGAACATGGGGCTAGATGCAGATGTAAATTGTAACAATGTAAATCTGGATTAATGTAATTGGTTTGCATTGGTACAACTGGTAATTCCATCTATCTGATGTTTCAAGTATTTTAAAGAAGTTGGAGAAGTCTTCTGAATAACACTTGTTTGGGAGAAGATCTCTCTGTCTGCAAAGCAGAAAAGAAACATAGAATAGATTATTTCTAATAAACTTTAAAATACCACCAATAGTGTTTGTTTTCTAGGGGGATTTATATAATGTCTCAATATTTCTAATCCCTGGGAGTTGAGGGTACTCAAACCTCCCAGGAGGGATTTGGTATCTGACAAGGTCGGACCCTCGTTCTTAAGTGGTAAGACAAAAAGCTCTCAATACCTAGTCATAGAACTGAACAACACTGATGGTAAACCTAGGCTGGTGCTTGCGATAGATGAAGGAGGCAAGGGATTTATAAATAAAATCCAAGCCCATGCCAAACCCTCTCAATTTAGTCTTTTTCATTTAAATAACATAGAAAAATATTGCTAATGAGGTGCCAAATTAGAGCAGCAAGTGCTCATGTACATCCTGGGCAGCTGATTATCTCTCATCAAGGTGTCTAAGTAATACAGTCCTCATAATGAACTAATGGATTTGCAGGTCCAGTTAACACAAAAGTTCAACCTCAGACAAGTTAAAGT
Organism: Apalone spinifera; assembly: GCA_030068395.1. Lineage (NCBI taxonomy): Eukaryota > Metazoa > Chordata > Testudines > Trionychidae > Apalone > Apalone spinifera. The sequence continues at coordinate 21,338,703 of JANRFK010006697.1, forward strand.
TAATCAAGTACAAAAAGGATTAAATTAGTACATTTAAATTCAATGGACAGAGGCATTGGAACTGTGCCACACTCCCTCCTTTTTGCTTTGGCGCGAGCTGGTGAGAAAAGAATTGCTGCTGAAGTAGCCCGCTCTTTGGGGACTTCATGCTTCAGTACTTTACCACCCATGCATATGGAGTTGCTAATGACAGAGGTTACCCATCAGGGAATGCAATTCCACGTAGACATTTTCACCAAAATGGATTATTTCAGCCTCGTTGGTCACAGATTCTGTAGTTTTCCAGTGATTCATCTTACTATTAATAATGTCAGAGAATTTTAGGCCCTTGAATTAAATAATGATAAATAGGAGCCACTGAGCGAGCTAGGCTGAGGCAGTGCTGTTTATTTCAGTGTGAAGCTCTGTCAGGCCTGATAAATCGGATCCCTGAAATAGTTTATAAAGTACTGAATTGATGTGGCGGTTGGTGAGGGAGAGAATTAATGTTACGAAATAGGCCTGCAACCTAGATTTGATGAAAGCTGAGGAAAGCCTTTTATATAAATTCTGTGTCTGTGTAGGAAATGGTTGCAGCAAGAGGTGAAAGAGCTGCACAGGGAAATAATGCGCTTCTATAATCTCTGTGGGCTACAGGTCAGTGGAAGAGGAGCACTGCGGACGCCAGTGGTACAGGAGCTCTGCAGTGCTACATTAGAGCTCTGCAGATTGAAGGGGTGGTCACAGACTGCTCATTTATAATATAAAACAGTGGGGACACATTGCACAAAAGAAAAAAAAATGAAAGTCTGTTTAAAGATGTAGTAGAGGCTTTCAAGTTCCACATGGCTGTCTTTACCAGGCTGCTACGGAAGAAGAGAATCCTTGATGCCACATCAAGCAGTAAAGTCACTATTGCTAATCTCTCTGCCTGAATTAATAGCTTCCTCCTCAGATCACTTCTTAAAAGCTACTGGGAAATTCAGGGGGGAAATACCATATCTAGTTCCACAGTTTCCCTCTTTGGAAATGCATACATGGAATGTTTTCATTTGGAATGACTACCTGTAAAGTAAAACTTGTGGGTCCCATCTATAGTCTATGTGAAATGTGAGATAGCACAGCTTTCACATCAGTGTGGAAAGGGAAAGATGGACACACAAAGACAAACATTTCAATCCTAGTTACTGGATTTGGATATCCACTTGCTGCATAAGTTAATAAGCCCGGGGCATCCAGATCCCCTAAATCAGTGTTTCTCAAGATTTTTTTTATAAAGTACCCCTTAAAAATGATATAAGTACCCTAATGCCTACAGTTTTCAGATACACAAATTTTTTTCTACCATTGAAACACATTTGTTTAAACAACTTAATCGTAGCCAGGTGGGTGATGAAATGTTTGGGTGTAAAAAGTACAAAAATAATAAAACGCTGTAAAACTTAAACAAAAATTCAGTTTTCTCCAAATTTCAGTTGTGTTGATGTACCACCCCTCCCCCTCCAGACTTCTCTCAAATACCCCTAAGGGTACTCGTACCATTGGTTGAGAAACACTACCCTAGGTGGCTCTGAAAATCTCAGCCATGTATTTTAAATATCATTCAGTGTTTATTTTATTTTAAGTCTTAAATACCCTGCATGGATACTGATCTGTGGAAGATGCAGATTCATGAGGTAAAAGAAGAAAAATAAAATCCTGAAAATGGAGGGTGAGTGTCCTGACACCACCTCCTCCTCAGAATCTAGAGACTGAAGCTTTCCCTCAGTATCACACTAGGAGACAAGGGCACCAGGGAGTGATTTTACAGATCAGGTTTCTCTGATGTCTCAGTCTCACCTCATCTAAGTGACAGCCAGAGAAACTGAATCATCCATGCAACCCACAGCCTGCTGAGCTTGCAACTACAAAATGGAGCTAACAGAAAGGCAAGGATAGTTTCATCAGGGTCAAAGGAGGTAAGGTAATAAAAGGAGGGAAAAGAGGCACAGACCTTCTGCCCTCCCAAATCCCACATCCCATCTGCAGTCATTGTGCTCTTATCTATTTGTTCCAGTTAGGGGGGTGTTAATTTTCTACACAAATGGTGCATTGCACATCTCTGGCCCTGGGGAAGCCCCAGTGTGCAAGAAACCTGAAAACAAAAACCCAGTCTACTGTTCTATGGCTGACCTAGATGAAAATCTGAACAGACTGGGGGTGGCGGGGAGCGAGGGGTTGGCAGAGGTGGGAAGCATGATATATGCACAATCTGAACCTTTCAAAATGATTAGATTTTATTCAGTGTGCTTGGACTGAGGTATGGGCAGGTTCTTGTATTTTTTTTCCCATCAGGTTCATCCCATCCCTGCTAACAACCATAAAATTACTCTGTAAATTGCATAAGCACATGCAGTAAAAAACAATGAGAAACACCATGGGCAAATATTTTATTCCTTTAAATGTATTATTTGCAAGTAAAGTGCATGGAAATGTCTGAGAGTGTGTTTTTTCTTTCCACCGTCTTGTGTATTCCTTTGATCTCTGTAGAGTAGAGGACCTGATTACAAGTGCCATCTTCTGTAAATATGAGGAATGCAACAGACTAGATTAAACAGGCTTTCTGACTATGATAATTTACTTCATATAGACAGCTTAACCTGAGAAATGCTTTACATATTCATTTTGGGGGTGGGAGGGACACACCACCACCACCAAACAAACAAGAAACAAAGAAAACATAATGGGGAAGTATCAGAGGGGTAGCTGTGTTAGTCTGAATCTGCAAAAGCGGCGAGGAG
>JANRFK010006697.1:21346352-21374362 GCA_030068395.1 Apalone spinifera
CCATAGACTGGCATAGGAAGAAATTCTTATAAAGACTGGACCAAAAGACTATGGGGTCAGAGTTCAAGGTTCTGCTGCCAGCCTACCAGGAGCTTCAGATGCGCATATGATCAGGACTTCGCTCCCCACTACCATCACTTGTGTACAGAATACCTGGCAGTATTCTGTCACAAGCAACTTCCAGGCTGGTAACTATAACTACACAGAACCTGAATGAATGGATGAATGATTGCATGAATGTTTATATATATACAAGTGTATAAGGGCTAAGTAGTGATAGGAATAAGTGGTTAAACAATGTTGTTTGCTTCTATCTTTTCTTTAGTTTTCTTATTATCTTTACAATAAATGTGGCTTTTTGCCTTATCCCCCTCATAAGATCCTGCTTGCTTTTATTGGTACAACATTTCGAAATAACTTAATCCGCGTCTACACAGCAAGCTGTTATTTCGAAATAATGTCAAAATACTATCAAGCTGGAGGACTTCTTACTCCAACTCCTGTAACTCTCATTGTATGAGAAATAAGGGAAGTTGGAAGAAGAGTGCTCTATTTCAAAATAAGTGCTGTGTAGACACTCCCCATTTTGAAATAAGCTATTTCAAAATAAGCTTCGCAATTGAGGTAGCTCAATTTGCGTAGCTTATTTTGAGTTAAGCCCTGAAGTGTAGAAGCATCCTTTGAGTACTAAGGGTTTACTCTCGGATCCTCTGAACTATGTAAAGAGTATTCCTGCATCCTAGCTTTTCCATCCCATCCCTGTCCCTTGCTAACTAGTCTGATGTCACTCACTTTGTGCCGTATCTGAATATCCTTATTCTGTTGAGTAGCATAAGCTCCAGTATTTGTCTTAAATCTGTGGAAGACATTACTGTGCATTATGGGTAAAAATATCAGTGTCCATGAGATATATTGGGTGTGTGAGTGCAAACTGAGTGTACGCTTCTTACAAAGCAATCGGAACACAATATACATGAAAATAGCACAATATCTTTCAAAAGTCATTTTTCAGAATATGTTAATTGTAATGAAGGGAAGAAAAGATCTCTAAAGGCACATCTACACAGCAGCACATGAGCACTGACGTTATTCCGAAATACCATAGTGCACATCTCCACTACAAGCCTTTACTTTGAAATAATGTTGAGCTGGAGGACTTCTTACTGCGATTTCTGAAACCCTTATTTTACGAGGAGTAATGGAAGTCAAGGGAAGAGTGGTCTTCCTTTGTCTTCCTGCTGTGTAGACTGCACCAAAAGTCGAGTTAAACTATTTCGACTTAAGCTACGTAATTGACGTAGTTGAAGTTGCACAGGTTAATTCGACTTTAGCCCTGCTGTGTAGACCATGCCTTAGGAGGAGCACAGAGTAGAAGACTTTGCAATTTAATAATAACAATTACCTGGGAGAATAAATACAAATGTAAATGAAGTTTGTTACCAATCTTCATATTTTAGTGTTGCACACTAGTAAGTGCTGCCATACGATTTTAAATGGTAAATTATAAAGGTTAATATGTCCAGTTTAGTTTTTATAAATAGCTCTTTCAGAAAGAATCTTTGCACACAGCAGAAAGGTTAATCCAACTTATTAAGCAATGTTTTTAACAGGAAAGCTTCCCTTTTAATATTTTTTTCTTTCCCTTTTTCACTGTCCAGAATCTATCCTCATAATCCTTAAATCCTCATCTTATTCTCATCACCATAGAAACACCTGCAGTTAAAATCAGTGTTGATCAATAGCAAGATATCCCACTCCTTTCTTTGGCCAGCAAAGCAGTCCTAGCCTCCAGTCTGTATATATGGAATGAAGAGATCAGCAATGAACAACATTCAAACATGTTTTTCTCCCTCCAGTGGTATCTCATTTCTTCATTAGGGAAGTCCGTCCTCTGAAGGACTTAGTCATTGCTAATTATGCCTGGCATCAGAGAACAAAGTTCTCCCATAACTAGTTAGGTTTAAGCTTTAAAATAAGTTCTTCAGAAAAGCTACTGAAGAACACAGTATTCAGCTGTAGAGCTGAACTAATCGTATGCAGGAAATTGTATACTTGCCTCTTTTTCTGATTGCAAATTGTCCTTGAAAAGCTTATGCTTGTCTTGAAGATATCTGTTGTTCAAAAGTATTTGCTGGATCATTTCTACAAATATTTGTTGATATGAACATATGAGGTTTGTTGTAAAAATTAGTATTGAAAATTGAAGCTATTTTGATTTGCAATAAAGGTCAGATGGTATGCTTTTGTTCCCTGATTGGAGAAATCAGGTATCTGTGTTAGAATCTGTTTTCTGGTGGAAAAAATGTATTTACTTTTTGTCAGTATTCTATAATATGCACTAAGAATTTTTTTTCTATCTACATTCCTGCCCATAAATTCATTTGCTAAACTATTCAAGGGAAGCAGAAGCTAAAATGGACACATAGTATAAGCGGTAGCCACAGATATGGATATATGCACTGTTGCATTGACTGAGAAATATTTTGCCAAATTTTCAATAAAAGTGGTATCTAAGAACAAACTAACAACAACTGGACTTCTGCCTGAATATATATTGCAGTATCAAGTTAAAATGGTGTAAATGATGTGAAAATATTGTGAACTACCTTTACACCATGATGTTTTGGAGCATGTAGCAATATATATCACTTAATATATTCAAAGCACAGCTCCCTTTAACTTTGGTTGTAGATGTGATTGCTCAGCACTTCTGCAAATCAGACCCCAGTGTCTCAAGTCAGTCATCCAGAGAATGAAAGAAGCATAATTGGTGGCCACATATTAAAAGGTTTTTTAGGTGACTTGTCCAGCATTTTTGTCAGTGACAGAATAAGAATCCAATATTCTAAGGCAGTATTCAACTGCTTTAATCATGATACTATCTCTCTCTTCCTGCTATTGCCTATGACATTTACCACACACCTTCCAACCTTTGTAACAAAAGACACAGGAGTCCTATGGGGAGAAAAAACAGTGCATCATCATATAATTTAAAGACTGTATCCAAATGCATATGGCAAGAGGACTAAATTAGAGTTGCACAGATTATTTTAATTTTGACTTCTCCTAACTCTTGAGAGCTTGAGGTTGCTCTCTCTCTCTCTCTCTCTCTCTCTCTCTCTCTCTCTCTCTGTGTGTGTGTGTGTGTGTGTGTGTGAGTGAGAGACAGACAGACAGACAGACAGAGACAGAGAGTATAGCTAGCCTACAGAGAGTATGGCTAGCCTCTTCCGTGTCTAGGACTTGTTTGCTCTTCCGTTTTTTTTCTGGAAGAGCACAGGAAAATAGAGCATGGAAGAGATGGGCCAAATGTCAGAAAAGACTCTTCCAAAGGATTGAAAAAAGCTATGCAAAATGCAGAGCACATTTTGCATAGCTTTTTTCAAAAAAAAAAAAAAAAAAAAGGCAGTGTAGCCATACCCAGAGAGAAAGATTTGCCAGGTTTAAAACAAAAAACTGAAAAAAAAAATCCATCATCTGACATTCCACATCCACATCATTCATCAACAGGGCTGGAACTTTCAGATCTACCACAAAGGGCTCTGTCACTTGAGCTAAGAAGAAAAACTGTTAGCAGTAGTAGGAGTAGGTTGTTATCTTCTATGTTGACTACATGGGTATGAGATACTTTGCCAGTAGGGTTTTACAGATGTTTGCCAACAGCAATGGAATGGTACTGTTCAAGATTCTTGGGTTCCATTCCAAGCTCAGGAAGAAAGTGTTCTAGAAAGCGTTCTTCTGCCCTCTGCCTTCCCTCATAGCCCCCAACTTTCCCTGTCTTGTCTCTTTCCCGCCCCTCACTTCTTGTCCTGGTTCCATTCTCCTAGACCACCACTCCCAGTCTTTCCTCCCACTGCAAATCTCCACCTTCTGGTGCAGTTATTCCCAGTTTCCATTCCACCCTCTCTGATTCTTTGTCCCCAATCAATTGGCCCATCCAGTCTCATTTCTGGCACCTCATCTGATCTTTTATTCTCCCCCTTTCCTAGCTTTCATAGCACCTTTCCTGTACCACTGGCTCCCAATCTCTCTGTCTGGTCTCCACAACCCACCTCAGTTCTCCATCCCAGCTTTTTGTCCCAATGTCAAAGTAAAGTTTGCCAGAATTTTTAAATATGAGCAAACCAATATATTTTCCGTAGTCTCATTCTCAGAATCAGTTGGGCCATTCTGGCTGGTATTTATACAAACACACACACTAAAATCTGTTTTAGGTAGATATTTGGTAAGGAAAATTTCAGCCCACATGGTTAAAGTTTAGCAAAGTTATGAGCAACTGAAAATAGTGCCATATTACAGCCTTAATATTAGGTAAAGCTACCAGCCCCGCTTGTAATTAATAGAACTAAAAGAAACTATTTCAGTGGTAACTAGAATGACTGTGTTTCCTCAGAGTGGAACTGAAGCAAATCAATCTGAGCCCATTGGAGCCAATCCAATTAAAAAGGAGCTAATCTCTTTTTCAGTAAGGAAGCATGGCCTACAAGAAGTGCTCATTTCCAGACAAGGGAAACATGTAGATAATCAAAACAAGGTAAATAATTTTGATTATTTCACTCATCATTCTGCACATTTCCCATGGTAAATTCCAAATTGTTCCTTTAAAAACTATTTTTGTTTGTACAAATCAACAGAATAGATGTGGTCTATTGATCTACAACATCACTTGTATGTATAATATATCTGTCTGGAAGAATAAACTCCCCAGGATAAACACTTATTTTCAGCCCACAGTCTATTAGTTCACACTGCCTCTCTAATTCTAGCTATTCATTATCAAGTATAGAGACCAACATAATTTACTATAATTTGTCCACATAAAATTTATAAATTAAAAAAGAAAACCATTAAAATATATGGTTACTGCTTTCTAAGTATTTATAATTGTTCTGTGGTGTGGTTCATACATTGTTTTGTTTTGGAAATTTTCAATAGTCTTAATTAGTGACATATCAGTATCTAGGTATATGCAAAAAACAAAACAAAACAAAACAAAGATTGTTATGACTTTTAGTCATTATCATTCACAGATATGATCATATTCCGTTACCAGTAGAGCTGAGTAAGAAACAGCTTTCCCTTTCTTTGATTATTTCTGAGAGTTTGAGATTTTCCTCCACCTCGGATCAGGTAAAAAATCAAAATTTCAAAAACATTCATAAAATCAAGAATACGTTTTTTCATTTCATATCAATTGAAACACTTTGTTTTCATAATATCAAAACATTTCATGTGGGCTTTGACCTTTTTTCTGTTTTCAATTTTTTTGTTCAATCAGATTAATTTGACGATTAAAGCAAAAACAATTTTTTGCATTGGAAAATCAGAAATTTTCATTTTGATAATTTCAGACTTTTTTTGCTAACATGTTTCAAAGTTGAAAAATTCATTCAACCCTATTTTGTGAACAGTTTGTTTGGATGAATCAGCATTTTCCTACCAAAAATGATTCAGTAAAAAATTCCCAATCTTCTTGATTATCCCATACATTGAAGAAACTGCATCAGGCAATGCAACTGAAAAGTCTGAGAGGTAGGAGAGGGCAAAAGGGATGAATGATTTCATTTTATTTCACCACATTTTTCAGTTCATATCATTCCAAACTAGTTTTTAGGAGTGGTGATAAAGAATTTCAGTTGCCTTCAACAGGCATAGAATAGCTGAGAGAAAGCAAAATATCCAAATCCCTTGAGTCTTCAAATCTCTAGAGCGCAAATCTTTGCTCATGCTGCTGTGGGAGCTCTGCCCCCATATGGAATCTGGATTTGAGAAAACAACTCATGGAAAATTCAAAGCCTTAAAAAAAAAAGTTCAGTTCTGAAAATGGGCAAAGGTTCACAGGGGCAGCGAGTGGAGTTAGATTTGTGCCTAAAGTACAGCACAGGGATTCAGAATATCTAATTTCCATTCTTAGATCCGTCTTGGATATTATTTTGTGAATCTGAACAAGTCTCTTAGCCACTCTCTCGTTCACTTGCCTTATCTGAGAAATGGAGGATAATAGCACCCTCCCATGCCAGAGTATAGTGAAGCTTAATTATGCAATGTCTAGACACCATGATGCACTACAAGTAGACAGAAATCTAAAATGGATAGATGGAGAGATAGAACATATGGACTGAGAAAGAGAGAGTGAGAGAGCGAGAGAGAGATTAATGTTTGCTAAATGCTTTGAATTCCTTGGATGTACAGTACCATATAAATGAAATAAATTATTCTTTTGGTATTTTTTTTCCAAACTGATTTACTTATCCACTGTCTGGAGGATTTTAAAGATAGTCCAGCTTTCCTCCAGGTAACTCTTCTCTTGGGGTTTTGAAGCTGAAAAAGGACTGAATGTTTAGACTTAATACTGTGAATACCTTTTTTTTTCTGTTAAGAGGAAATTGATAGACACTTTCCCATGAGACTCACTATAGATGTGGTTACTTCCCTAATGATTATTCCATATCAAGCCCACTCTATTAAAGAGGTGCTAAATTAAAAGGCTGCTGTTTGAAGCAAAAGCTACAAACTGAATTTCAAACACCTAATAAGATACTGAAAATTACCTCAAGCTTTCAAATGTCACATACTTTAAAAATACAAATTAGACTGGAAGTGCAGCCCAGCCATAATTAACACTATGATGTGTTCAAATAATCAAACATTATCCTCAGAGGAATCTATTGAAGGAGATTATTATGAACGATAGTTCACTAATCATTATGTGACAACTATTTTTTATGTCATTGATCTAGACTGCCTTGTCTATTTTGTCAGTGTCGCTAGGCATCTTTTTTTAAAAAAAGGTGATATTTTCCCCCACACAGAGACAGCTCGTCCTACAGCTCCAATTGATGTCAACCTTTGCTCACAGTTATCATCTGCACACAGCCAGGCTTCATTTTAAATCAGAGAAGCGGGGATAAATAAAACTGGATGGCTTTCAGTTCCAATCACGTCCTGTTTTACCTCATGCCAGCCAATAAGTTATCATGAAATAATGGATTTTTATCTGTGAAAGTGAAAGAGCAGGTTTAAGATTTTCAAATTAAAAAAAAATTCTCATGCATCTCTTATATGGTGTAAAGAAAGAGTTCTTATTGCAAGGAAGGATGGAAAAGTTTGAGGAGTTTTATTTTTTTATTTTTTTAACAATAGAAAAGAATGATTTTGGAAAGAAATGAAAATGAGACACTCTCTGCATATTTTGCATTGATAAAGAGACATTGCAGATCCCAGATTTTGCCAGTCTTGGAAATTGAATTTTGCAGCATTATGTCCCACCTTCACCCTAGAAAAATTCTCTCCAGTTCATAAAGCATGACACAGACGTAAACTCCAGAGAGAGCTAAGGGTATCAGTCCTCCTCGATCTTTCCCTTTCTATCAAACATAAGCAACTTCAGCAATCTGACCTCTGTTTTTAAAATATATTTCTTTAATACATATCTCCAAGCACAACAACATAAAACAGAGTGAGAATTATTGCTCACCCCTTGGTGGGTTTTAATCTAATTCTTAAAAAATTAAACAAAAAACATGAATAAGAACTGGATCTACCCAAGCATGTACTATGTTGCACTAGTAACATTCACTAGAGTGAATATCACTGATGAGTTAGCTTTCAGAACACACAAGCTATTGAAGGAAACACACAAACTATGGAAATCCACATACAGTATAATAATGCCATGAGAACCAAGCCCCACGTTAGCCTGGAACTCAAAATGAACATATCCGGAATGGTATCCAAGATTCAGTAAAGTTTCACATGACTTTCTAAAAGAATTTTTAGTTTCACATATGCATCTACTCTTCCTAGTTTTACCAGGACCAAAAAAAGATTATGCAAAAATACCATGTGATGTAGGCTGTTCTCACAAGAATTTAAGTCCATTTGTTCTTACCCAAGAAATTCAGACAAATTTTTCCAAGCTAAGATAAATAACAGCTTTGAGGTTCCCCAATTCTGAAGGCAGTGTGTTGATCATTGCAGACAGCTGTGCCACCAAGAGATGATGCTGTATGCAGCATCTTGTATGTTATGTTGTTTTCTCTTGTGCTGGGATGGGAAGAGGGTGAGATAAGAGCAAGTTAAGTCCCCTCTGTGGTGCTGGAGTTGTTCCTTGAAGCGCTACAGTATATTCCTGTGATTTTGATAAGCATTACAATAAAAAGGATGGGGAATCCTGTGACATGTTGAAGACTCAGGGCATGACTACACAGAGGTGTTTTTTTCAAAATAACTCACGTTATTTCAAAATAACAAAGTGAGCATCTACACAACAAACCCATTATTTTGAAATAATTTCAAAATAACGGATGTCTTATTCTGGATTTTGTAACTGTCATTTCACAGGGAATAGTGCCTATTTCAAAATAATTATTTCAAATTAGGGCATGTGTAGACAGCGCAGTTGAGGTTATTTCAAAATAAGTGGCCTCCAAGGCTTCCCACTGGTGCCCTACTGGCCACTCTGTCCACACTCATCAGGACTCTATAGTTCCCTTCCTTTGCAGGTTTTAAAGCTGAAGACTCAGGGAAACAGTGTGTGGCACACAGCAGGCCCAACTCACACTGTGCCACACAGCAGCACACAGTTCTGCCTACCCTACTGCCATGGCAGACCACAGTGTTAAAGCTGAGCCACCCACATCTGCCAGCACAGCTCCAGCCAGCTCCCGAGCCCTTGCTTATTGGTGGAGGAGGCAGGCCCCATCCTGGACTTGTGTGGAGATCCTGGATCTCAGAGATCTGGAGAAATGAGGCCAACCTCCAGGATCGCCTCACCAGGTACAGGAATGCTGATCTCTACAGCCAGATGGCCACGAGCTTGGGCCAGAAGAGACACAGCCGCACCCAGGAGCAGGTGCAGATGAAGGTGAAGGAGCTCAGGCAGGCCTGTACCAAGGCCAGGGAGAGCAGCTGCCACTCAGGGGTGGCAGACCTGCCAGTACTTTGACGAACTCCACTGCAGGAGGGGAGTCATTCCCTCCCCCACTTGTTGTGGACTCCCATTGTCACCCTCCTGGAGGACAGGCCTGCAGCGAAGGAGCAGGAGCAGGAGCAGGATTAGGCCATGGATTCCACAATGCCCGTCAGCCAGGATTTCACCCTGTCCTTGGAGTCAGTACCATCCTCCTAGAATGTCGTTCAGGGATCAGATGACACAGGGGAAGGCCTCTCAGGTGAGTTCCATAACTGTTCCTAGACACACACAGGAAGAGGCACTGGGTGGTTAGGAGCTGCTTGCTCCTCACTTGGCCTTCTTGGCCTGGCCATCGTGCAGCAGCCTGTGCACATGGAGCACCAGTCCAGAGCACACAGCCCCAATGAGGCTGCCTAAGAGGACCCTTGTGCTTCTACTCTCATGGTTTCTGAAGAGTCTGCCTTACTCCCAACTCTGTGGTGGGATACACCACTAAGGAGGATGGGGTCAGAGATATACACACACACACAGCAGTGCTGCACACAGCACATGGTCAGGCCTACACTTTTGGGGCAGCATCCACTGTCAGGCAAGCACGGCAAGGTGGAGGACACCAAGCCCCTGCTAGGGGAGCCTGCTGGGAAGAGAAGAAAGTGGAGGGGACCCCAGTAGCACCCTCCCCAGCAAGCAGTGTCTGTTGCTCACACACACTTCCCCCCAACATTCTCCCCCACATCTCCTCCAGTGGGCAGGGATAGAAATTCTCTCCCTGCAGGATGCCACCACTTCCAGTCCCAGTATGTGCATGGGACAGACGGAAGCTAAGCCACCCTATCTCCTCCTTCCAGCCTGCAGGCTCCTGGCCTGGCCAGCACCTTCCCATACCTGCTCATCCCCAGGACTTGGGGGTAGCAGAGCCCCTCCTGGGGATATCTGTGCCCCTGCAGGAAGGGGCTCACTGCGTAAGCCATAGATGGCCTTGCTCCAAGCACATCGGCTTTATTGGACCGAGACCTTTTGGAGTCAGCTTAGAGATGACGGCTAGGTTTCAGGCATCCTGTCTCTTGGAATGACTGCCCTTCTCTTTGATCTTCACAGCTGGACCAGCTGTGAGAGAGGCACCTGCAACACTTCCTGTGCCAGCCTCCTACCCCCATGGATGCTGCCACTGGAATTGAGAGCATAAGGGCCTTAAGTTGGAACATGTCATCTACCTGTGTGGCCTCCAGCACTCTCTGGACCAGCAGGACCAGCAGTGGAAAGCAGAACAGAAGCTGCATCGCAACACTGGGTTGGAGCTGGCCCAAGAGGCCTGCAGCATGCACGTGGCATACGCAGCTGCTGTGGACCTCATTGTCACTGCATAGAGCAGCACCCCCCACTCCTGCTCCTGCTCCTTCTCCCCCTCCTACTCCAGCTCCCACTCCCGCTGCCGCTCCTCCAGCTTCTCCCCGTGATCCTCTGGCTTCTCCCCCTAACCTCCACCCCCGGGCCACTGAGGGCCCTGCCCAAGAGGCGGTGGAACTGCTTGAGGCAGGTGCCACTCCTCAGCCTTCCATTTTCCTGCTTCCCCCTCCCAGGTTCTTTCCCCGGTCTCTCTCCAGTTACATTTACTCTAAATGAAAAACACAGTAGATTCTTTGAAAACAAAAGTTTTGGTTTATTTTATCAGAGTGGGAGGGTTCAACAAAGGGGGAAAAGAGAGGAGTGGGGAGGGGAGGAGAGGCAGGAGGAGAAAAGGCACAGAGGGGCAATGCAGAGACCCCTTGTGGGGAGGCCCGGAGGAGAGTTTCACAGGCGGTCCTGGCTGAAACTCTTCCTCAAGGCCTCCTGGATGTGTATAGCCCCCCGATGGGCCTGTCAGATGGCAGCCATGCTCGGCTGCTCAAAGGCCCTAGTGAGCCACTCATCTCCTGCCCACCACCCTGGCAAGAACGTCTCTCCCTTATTTTCATAAATATTGTCCCACCTGTGCAACGTTTCACATGCCTAGGTTTAGGAGGATGAGGATGCAGCAGAAGCTATCTTTGAGACACTTGAAAATGCTCTGCCACCCCTGCTGAGCCTGGCATTGAAACATTTCTTTGTGAGTCCGGGTGTCCGGGTGAGTAGGGCTTCATAAGCTATGGGACCAAGGGATAGGCAGCGTCCTCCACTACGCACATCGGCATGTCCATGTCCTTGACCCTGATGGTGTGGTCAGGGAAAAATGTGCTGGTGTGCATCTTCTGGAACAGGTTGAAGTTTTGGAAGATGCGGGCATTGTGCGCCTTCCCTGATTGCCTGACATTAATGTCCATGAAACAGCCACGATGTCCTGCAGGACCATAGAAAAGTACCCCTTCTGGTTGATATAGTCCGATGTCCGGTAGTTGGGGGTTCAGATGTGGACATGGGTGTCATCAATGGCCCCCCTGCAGTTGGGGAAGCCAATGGCAGCAAAGCTGCTGACAATGGGGTCCATGTCACCCAGGAAGATGAGCCAGCACAGCAGGATGGTATTGGTAGCTATCACCACCTATAGAAGGAGAGAAACAGGGCATCACTGGGTTATCAGGGCCCTCAAGATGTCCCTGAGCCCAGCCCTCCTTCTTCCTTACACCAGGCCCAACCCCAGCTAACACCCTCCACTGGCAGGGTGTTGTGAATCTGGGAATGAAAACCTTCTGGGGAGGTAGCTTTCACCACCCGCTCCCCTAAGAAACCCCATTCCAGAATTTCACCACCCTCCCAATAACATAGTAAGAGAGTCACACTGTATGACCATGACCCCCATACCAAACTGGTTTCTGATGCAGTGGTAGTTGTCTGGCATGGTCAGCTTCCACAATGTGATGGCTACCTGCTTCTGTAGGGGGATGGCGGGTCTCACGCTGGTGTACTGTCGCCTGAGGGCAGGGGCAAGCCACTCGCACAGATACAGGAAGCTGTCTTTCTGCATGTGGAAGTTCTTCAGCCATTGCTGGTCGTCCCTCCACTCCATGATGATTCGGTCCCACCAGTCAGAACTGGTGTCCAGTTGGCAGAAGTAGCAAATGCACAGTATGCATGGAAAGGTGGGAGGGGCTGCGGTGCATGAGCAGGACACGGAGAGAGGTGAGGAAGTGCCCTGGCTTCTTACACTATGTCTGGAGAGAGCTGAGTGCTAAGAATCACATTGATAGGAGACAATATGCTGAGTGATAAGTATACAAAAATAGCTGCTAAGAATTGCCAAGGAGAGGAGACCTAAGCATGGCTGGCCTTTTGAAGTTAGGTGGCCAATTCTGCTCTGGAGTGAAGCACCTATTTCTCCTTGGGGATTTACAGTCATGCACTCTCTGTTACTTTGCACTCTCTTGGAGTTCGTTTCCTTAGTCAGATCATCCCTTTTTTTCTCTCACACACAAAGCCTAGCAAGAGATCTGCCTCCCAAGAAGCTCAGCAATTCAGGCACCTCCACTGGGGGTGAGGAGGGAGACCTATTTTAAATTTTGTGCCCTGCCTACTTTGGGGCAGGGATTAGAAGTCAGGAATCCTTGGGGGAGTGCCCGTCCCACCGGGCTATGGAATTGATTTCTAACTTTCTCTCTCTTGCCCAAAGAATATTTAATACTGAGTGGAACAGTTTTCACACAAAAGCTTGAAAGAAGCTGAACATAACATATCCAATAGCCAAGGGATTTCACTCCTCTGGAAGTATGGTTAAACTACATCTCTTTGTCGGAAAAAGCTACACAAAATGTGAAGCACATTTTGCGTAGCTTTTTCCGATACTTTTGTTGGAAGAGGCTTTTCCTACATTTGGCTCATCTAGACTGAGACAAATGTCAGAAAAAAACCCTCTTTCAAAAGCCCCCTTCTTCCTTGTCGAACACGGAATACAAGGACTTCCAAAAGAGTGTGTTTGCAAAAGACGGTTTTGCAAAAAAAGCAGAAATGCAAATGTGTTCCTTGGACATGGCGGAGATTTTTCAGGATACCTTCGGTATTCCAAACCCTCCCCCCACAGTCTAGCTGTGGGATGTGGGATGTCCAAGTTCAAGTCCCTGCTCTTAATTACCCTGGGAGAATGCTGTAGCCCCTGGGCTATTTGCTATTTTGGGGGAAGCATGCATCCACCCACCCAGATCTGGTTGCTCCCAATTGTTTTTGTGGTGGTAAGGCATATCCTAGGTATGCCTATTGGATTGGGTCCCCCAAGGAAGATAGGTGTGGGGATGGCTAGTTTGTGAACCCTGCCAGGTCTTGGGTGTCAACAACTCAGTGGCATTAGGATAAAGGCAATTTTGTGCAAGGACATGAACAGAAACTCAGGCACCTAAGTAATTCAGGCTCTTACAGGATTGGGTGGCAGTTAAGCTAGGCTTCTGGGAATCTGAGCGGTATTTAAATTCTGGGTTTAGGTCTCTAATTCATGTTTTGGATCTAGCCCAATGAGCCTGTCCCACATACCTTCTTCATAACAACTGGCATGAATTGCAGTCCTTGTTCTTTCTCCTTGCTCTTGACACTGGTCACTACAAGGGACTTGACAATGGCTCCAGCCCTCCATCAACCTATCTCAGAAAAAGTGATCATCTGAAGAAGGAAATACAAGTTGTAACCCTTTAAGGGTCTTATGAATAGATTCACTTTATTTGAGAGGCCACAGCAGCTTACATCTTGTTATTTACATTGTTCCCACTACTTACTATATTATAGAATGTATACTATACATACTAGTATAATATATAACATTGAGTCATCACTGTGCACTTCAAATAGGGAAAGGTTTAAAACATAAACTGTGCTTTCACATACAACCAAGAGTTGCACAAGTATATGTAAGAATAACGTTGTCATATAGGAATAGAGATGTAACCGTGATAGTCTGGTCTTGCTGAAACAAAAGACTAATAAGTCTTTAAAGTGCTGCATAGTCCTGTCTTTTGTCATATAGGGTGTGTCTAGACTACAGGGTTTTGTCGACAAAAGTGGACTTTTGTTGACAAAACTATACCTGCATTTACACTACCGCCGAGTTCTGTCGACATAACATCAACAGAACTCGGCAGTTTTATTGACAGTGGTAAACCTCATTCTACGAGGAATAACGCCTTTTGTCAATGCCTTTTGTAAAAAAATTTGTCAATTTTTCAGAGTAATGTCAAGAAAAGGCACTATTGCATCCACACTGTGCTTTTTCAAAAAAGAGCATCTACACTCTCTGTCGAAAAAGTGGCTTGCTTTGTCGACAGAACTGGCTGTAGTCTAGATGCTCTTTTTTGACAGAGGCTTTGTCAACAATATCTGTCAACAAAGCGTCTGTCGACAAAAGCCTGTAGTCTAGACATACCCATATGTTCGAACAAATAGGCAAATATTAGAATATCCTTATTATTGCTACTGAAAAATGAAGATTTTAAAAATTCAGCCACAAAAAGGCACTTTAAAAGTGCAAAGAAATTCAGTTACATGCTTCTCATTTTGCACTGTGGCACTAGACTATAATACCAAAGGAGGAAAAGCTAGGAAAGTTTGTCTCCATATAAATATTGTAGCCTACTACTCTTTGTTAACCAGTCCAGCAAAACCTATGTCTCCTCTTCCTAAGGGCAGAATTCAGCCTGTTTTCCACAGAGAATAATACTTGTATTTCTTTTAAGCACTAATATTTATGTTAAATATACATGGAGAGAGAGAATGTGTCTTTTGAATGGACCCAAGCTTAAAAGCAAAAATTTTTATATGAGTTTTAGCTCATCAGTTAGTAGATTAACTAGAAGTAGTTCATTTTAAAAATGAGAGATAAATGTAACCACATTCAACATCGTATTGAATAAAAGCCTTTAATAATTGCTTTTTTCCAACCCTGGTGTGTCTCCCCTTTGGACCTCACTGTAAATTTATATAATGGGCCATAAAAGGGGAAGTAGCCAGCACATGGAATCATCCACAAATCATCTTTTTAAGACATTAGGTGACTCATTTTCAAGAGCTGTCTCTTTTCCCCCTTATACTTGATTTCAGCTCATTAGCACCACCCTGTGTTAGCCTAAGGATCTTGTTAATCTTGGCACTGGAGTAGATTGAAATCAAAACCCATTTAAAAGTTTTAAAACCATTACTCAGAACAGTGCAAACATAACAATGCATCATGAAACAGTTTAAATCACTGTAAATCATTCCATGGACCAAAAATGACAAGCCTCAGGAAAAATAAAACAAAAAACAAAACAACCAATGATTAGAGATAGTGTGAATTTACTTGTAACACATGAGACAAATTATTTTGGATACTTCCACTGCTCAATAAAATCATTGCATTGCACCTTTTGCTGTAATTTTTATTGTATGATTACAGCTTGCTCCAATTTTTAATGCACATACTGCTAAACCTTTTCATCATGTCAGCACTAGTTCAGATTTCAAAGCAATATATAGCAAGATCTACACTCAGTGCTCATAAGCTTCTCATTTACTCTTTAAATCTGTAATATCCCAAAGCTGGTAATTTTCCTTGCTGTGCATGCAGTGAAAATCTCCTCTTTCCTCATGTGTAAATATCAGCTCCGTGTAGTGTACAGATGCTTTCTGTAAAATGATAAAGAAAAAGGGGTAGACTCTCAGGTTGGATAAATTCATGTAGTAGCTCAATTGAAGTCAATGGAACTATGCTGACTTACATGGGCTGAGGATCTGGCCATGTAGACTTAGAACATATAGGGGTACCTGCAAGCAAAGTGTATGAAGAAGACCTCAGAAATTTTTAGTACAAAAGCAGAGCTCAGTATAAAACCAAAGTTTCATGATCGTATAATTCTATTGCATGGGCGTTAGTATGTTCTGATATGTTTACATACTCTATACTTCCTAAGGTTGCTGTCAGGTTTAATTAATCGATATCTGTAAGGCATTTTGAGATGTTTCAGTGCTTGGTGCTATTTAAGTGCAAAGAATTTTTTTCTACTTTATTCCATTTTTTTTGTATTGGAAATGTTTTCATTTGAAGGTTTGAAATTCCAGTGTGATTTTTCTGCTATCTCAGTCTGCAGATAATGGTGAGGATATATGGTCAGTTGCAGCATATAGGTGGGTTACTGTGCAGAATGCAATGGCATGAACAAAACAAGTGAAAAGCTTATCAGTTACCAGAGAGATCTGAAACTGAGGAGATTTTTTTTTCATAAAACGCTCAGAAATTTTGATTCACTCATTTTTCCCCATCACCACCCGAAATGGTAACATTTTGTGAACATTTCAATTTTGCTGATTAAAAATTTGCTGATTAAAATCTTTGCCTTCACAGTTAAAACAATTTAACAAAAAAGTCTGTTTTGTTGTGAAACGATCACTTAAAACGATACCACTTTAGCATGGACATTTCATAAAATACAGAATCATCTTCAAATTCTCCACAAGATGCAATATGCTCCAGTTTTGAGCATTTTAGATAAATATCTGAAGTGTTGTAAATATCTCAGGGTATGTCTACACTACAGCATTATTTTAAAATATCTTATTTCGAAATAGTTAATTTGAAATAAGTTATTTCGAAATAACGCATCTACACACAAAATGCATTTCAAAATAGCGTTTTGCTATTTCAAAATAGTGCATCCACACTGAGTGGACGCTGAATCGCATTTAAGGCCGGCCAGAACCAGGTCCGGCAGAGCATCAGGTCAGGAGTTCATTTGTGTGGCTGCTGCCTGAGGCTATCTGAGTCCTGTGCTTAAAGTGCCCGCCTCTGGACAGCCGGTTCTCAGGTTTCCCTGCTTGCTTGCCTACCTCGATGAGGGACAGTAAAGCATTTTGTCTCTGCGTGCTCTGATTGCCCTTACTCGGGACACCACAGCACTCTGCAACATGGAGCCAGACCTGCCCCATGGCACTCTGGTGCTTCTCATGGATGCGTTGCTGCAATCCTCGCTGCACTTTCTGCAAGCTGCCATCCAGGAGGGCCATCGGCGGCTGTCAGTATCCAGGAGGCCCTGCAGGAGAGCTTCCACCCTGAGGAGCACTAAGAGCCTCCTTGGTCTGTCCCACTGGGGGCTTGTGCCTCATTCCTCTCTCACGTCCTTCCACTTACCCCTCCCTAAGCCCCCTTCCTGATGTCAAATAAAAGACATGTATTTTCATGAACACAAACTCTCTTTATTTAACAAAACTGGGGGAGGAGGGGAAGAGGAGATGAAACTCTGGTGAGACTGGGGAAAGGAGGCAAGAGAGGGTAGAAAAGAGGGTGGGAGAGGGGAAGGGGAAACCTGGGAGGAGGGAGCTGGAAGGGGGAAGCAAGGGGAAGAAAGGGGAGGGGAAGCTCAGGGCTCAGCTATGGGGGTCTTGCTGGACCAATTTGATTGTCATGTAAACCTGCTCCTAGGTTCGCATGTGGCCTTGGGTGGCCAGGCTGGCAGATATCCTGCCATAGATGGCTGCATTCCTCCAGTGCCTGCCTTCTCTGGGCCCTTGCCGGCTCCTGGGAGCTGGCAGACTGCTCCTAGGGAGCAGTGGAGGACTGGCTGCCAGTGGCTTGCTGGCTCATGTTTTGGGGCTACTGGTTCAGGGGCAGTGAATGCTGGCTCTGGGCTGACAGGTTTGGAGCTGGCACAGGCACTGTGGCTAGAGTCAACCCCTTTAAGGGCTCCGGGGAGGGTGGAGGGAGAGGAGTGTTCTTGGTTGAGGCTGGAGTGGCCACCAGAGTACCCTGGGAAGGGCTGGAGGCCCCCTATTTTGATATAAGTGTCTACATAGAATTTATTTCAAAATAGCTATTTTGAATTTGGTGTTATTCCTCGTGGAATGAGGTTTACCAAATTTGAAATAAGCGCTCCACTATTTCGAATTAATTTTGAAATAGCGGTTTGGCTGTGTAAATGCTAGTAAAGTTATTTAAATAACTTTGCTGTGTAGACATACCCTCACTTCCCACTGTTTCTGGTGAACATGGAAGTGCGATTATATTTAGAGGAGGAAAAAGGAAATCTGGGTTTATCAACATGAATCATTTTAACTCTATCAGAGCGGAAAACAATAAATTGGGATTCTAGAATAGAGTATTCGGCCAGTGGATATTTCATCTGCATGACCATCCTCCTTTTTTGATACCATTATATCATACTGAAATATGGCCTCAAAAAGTGTTCCATCTTCCAGAAAATTATTTTTGAATGTAGAAATCTATAGCAAGAATATAATTCTGTATTAAAAATCAGATTGGTGTAAGAATCTGGTAGCTAAGGCAGATTTCTGTCCTGTAGGAAAGTGCATTAATTGGCCACAGTGGCTGACAGTAAAGTGTGACCGTGTGGGAGGAAGAGTGCTGCTGCTTTGGTCAATTTTTATTTTGTATCTCCCGTATTCTTGTATTGGTCAATCTATATCAAGAGTTCCTTGAGCTTTGGATATGTTAGAAATGAGGACCTGTCACTGTGGGCTGTCTAGCTATCAGACAATTAAAGAACACAGTGGGATCACTGATCATCTGATTGGCTAAGACAGTCAGATGACTTACTCTTAATCCCAGAAGCTGCAGAGCATCAATGGCTGTTCAATGCCCATGCCCATGCACTCTCTGCTTCTCTGTACTCATTTGACTCCAAGCCCTGCTGCAATCTTGTTCCAGTCCTCTCCCAGTCTTGCTCCTACCTTGGAATCAGCCCTACTTTTGCCTTCCCTAACTTCTGGCATTCGGTCTCTGACTTCCCATTCTGAACTTTGCCTCTAATCTCTGTTTCAGTCTCTGCTTTGACCCTGAGCTTTGGCATTTGAATTCTGACCACTAGACCTGACTGCCTACATCCCAGTCTCCTGATAGGCTTGTACCATTTGTGTAAGTCTGAAATTGAAATAAACAGCTATAGAAAGATTCTCATTTTCTGATAAACTCTACAGAAGTTTTCCAAAAGTGGGACTAGCACCTGGACAGTTAAACTATAAAAGAATGCAGAATTGTTTAAGGTGTGCCCATTGCATTGTGATAGAGACCAGAGTTAGGCTTCTATTTCTTAAACTCTTGCCAGGCACTTAAAACTCTCCTAAATCCTTACTGCCCCAACAGTAAGCCAATGAGGAACTGGAAAATGAACTAGAGAAACATTAGGAGCATATCACTTCAAATCCTAGTTTATGGAATTGGTTTTACAAATGTACGTTCCATAATGCGCATCCTCAGATATCTTTGGAAGAAATTATTGGAAAGTTCTCTGATGCTGGATGACATTCTCATCCAATGGAATGTCACTTATTTTACATTGTGTTATTGAAGGAAGAATCTGGCCCTTTATCCTTAGCGGACAGAAAATGGATTTAATAAAGGGAACAGTCTACTGAAGTCTTATGACTTCAACTAGAGAAATAGATAAATATATTTTCAATTGGTAAATACGTAGTGCAGTTACACCTTTCCTGAGTCACCGTGTTAGTTCCTCTGAACTTTGTGGCCTAGCGATAAAGTGGAAAGATCTTCTCTTTGCCTGTACTGTCAGAACACTTAACCCAGAATTAGAGTAGCTACAACCACTGATTCAATCCCTTGTTGAATTTCACTTGTATTTTCTCCCAAATAGCTGCCTCTTTGAAAGCCTGAGGGTCATTTAATGTCTGTGCTTTGTTAGTAATGGGTTTTGTTAAAAACAAAAATTGTCAAGGTAAAGGGTATGACCTCTTCTATTCTCTGGTTAGAGTCCTGTGTTGCAGTACTGTGCTTCATTTGTTACCTTACTGCACTTCACTGGAAAAGGTAATTACAGTTAAAATTAAACTCTATAGACTGTGTCCCGCTGCCTTTTAACAGCTAGACACGAAAAGAAGCCAATTCCTATGTATTCACCTCTTGTTTAGAAGATTCATGTTTACCTAATGTGAAGTCAATATTATTATCCTGAAAAGAGTTAGGGTATGGCTAACAATCCATCAGGGAGTGTTTCTTTATAGCCCTGATGCTACGCTCTAGTGGCTCAGAAACCATTTAACTGTGCTAAGATTCTGATCTACCTTTGCCCATCAACATTCGAAACATCATTTATGTAATCGTAAATGCTTGACAATAAAATATTTCATTGTGTTTAACAGTCAGATATTTTATAGATGGAGAAGAGAAGAATGAAGCACCAATGTATGAGATGAAAAAAATACAAAGACAATAAACATGTACTATGTATATTTATGTAGAATTCCTATAGAGTGAGAGTTTGATACAAGTTTATTGTCTTTGTATTTTCCCATCACATCCATTGGGACTTCATTCTTTTTCTCTCTTTTCCATTTAAAAAGCATGCTGTTTTTTGTTGGTGAGATGTGTATTTGGGATTGTGGGACATTTTGTCATGGAAGGAGAGATGTTTAATACAATAGAGATGTTCAATGTAATACAGATAGCGCTGCTATATTATACAATGCATCTGACATGTGGAATTAAAGTAAGAGAAAATGCATATTCTGGAATACAGAGACTCTGGTCTTTATGTGGGACCAAGTTCTGCCCTTTCTACTTCTGTGCAGGTTTCATGTAAAGCTCAAAACATTCTGCCAACATTAATGAATGATGCCTTGCCACACTTTTGTGAAGAAAGAAATAAAATCAGTCTTTCACCATTTGAAGGAGAGATTTTTTTTTCGAAAGGATTTTGAAAGCTTCCCCTGAAGAAACTAACATACAGAGAGGTTAATGGCTTAGTGTGATGGGGTGTGTGCCGTGCATTGGCCCTGTAAGTGCTGAGTTGGGCCAGATGATCCCAATCAGCCCATTAGGCTGCAGATAGCAGAGCTTTAGGCTGGAGGCTACTAATTAGAGAGAAGCTCACCTGCAAGGGGCAGGTGCAGTTTCTAAAAAGGCAGAAAATTGGAAGCAGAGGGAGAAGTTTGCAGTTACTCCCTGGGAGAAGGGAGGAGTATTGGGTCTGGGAGTGGCAGAGATTGGTTACCTAAAGTTACTCATTTGGAAGAGGGAGTGAAAGGACTGGCAAATCTAGAGGAGTGGAGAGGGCCAGGAAGTATAGAAGTGATTCACTCAGGGAAAGGTAGCAAAGTGAGGATAATGGACCTTAGGAGCTGGGTAGAAAGCCAGAGAAGAGGGTGGGTCTGGGTTCCCTGGCTACTGGCTCTGTGAGGCAGTGAAACAGGAGACTTCCTGGGACTGCTTGAGAGTGGAAACTTTGATTCTCCTTCAGGGTGGGTGGTGAGATGGCCGGAGTACTGCATCACAAAAAGGATGCTGCAGTTATTGGAGCAAGAGAAAGATTCCAGAAAAGAAACTGGTAGGTTGTACCTGCCAGGAGTGTCAGCCAGACTGAGCTAATCCCAGAATCACCAGAAGGTGGAATCTTCCAGCAGTGTGTGGCGCAACCTATTACTTACCAGTGGACATACAGGCAGAGCACACAATAGAAACTAAATCTCCTGATTCCTGTTTTTAGCCACTAGACAATTCTTCTGTTAGGCCAGCAGGAGGGACAGGTGTGCATTTAAGGGCCACATTTTCTCCTTTGTCTATAAGCAATCATAGTAAAGACTCACTGCATGAGATGAAAAAGCTGTTATTTAAATAGTTCAGACTCCCTATAGGACTTTTCAAGAATAGTCCTGGTCTAGCAGTAATAAGGAAGTCAGGCTGTAAAAATGTTGGGCCTGGTTCTGCTCTCATTTACACTGTTGACATGGATGGTGTTATGTCTGCCTTACTGGTACAGTGGTTGGAGTCATGAGGAAAAAAAAAGCTTTTTTTTTTCATAACGGTAGTTCGAATTAGGATCTTTAATTTGAACTACCTACTCTGTGCTGCGTGTAGCCACGGGCACGGAGTTCAGACTAAGGGGGATTTAAAAATGGTGGCACCCGGGAACATGCAAATGAAGCCCGGGATATTTAAATCCCGGGCTTCATTTGCAACTCCGCTTGCCCTCATTACCTTACCTAGCTCGAACTAACGAGCTAGTATAGATGTACCCTCTGTGACAAAGCTGTGCCACTTCCCATAGCTCTCATTGCCAGGAATGGAGAATTGCAACCAATGAGAACTGTGAGCAATTGTACTTCCAGAGGGTCAGGTAAATAAAGCATGCAGTGGCCCATTCTGGGCTAACCCTGGCAAACTGCATCTGGCATATCGGCTGCTTATTGCCCACCCCTCTCTTTGGTGCTGAGCTGCTGAAATTAATGGTGGAAACTTAGGTCTTTAGGGAATTTAGACACCTACAGGGTTAGGCAACAGCTGAGCAGTAGTTTTGTGAATGCCTATGATGTTGGAATGTTGAACTCAGGGATTTCAAGAACTAATTTCACACTTTAGTCTTTGTCATCTTTCTAAGAGGCTTGAATTGTCCATTTTTTGCCATGTTCATCTTTTAATGCACAACCTAAAATATTTGCCTCGGGTGGAAAGAAACAATACTGCCAAGCAGTGCACAAACTGCTAAAATTCTGCTGGATAAGGGGAATTTGCCTTTATTTGGTAGCAAAGGAAGAATCACTAAAAATAATGAGATTATTTTTGTCTCCATTCTTACTTTTTAGTAATGCATTGTAGTCTATTTTTTCCTGCTAGTAGACATTACTGTTACATTTATTCTTTGATATTAACAATGTCACATTCCGAAGACAAGGTCATTTAACCTATATTTGGCAGGCAAACACATAAAGCTGCAAGATAGCATGTAATGCAAACTATTTTCAAATTGGGCTCAGGAATTAGAGTGACAGAATGAATGAACTGCAGATTTGAAGAGCAAACATTTAATGTAGTATGTTCGACACTGGCCAATTTGATTAGATTAAACACCATATTTTCATGCAAGGTGTAAATATTGAACTGTAGCTGTATGCTGTTGTTCAAAGCTGTTTGCCTGGCTGAGATGATTAAATAAGGGTTAATAAATATAACCTCTGTTAAATCTTCTATAACCAAATTTATCTCTCAACGTCACCTATTGTAGAATTAATAGCTAAAGCTGGAATTGTGAGACAGGATATGTAAGCACAATATCGCTTGAGCAGAGTATTTGTTCAGAATAGGAGTTGTAGTTGATTGACAGTCAGAACCAATGCACTTGTTCACATGCATTAACCTGGACAGAAGAGAGGCAAGGGCAGCCTGACCATCCCATGGGTGTTATAATACAGTCTGATACACAGGTTGCGTGGTATCTTGGCCTTCATTTCTTTATATAAATACCAGCAGGAATTGCTTTAGGTCTAAAAAATAGTTTGTTGTGTTTGTGATGGGTTTCCCAGCGTGCAACCTGGATGTAGGGTATTCTTGAGTCCTGTGTCTCACCAACCTGGACTTTCTCTCATACTGTGAAAAGCTGAAAACCCCTCTGAGTCTTGCATTTCCACTCACACAACCATTCACAGGCAGGGACACACCCAAATGAATTACATGAATGCTTCATCAACTACTCATGAACCAACCATAGAGAGGCTCCAGACAATTCCCCACAGCTTCCCAGCCTAGCACCCCAGAGCTGTAGCATCTTGCCGTGATTAGAAGGCTGATCAGTTTAAATTTATTACCTACTTCAGCCCTCCCTCAATGTGGAGAGGACATGCACCAGCTTTTGTATATTAAGATGATTTGCCAGGCACTTCAAGCAAAAGCCACTATTTTAGGTAACATATAAAACAGAATTATTAACTAAAGAAAGATTTTAAATGATTATAAGTCATAAACCTGCAGATCAAAGATGGGCACCTAAGAAGTAAAAGTAAAATTGCAATTTGAGCTCTATAATCAAAACAGGATTTGAATCAAGCAGTGTCTCACCCTGATGGTACAGATCATTAATACACAAGCTGGGATTTTCCTTTCCAGGTTGGGACCACCTCCCCCATTCAAAAATTTTGGTCTTTGGATGTGTTTTGAGGGGAGTGAGGACAAATGATGATATCAATTCCCCTCCTCCATAGGTTCTTTCAGCTTTCTGGAAAGATCTTTTGCATGATATGAATCAAGCCATGCCCATTTTCTACATGCTCCCTCTGAAAAGACTTCATTGTATATAGACATTGTGATATTCCTTGATAGGGTGGATTCGCTTTGATGGGCCATCCAAGCTGTCTCACTCCTCCATTGTTGTACCTGAAAGGCTGGGTTTGGTTATTTCCAGTCTTACAACACACATTTCAGTTACATGTCCATAACAAAACTTCATAACTTCATCTACAATGACTGTACATATGATCCAAGAGGATAACAATGTTCAACAGATCAAGGTTTTTAAAATGATACCTTCCTGATCATACTTTGTACAAAACATGTAATAATTATGAGATGGGAGTTTCAGGGTGATGCTTTCAGGCCCAGCATGATGCAGCATCTTTCAACACCATTGTTACAACACGAGGAAGAAGTCTCCCATCTTCTGCAGATCTCTTTAAGTAAAATACAGAGTGAAAATAAAGTGGACCCAGAGCTGTGAGGAAAGGACACAGTTCAGCTGACACAGTCCCTATATGCATTGAATGGGACAAAATGTACAATACCATCCAGGCCTATGATACTTTGTCATCATGAAGGAGCTCCCCGGTGACAAACACAGATTGTTTAGCTAGCATTACAGTTCATGCTTGAAAGCACTTTTGTGTTGGCACTAATAACTAAAGCAGAAAAAGAATTTCTATTGAAAGACTGATTTTTTTTTTGCATTCACTATTTAAAAGAGAAAGTATAAGATTCTGCCAATAAACCCAGACAATCAGAGGTAAAAAAGTTGTATCAAGCACATATTCTTCATATATAACAATCTAGGATGAATTTCTCCATTGCATCTTGAACCTGTGACATCCTGCTAAGGATAATCAAACACTAACTCAGCAAACTGATAGATCAGTGTTCTGTGTGAATTTGGGCTTTCTGATCACACAAGTATGGAGAAGTGAAACTCCTCAAATACCTAGGGGGAACTCCATTTAAGCCCATACTCCTTACTAACAGCCCAAAGCAAAGCCCATGGAAGTCCCCATAGGAAGGTTCTCATCTACTCTGGTGGACTTCAGGACAAGCCATAAAAGGCAACTTTGTTTAGTGCTCCTTAGTCACTTAGGCTATGTCTAAACTGCAACTTTAATTGACACAAGTTACATTGCATACAGCTGCCAAAGTCTGTTCACGCACTTTTGAACTTGGCAGCTTGCATCAGCACTTAACAGGGGTGCTTGTGTTGAGGCAAAGTGCAGTGCATCATGGGTAAGTGTCCAAGTGTGCCCCATGCTGCCATCTGGCACAGTGCAAGTTGGCAACTTTTTCACAGTGTTGTGGGATGGAAATGATTCACCCTGAGATCTTTGGAGCTAGGATTCAATTTCCTAGTATGTAACTTTTTCCATCACAAACTATCATCCAGTATTTCCTTGAAAAAAATTGGGATTTTTTTAAGTCCCCCATCGCTGACAGAAGTATAAAGCCTGCAGAACTCTGCATTCTCCTCACGAATATTCAAAATACAGGGTCTGTAGTTCTCCTATGTTTGCAGAGCCACAGAAAGTACTGCAACAACTGGGGCATGATGACTTCCTGGAGGACAGTTTGCTGAGGGACATAATGAAAAACAATTCAAGGTTGTTATTGGCATTCATGGAGCAGCTTCAGGCAGTGATATGCCAGTTCTGGGCCTGAAAACTAGCACTGACTGGAGGGATTTCATCTTAATGCAGGTGTGACATGACAAGTAGTGGCAACAGGACTTTTGGACATGAAAGGCCACATTCCTGGATCTGTGTGTCTATCTCTCCCTAACTCTCCAGCACCAGGGTTCCAAATGAACACTGCATTGACAGTGGAGAAGCAAGGAGTAATCATACTGAAGCTTGTAATGCTGAATTGCTACTAGCTACTGGGATATTACTTTGGAGTTGGAAAATCCACAGTAGACGCCATTATCATACAATTGCAAAGGGTCATTAATCATGTCCTGCCATGCAGGACTGTGAGTCTCAGCAATCTGTATGATAGAGGATGAATTTGCATCAAAGGGGTTCTCAAATTGAAAAAGGATGTTGGGTGGCATGCACATCCTAATTTTGGCACCAGCTGACTTGTCCACTGAAGACAGGAAGGGCTACTTTGCTGTTGCTATGGAAACACTGGTTGATCAGTGTGGGAGAATGATAGGGAAAATGCATGACTCTTGTACCTTTAAGAACATAAGACACAAAGCCTGCAAGTAGGGATAACCTCTCTATTGCCAGCAGATTACCATGGGCCATATTGAAATACCAGTAGTTATTGAGAGATCCAGTCTTTCCGTTGCTCCCTGCTTTTGAATCCTTTACTCTGGCAACCTTAAGAGCCCCAAGGAAAGCTTCAGCTACCAGCTCAGCAGTGCAGAATGACTCTGCACTTTTAGTAGTTTGAAAGGATTCTGGTAGTATGTATTCATTAGACTGGATCTTAGTGAGAAAAAATATCCCAATGGTTGTAAGAGCTTTTTTGGTCCTGCACAATATCTGTGGGTACGTCTACACTACAAAGTTAATTCGAAATAACAGCCGTTATTTCAAATTAACTTCAATAGCATCTACACATGCAAACCGCTATTTCGAATTTAATTCGAAATAACAGAGCGCTTATTTTGAATTTGGCAAACCTCATTCTATGAGGAGTAATACCAAATTCGAAATAGCTAATTCGAACTAAATGTTGTATAGACACTTAATTCGAAATAGGGGGCCTCCAGCCCTCCCAGGGAGCCCTGGTGGCCACTGTGGGCCAAACCAGGAAAACTCCTCTCCTCTCCCCCAGCCCCGGAGCCCTTAAAGGGGTAGAGTCTGGCCACTGTGCACATGCGATCCAGAGATCTGCATGCAGACAGCCTGACAGCTCTGCACCCAGTGGCCAGATAATGAGCTGGGCAGCCAGCACCAGTCCAGTGTCCCCTGCCCAGTCCCCCAGTGCCCAGGAGCCAGCCAGAGTTTGTAGACAGTGCATGCCTGCCTGGACTGGTGCAGAGATCATAGACCTCATTGAGGGGGAGGCCCCCAATGTCCATGATCTCCACATCAGTGGGAGGAATGCCGCTGTCTATGGCTGCTTAGCGGCCACCATGGCCCACAAGGGAAGAAGGTGCACCCCGGAGCAGATGCACCTGAAAATAAAGGAGCTCATGCAGGCATACACCAGGGCCACCAGGGGCAGCACTGCAGCATGGGCTGCCACCTGCCCCTACTTCCCCGCCCTCGACCAAATCCTGGGGGACGGGATGGTCTGCACCAGTCTGGGGGGCAGCGAGCCAGAAGCTGAGGGCCCTGACCCAGGAACAGCAGAGGGACCACCACCAGCTGTCCCGGCACCGGAGTCAGCAGGGTTGTCCGGGGAGGCCATACCATGGAAAGTGTCGGCACTGTCCCCTACCTGGGGTGGGGGACGGGGGGAGACCAGGGATCGCGCGTGTGGGCCATGCCTCCCATGGATCACGCAGCCACCTCTGCACCTGTGGGCATGCGCCGTGCCACCCTTGGGCAGGTGGCTCCAGCATCATGCCACACAGGGGCCATGGCCCGATAGCCACACGTGTGTGTGAATAGACCCGACACGCTCCCGACCTCGGGGCGGGACACAGCAGCATGCCCTCCCTTCACATGCCCCCTCTATACAGGGGCAGGGGACATCTCCCCCCAGCCCCAGCCGCACTATACACAGCACAGGGGCACAGGTGTGGTCTTGGGGCAGCTCCCACTCCCAGGCAGAGCTGGACATGCCGACCATGGACTCTCTGCAAGCACATTGGTTCTGACGGTGCAGGGCAAGGTCACTCTCACCTCGCAGGGGGGGCTGGGCATCATCCACTGTGTCTCCAGGAAGAACTGACCACTTCTCTTCTTTCTCTGCAACCGCACCAGCTGCTCGTGCAGGGCGCACCGCCATTCCCGGGACATGCTCCTGCACCCGTGGCCTCAGCAGGACCACCACCATGAGGCAGGGGTACCAAGAGCAGCACCTGCAGGCCCTGCGAGCCCAGACCCAGATCATGGAGCAGCGGGTGCAGGACGACCAGGAGTTCCAGTGGGAGCTGCTTGCCCAGGGTCATGCCATCTGTCACCATCTGCAGACCCTGGGGCAGAGTGTGCTGCCCCGTGCCGGTCCCGTGCCTGATGCCCCCCTAGCTACTGTTCCTACTCCCACTCCTGCCCCCTCCCACCT
>JANRFK010006697.1:21380577-21402749 GCA_030068395.1 Apalone spinifera
GCGGAGATCATGGACGTTGGGGGCATCCCCCCCAAACCTGAATAAGGTCCACGAACTCCACCCTGAATCAGGAAGGCGCCGCCTTCTCCAGCTCCTGTCAGGCTCCTGGGAGCTGGCAGACTGCTGCTGGGGAGCAGTGGAGGGCTGGCTCATATTTTGGGGCCCCTGGGTCAGGGGCCCCGGTGACCACTTCTGGCTCTAGGCTGGCAGGCTTGGAACTGGCACAGGCACTGTGGCCAGGATCTGCCCCTTTAATGGCTCCGGGGAGGAGAGAGGGGAGAGTAAGTTTTCCTGGTTGTACACAGAGTGGCCACCAGGGCTCCCTGAGAAGGGCTGGAGGCCCCCTATTTCGAATTAAGTGTCTACACAGCACTTAATTCGAAATAACTATTTCGAATTTGGTGTTACTCCTTGTAGAATGAGGTTTACCAAATTCAAATTAAGTGCTCCGCTATTTTAAATTAATTTGGAAATAGCGGTTTGCATGTATAGGTGCTATTAAAGTTAATTTGAAATAACAGCTGTTATTTCGGATTAACTTTGCAGTGTAGACATACCCTTAGTCTATAAGGTGCTACAGGACTCCTTGTCACTTTTGCAGATCCAGACTAACATGGCTACCCCTCTGATACCTGAAGCACATACTTATTCACAAGGGTTTGTATATGTTTTTGTAATTGTGTAATAGTCAGGGTTGGCTGCCAGCATGACTTACAGTAACCTAAGAGCAACTCTTGGACTAAGGTGTATCAAAACTGATATGCTGTCAGCTTTGTTAGTCTTCTTTATCTTGTGGTGACTTTATTTCTCATGAAAAGCTTTTTTAAAATTGCCTCAAAAAGAAGGGGGGCACTTACTTAGAATGAGATCTTTTCCCAAGTTTTTCATAAAGTGTTATTGGACTTTTATGCCTTACACTGGGTTTATTTAGGTTTGTTTATATCTTGATGTCTGGGAAACTAATATGGACCTCTGGGGATGCCAAAGGCACCCTCTTTTTTTTTCTGAGAAGCTTGTGAAGCAAGGGATCATAGGCAAATGTTTGACTTTTCTGGAGCTTTTTAACCGAGCAAACCACAGAAAAAGCAGCCAAGGGCATTGTCTGTCAGAAGGAGCAATTAAGAAATGGTGTCTGCCACGCTCTTGGACAGAGATGGTCAGCTGGTATAGACACAAGCGGTCCAAGACCTCCAGAGTTCTAATCCAGGCTGGCACAGTGTCACACTATGTGAAAATCACTTACTCTCTTTCTCAATTTTTCCACTGGTAAAACAGAGAGGCTGTGTCTAATTGGCATGATTTTGCACCTGCTTTTGCTAAAAAACATGCTGCCCGTCTACACTGGCAGGGAGTTCTTGCGCAAGAACACTGACGTTCTAATGTATGAAATCAGTGCTTCTTGCACAAGAACGAAGATGCTCCCGCTCAGGAATAAGCCCTCTTGCACAACTGTTTTTGCGCAAGAGGCCAGTGTAGAGAGGCAACATGAATTTCTTGCGCAATAAAGCCCGATGGCTAAAATGGCCATCGGAGCTTTCTTGCGCAAGAGAGCGTCTACACTGGCACGGATGCTTTTGTGCAAAAGCACATCTGTTGCGCAAAAGCACATGCCAGTGTAGACGCTCTCTTGCACAAATACTTTAATGCAAAAACTCTTGCGTTAAAAGCATTTGCGCAAAATCTTGCCAATGTAGATGTAGCCAGAGAGTAAATTTACTCACCTAGATAACAAGAGATCATGAGGATAAATTAATGGTTTTACCTTCTTCTTGTAAAAGGGCAAGCTGGTCTAGGGTGGGCTCAGCCCCAGCTGTAACCCATGTCCCTATGTTTGAGTCCACGGGTCATATGATAGGAGCATGTGTCTTAGAAGCAGGCCTGTTGGAGGAGATAAAGGCAACTGGATTTCAGTTAGATGTTCAGGAGGCTGAATCTGGTTTATCTGTTTGATTATTAATTATATTTATTATCTGCAGGTGCATTTACACAGCAAAGAAATATCCATGGCTGGCCTGTGCCAATCGATGGGGCTTACGCTGTTTCATTGCTGTTCAGACTTCCAGATTCAGGCTGGAATCCAAACTATGGGACACTTCCACCTCGCAGGGTTCAAAAGCCTGGCCTCAAGCTTGAATCCGAATGTCTATGCCACAATGAAACATCACCACAGTCCAAGCCCTGTGAGCCTGAGTTGGCTGGCACGGGCTAACCAGGGGGCATTTTGCTGTGTAATACTGATATATTGTAGGGGAAAACCAAGAATACGGCCTCATTGCACTAAGAATTGTTGAATTATTTTGATTTGAGGGAAAAAAAACTTGACTTTGAAGACCGAAATTCTGCTGCTTTTGGGCATGTTACTGGATGTACAGGCTGGTGAATTGACCCTCTGGCTTACACTTATATCTTTTTTTTTTTTTTTTTTTGGACAGTGCATTTATGACTACAAGATAATGAATGATAAGCTGGAGGCTACTGAGCTGTTCTTGTTTTTCCATGATGGAAAAACAAGGGAACACTTGAAATTAAAAAGTGACACAATATAAAACTGATACAAATAATAGCATTTGATGATGATTTGTCATGAATTAACTTGTAACATTCAGTGCTAGAGGACATTATGCAGGCAAATAATTTAGTACATTTCACACAAGGATTCTATACTTTTATGAATGAAAATAACATCTGCAGTACCACTAGTTATTATTCAAACAGCAAAGAGCTAGAAACACTTCCACAGGTACAATGATGTGCAGTGTTAGATGCATGTGCTAGATAGAATCACTGAGATTTAAAGGATCCCTAGAAGAGGGATTATTTCCACCATCATTTAATGGGAGTATATATGGGAAAGACATCGCTTCTTTACTTCTGGGGACTCATAGGAGTCCCCACAAGAGAAGCTGCTGAAGGTATATACTCAGTCTGGGTAATCCCTTCTTGCCTAGGTTATACTCCCTTCCCAGCCAGTTCCAGGTGCTTTAATGACTTCACTGTCATCCCAGCCCAGTTGCAATCTTCTGCCATTTCTACCAACAAGTGCCAAGAGAAGCCAAAATAAAGCAGGAGTGAACCTGACCCACAGAGTGTAAATCCTTGCAGAGTTTAGAACAGAAGATGAACAACAGAGATGGAGTCAGGAAGGAATTTTCTGTCCTTCCCTTCCCAACCATGCAATAGTTTTCCATAAATTAAGAAGTCTTTTTTTTTTTTTTGAGAGGGATTGTGTGTGTTTCCAACTTCATCTGAGCATCTGCTATGGACAACTACCAAATGCAGACTAGCTAAGCCATTGGACTGTGCAATATGGTGCTAGGCAATCATACATAATTTTGAATGACATATTTGTATATTGCAATGAACAGCATCTCACAAAGGGATCCAGTTGTTATGACAGCTTTCATTCTAAAAGAAATTAACATGTAGAGGGAGAATTTATAATAGATAATCTAAGGAATTTTAAATGTATACTGTCCTGCTAATTGAGGTTGGCAATTGTATGGACCAGAATCTCAGCTGATGGACATCAATATAGTTTCATTGTCTTCAATGGAACTATGCCAGTTTGCACCAGACTCATAAATAAATATAATCTCAAGTTATTGCTTTTATTAAATCTATGAACAGATTTACCTCCCAACATTTTCAGAGAAGTCCTGATCCTGCTACTAATTTGCCTTAAGAAACCTATTATGTAGACTATTATGTGTACTGAATAAGGTCTTGTAAAAATCTATTCAGCAAGGCTGAGTACTTGATTTTGATAGGCAAGTCAAATATCATTAGTTTTTTCACTGCCATTGCTATCATTATGGTAGAATGAAAGCAAGCACATTTTCTGCTAGGGCTGGTTAATTTTCATGGCAGTTTTGTAAAGCTGGATTAACAGGCACCAATGTAATCATATTTGGGAAAAATGGATGCAGAAGATAAAGGGCGATTATAAAGATAGACCTGGATTCTTCAGAGTATGCATCAGTCAAGGGGGACAGATTCTGTTATTTATTTACATAATTGTAATCTCATTATGGCTGTCTATAAATTGTCTTATATCATGCTCCTCACCATGCCTTAGAATTGGCAGGGTTGCCTAGCTGCAGATGAGAACAGAGTTTGGCCTGCAATGTTTTTTTCCAGAAGTCTTAAAAATACATTTCTTAAAAATACATGTCATGGTGTAGCACAGTAGCAGCCAAATTCTATAGACATTTTTCAAATCTTCTGTTACCTTTGACTGAGAAAGGAGTGAGGAATTGGCCCATAGGACCAGATCTTTAGAAAGAGGCCCACTGCATTCCCTAAAATGTATGTGCTATTACACACTGCATGCAATTTGTGTACAAGGTGACTGTGTGTGAACTAACTAAACGGGCACCTAATTGATCATTTGTGCATATAAGTACCTGTGTTGCATATGCAAGTACAGCAAATACATGCACAAAAGCTATCGCACACAAATGTTATCACATGAAAGTGCGAGTCTACTATTTAATAATCTGGCCTACAATGTCAACTGTACTATCTCACAAGGATAATTCAGAAATATCACAGGAGGTTTTACATTCAAACTAATTATAAGCTTGCCATGATCTTTGAGGATCCTGCACTGCTTTATTAAGTACCCACTTAAACTTACATCAGGCTAATAAAGTATTTGCTCAGCTTGATATTCTCTGCAATGAGGAAAAATGTGTTATAAAAATCTTTGTTTCAATTTCCTCTAACAATTTTCAGAAACCAGTGAGTGGAATCTTGTAGGTATGATACAGAATAAATTGCTGAGACTGGTGTAAGTGTAATTGGAATGCTCTCAAATGTAGGATTAATTTGGGGTCTCAGTTAGCTACTAAACAATTTTAATTCTTAAGATTATGGGACCGAATTCCACATAGTTAGGTAGAAGAGATGATCCAGCTGCCTCCTCTATGCTATGTGTAATTGGTCTCATGTACAGGAGTAAACTCTTCCTGTGAGATGAAGCACTAATGTAGTTCTCACAGATTTGGTGATACTTTGCGGAGCATTTTGGAAGGAGAGCAGTGGAAGAGAGCAGTTTCTTAATTAGAGCTGGTCATATTTTTTTTCTCTCTAACTTAGTTTTTGTTTGGAAAATGTCAATTCATTGAAATTTAAATAGTTTGTGGGAGCATCTGTTTAAAATGTTTTGTAGGGAAAAAACCTATTGAAATGGTCAGTGTGCTACTTTGACACTTTCAAAACTGAAAACCTCCAAAACAGCTGTTTGTTTTGAAATTTATCTTAACTTATAGTATTAAACAGATAAGGCTGAAGTGAAACAAAACATTTTGGTTGAGTTGATCTGACTGATATTTTGGGAGGGAAGAATGAGGCAGGGATTTTCAGCTAATGAAAACATTCGAGATTTAGATTTTTTTGTCATAATTTGGAACTGGGAAAATGCTAGTCAACTTGACCCTGAGACTCTGTGATACAGTGTTTTTTATTGTAGTGTCAGCATATCCTCAGTGTCTTCACAAATGGGATCCCCATTCTCCATTGAGAGGAGATCTGGCAGTAGGAAGTAGGGATGGGCTTGCCAGACTCTGGTGGCATGTCTAGCCTTTACAGCCCGGCTGCTGACATGTAGAGTAGAGGCGTTACAATTTTTCATTAACTGAATTGTCAATCTGCACCTTTTAAATCTCCCCATCGATATTTATTATGTCTTTTGCTTTCAATGGAGTAAATGTGTTTTGAAGGGGTTTTGAGTTAGGTGGTAAGAACTCTTGATGAGTTAAAGAGTGAAATGCCCTGCAGTGTTGCCAACACTTACAATTTTATTGCAAGTCTCACAATATTTAATTGTTGTTCTTAAAGTCCCACTTCCAGGAAGTATTTGATTAGGTAATAATTTCAGGCCTCGTTTAAAAAAATGAGTTATGAAAACGTGACCTGAGTGTACCATAGAGACTCAAAAACCAGAATGCAAATACCACCCTAGCCCAGATATTGGTTGGTTTTTAACATCCTGAATTTGGAGGCTCTGATTCATGTCTTGAGTGTCTGTTGCTTGCAATACTCACACTGAAGAAGAGATTACAACATATAGTAGGCAATTTACTTTTTGTCTTGCTAAGAGTGTTTCTGTTCAGCTGCCTGCTCTGATGAGGAGTTGTGAAGTAACATGAAGGAAACAAACGAGGACAGAAAGTACAAATGTGTTTAAAAATTCAGACAGTGTAAGGGAAGAGTAGTCTATTCTATTTTCTGTCAGCAATACAAACAGTACAGGATTGAAAAATATCTGGATGCTGTCTCTACTAATCATTGATTTGGTAACAGCTGATAAGATAGCTCACACTGAGAAACAAATGAACACCGTGTCATGCCCATATCTTCAGTAATTAATATCACGGGACTAGATTGCAGGCATTAACTACTGCTTTGGCTTTCTTTCTTTAGTTCATCACTACAGTATCCAAAAGTGAGTCACAAACACCTCCATTTTATTTTGGCAGGTTAATGATAAGGGTTTTTTTTTTTAAATTAAAGATTATTAGTCTGGGTTGGCCACATAAACTGTCATTAAAATGCTACTGAAAAGATAACATTTCCTAGTGACACTCCAGTTAGTGATAAAGGGATGGAGGGAAAAGTTAAAGTGTTTTCTCCTTCATAGTATAATAATCTGGAAACTAGAGTGATACTGAATTTAATGGTTTATCCCACCTTTCCCCTTTCTACCCCCCAGAAGTAACAGCTTTGGAAAAGGATTGATTAACCTTTTATTTGCTAAATTTCTGAAATGCTGAGCAAGGATGGTAAACCTAGTAGAAATGAGTATAGTCCTAATGTGTATTGATTTTTGAGAAATACATATATTAAAACTTTTGTTGAAGACTACCATGGTGATTCTAACGTGTGTACCTTTATGATTGCTTATGGGTCTACTTATTTCATTATCCTGTTTCTGACACTGGTCAGAGGCATTTGCTTCAGTGTTAAGGTGCAAGGATCTCCACAGTGGAAAGTTATAGAATACACTACACAAGAGGAAATTTGTTCTGAGCTGCCTCCAGTCAGAGTTTGTTTTTTGCCCTATCAGATCCAGTGATCTTGACTTTAATGTTTTACTATTTTTTATTCCTATTAGTGCTGTAGAGCCAAAACAACCAAAAAATGTGATAACCGATTCTGCTTCTACCAGGACAGTAGTCTCAATTTTACGTACAATGCCTTGAAGTTATGTGCACTTCCTTTGACAAACTTTAAATGTCCCTTTTTATACATATCAGTCAAAACCGCATTGTTTAAAATAAGCTAAAAATATTTGGGTAAGTCGCATTGCTAAACTGAATAGGATTTGCTCTTTTTAGCAGAAGCAAACAGCCCAGTGGAACAAGGGACATTAGTGTGATGAACGGTGTTGTACTTGGAAGTGTAGACATTATCAAACCTGGTTTTGAACTTAAAGCAAATGTTAATGGCAAGTTCTGAGTATGATATTCCAGGATGTAATCTAGACCACTGAGTGGCTGGGTCATAACCAGCCATGAAACCTTGGGGGGCCTCACAATGCTTTGTTGATGTAGCTTCAACCTGAACTGCTTACAACCAGCCTGTCAGCATGCAGTCACACCATGAGTGTCTATGTACAGTGGCAGCCTCCTAGTCACACTCTGGCTTTCACCAGCCTTGGTTACCATATGCAGGGTGACCCCAACACTCTCCCAGTCTTGGATGTTCCTCCAGAAACCTGTGTTCTGCACTGTCCAGCCATATTAGCTTCATTGCCCGTTTAAGGGGATCAAGATACAATAATTTGCCACCTTATGTGGGGATACCAACAGTTCCCATCACTGGATTAGTTTTGGTAAAGAATAAAACACATTTTATTTAACTATAAAGAGAGAGTTTTAAGTGAGTAAAAGTACTGAGGCACTAAAATTGGAAATGGTTACAAACACAGTTATCTAAACTTAACATATCAGACTTAGTTCAAGATGGTATCCCCTTACCACATACTCTACTGCCATTGCTGATCAAACTCTTAGAGCAGGATCTGGTTTCAAGATTCAAGGCTGTTTTATGTTTCCTCTTAGGTGAAAGAGAGAGGAGGACAAGGGGAAATAACTTGGGGTGGGTTTCAGTCACCATTTGAAATGCATTTTCCTGAGAGTGATCCCTAGATAAAAATCTTTCCAGCTGAGAGCAAAGAGACATCGAGTCTGCATAGAGGAAGTTTCTTGCTGATTTTTTTTTCACTTATGTATGCTGAAATATGGATTTGTCTTGTTTCTTTTCTTCTTTCCCCTTCTATGCCAAAGAATGGTCACTTGATAAATGATTGAGTAGGGCCATCAACTTATTTTTTGTCTTTCCCTACATACCATACTTCTCTGGTAAAAACATTTCAGACATGATTTCCGCTTATGGTCATAACTTTGCATACAATGTTGCTGCATATTTCCACCTGACATTCCTGACCAGCAAGTTATCGGTTTTCAAACAGTACTTTATAAGATATATTTCATACAAAGATTATTATAACCATGTGCAGGGCATGAATACACAGGGAGCATTCTATCACACACAGAAAGAGAAAGCTATTTTTCTATAGTCAGCTTTTCAAAATAACTTTACACCAAACCTGATGTGCTTTCTGAAAGTCTTATCAGGATATTTTTGTAAATCTTGTTGCTTGTATAGCTTTCTTATTCCTATTGACTACTATATTAATTTAAAATGTGTCTGGTTTCTTACAAAAGCAATAAAAATTGCAAAACTAAACACATGCAAAAATCTTGTTAATTTCTAAATCAAAAGTATCTCGTTTGTGTAGATCTCTGTGTGTCTTCTCTGTCTTTTTCCAGGACTTGTCTTAATATCTGATGCTGTAAGTGCAGCATGCTTTATTACCACTTGACACATGTTAAAGTAAATAATATGCATTTCTAGTCCTCTACTTGACACTATACAAGAAATACAAATCACTTTTTTTGAAAAAAAAAATCAATCCTTTCATTGATATCATGGGGAATAGAATCTGACCCAAAGCCAGCTGGCAATTGGTCTAAAGATATGAACATAAGTGTCATAGAAATGGTTATAATGCTAGAAGCTAGTACAACTCTGACCACCACTTGCTTCCGCTACCATCTAAAATTGCTGGCAGATACAACATAGTAAGGCATGCTTAAATTATGCCAAATGCTATGCGGGGAAAAAAATCAAACCTAGGTGTCTAAATGAGCTTCCTAAGTTTTTATTTAGTCACCTAAATAAAAGTTAACAGGGCCTATCAGAAATTTTTCCATCACATCTGTTTTTCTTTTGATGGGACAATTGAAACTTTTTGTGTAAAGTGTCTACATTTTCTCAGAAAATGTTGATTTTGTATGTTATCGGGGTGTCAGCCGATGGTCAGGGCAGTGTGTGTGTGTTACACCCGAGTCTTCAACTGCTGGGACACAAGGTCCTGTTGCAGTGGGCAGCCTAGGGAGGCTGACGGGCACCCCGAGAAGTTTAACGTCCGTGTCTTTGACCACTAGGACCAGGTCCCTTTGCTGCGGGCAGCCAACAGGCTGACAGACGCCCCAGAGTTTACAGGGAGAGCTTATTACTCCTCAGACTTTGACTGCTAGGATACAGGATCCCTTCACAGTGGGCAGCCTAGGGAAGTCTAAGAGATGCCCCATGGATCTGTCCTCTGGAAGTGACATGATCCAAACGCCCAGCTCTGCCTGTATCTGTCCCTTATGACCGGCTGGAGTTCTTTTTAAATTGTGCTTGGTTCTGTTACAGCAACTGAAGGAGTCAGGTTAAAACTTAACCAGTTACAGGTTTATTAAGGAGACTTATAAAGCATGTGGTTACAATGGCTATTGCTCTACTTCTTAATTATTTACAAATATAGATCTTAAAAATGGTTACAAAAACAAAAAGAGAGATAAAAATAGAAATAATGGTACCAAGTGACAGCTTAATCTTTAAAGAGCTCTAATTCTATGTATATATACTTAAACAAAGGACACATACAGGTACAATTTTTACCCCCTTCTATGTCTCTCAATTCCAGCGTATCAGGCCAGGGCCGGTCCCTCAATTCCTAGGAAAGACAAATACGAGGTGGGCATCCCCGTGGAGCCTCAGGAGGCCAATCACCTAACCCGACCAGCAGATAGATGGTAGATTGATGCTCAGAATAAGTGTGTTGCTGGACCCATCTTTATACCCATAGGGGCCCATATCCTCTTTCTTATCTAAGATGCCAAATTGTGTTGGTCCGTCTTTGTGATGCCAGTTCTTACAAGGGAGTTTCAACTTAATTTACACTTGCAAGAGAGATAACTAAATTGTGAGTACTGGGCATTCTTTACTGGGTGG
Source organism: Apalone spinifera (assembly GCA_030068395.1). Lineage (NCBI taxonomy): Eukaryota > Metazoa > Chordata > Testudines > Trionychidae > Apalone > Apalone spinifera. Next base: position 21,390,925 of record JANRFK010006697.1, read on the forward strand.
GAGATTCCTCCCCCCGGACGAGTGAGTGTGTTCGTATCAATATGGGTTTCAGTCAAAGGCACTCCTCTGCAGCCTCTTGGTCAGCAATTAGCTCGATCATCCTCATATCTCTGCTTACAGTTGTCCAGGGTCATTGTGAGCTAGCATATCCGGGCCTCCTGTCAAGGCTTAAAAGACTATGCTGATTTTACTGCTTTGTGTGTGCCCTGTGTGCTCCAGGCATCTCAGTGAGGGGCAAGCAAACATGGATGTTACGGGGGGGTTCCTGTCTGGCTACAGGGGGGAGGAATGGGGAAAGGTGGGAAGAGTGCAACAAGTTTTCAGTGGAAAAGCACAAATTTCTGTCCAATAACTGAAATTTTCACTTGAATGATGTCAAACATTTAGACACTTCTGATCAAGACAAAATGTTTTGATATGCCTTAATGCATGTGTATTTTAGCATAGTTCAGCATTTAAACTGAGTCCTCATGAATTGCTACAATACCTTATGGCAGATTTAGTTTGGGTACCAATGCTCACCTTATCTTCCCTGAATAAGACTCTCCAGCAGTCTGCATCTCTTATAATGTATCAAACACATGCCATTCCCATGATGAAATCCAATGGATCAGCCATAGAGGAATTTCTGGTGTATCATGGGAGCTGTAGTCCAGCCAGTGACCCCAACCTGCTGGAGATAACTAGGATATGAGGGAAATCCAAAAACTGCCCTGAGGCACTGTGGCAGCACAGGTGGATACATATAAAGTCATAGTATCCTAAAACAAAATGTTTCAATTCAATTTAAAAAACCACAATATTATGATTTGGGTTAACCCAATGCAATATGAAATATTTTGCTTGTATTCTCAGAGTGAAAACTTCAGATTCCATAGACAAAAGGTTTTAGTTCTGAGGTTTTCAGTGAAAAATCAAAATTTTCAGTAGAAGTAAAACACAGCTTCTGACCAGATCTAATGTCTGAAAAATTTCTACTTTACTTAGAAGCCTAAAGCCACTAACTTTCATAGGATTTAGGCTCTTAGATTACTTAAATGCTTTTGAAAATGATAACCTAAGAAGCCTCACTCTAGGCACCTAGGTTTAAAAATTGTGGTCCAATATTTTTTCAGATTTTACTCTGTTCTTATTTACACCTGACTGCCACAGTGCAAAATCCTAGCACCTTTGAATTCAGGTGGGATCATGATTTCACCCCAATGCATAAAAAATTTGAAAAAAGTGCTGCTATTGAAATACATTGTTGTAAATAGCAACTGTCAGTATGTTCAAATAGTGAATTAGAAGTTTATTAATACACCATAGAGTGACTGCTATCTTAAATATAGACGAAATTCTTTCATTCAAATCTTAATTTAAAATCTGACCAATTACATTTTGTCAGACTTAATATGGAATAGTTTGCCCTTTTAAGCTACTATAGATGAGAAGCCAACTCTCCACAAAAAACACACCTCTGAACAAACCCAAAATCTGAAATGGGCAGACTTTTACAGAATATAATCATATATTGATTGTACTGTTTCTATAAAAGGTACAGTCAGTGCATGGCATTTTGTAAAGAAGGTACAAGACATTTTTTAATACAATATATTTCATTGAAATCCATTGAAACCCTCCTTATGAAGCCAGTATTTCAAGCATTGTGCTGCAGATAATCATTAGTTTTAAAAAGGATTCATCATACTGCTGGTGTGAAAAATTCACACTAGGCAGACAGTATTTAATAAGTAAATCAATAATGTTCATTTCAGGGAAAAATTAGGTATAGACGATAGCTAGGGAAGATAATAAAACAAGATCAAATACTAAATCTCAGAACTAATGACCCATTAGGGATAATGCAATTCACTGCTGTATCAGGCTGCAGTATATTAGGAAGTTTACATCATAAAATGCTGTGTAAATGCAAATTCAATCTAATTTGTCATATGATTAAAATGCAAAGAAAAAAGAATCCTGTTGTAATCGAATGCAGCATTTACTACTTCAGTACAGCTATGTTGGAGAGGACTTGAAGGCTAAGAGGCTGGTGCTCACGACTGACATTTCCTTACTATAAACAGGTCATCTTTTCAAGGGAATAGAGGATACACAGCGCAGCTCTTAAATTATCTGTCCTTTATAGACATGCTTGATTTGTTCTGTGTAATTTAACTGTGCTTAGTGATACACCCCGATGCAAACAGAAACCTGCTAAAAAAGAACTTTTGGCTCTTCTCCACTGCCACGTGTCCAGGGGGGTGCCCTTGTGGAGCTGGGCTTCAGGAAAAGTGCAAGGGGAAGTGTGACAGTTGCAACATGCTCCTTCCCTGATTCCTGAACCCTGTGGAAACATTTCCATGTGCTTCCAGCTCAGTGAAACAAGAGGGGAGAGGGAGGGTGATCCGAGTTCACAGGAGCTTGCCAGACTCCCTCAAATTAACACCCTTGAAAATCAGTGGTGAAACTAACTGAAGTTAATATGGGCAGAATGCTGGTTTGCCCTGAAATTTATGTTGCCCAGCTGCTGAGCACAGACCAAGAGTAACCCCCAAGTTTACACACATCTTAGCAACCTTGATTTTTTTAGAGGCCTTTAACCATATCCCCTAATTTTAGCATGCACATATGTATGTTTTGCACACACACTTTTCACATACTATCAGCTGGATGTGAAGGAGAGAGATTCAGTCCCCTGGCCCTTTATAGACTCCATGCAAAGGACTGGTTGTGTGCCTGGGTGAGTGGCAATCTCTCTCTCCTGTGGGTACAAGCAGTGGTAGGAAATGCCTGCGTTGGTACTTTCTAAGAATGCAGAACTGTAACTCATATCTCATGAGCTCATTGATAAATGCTGTCGTCATGGTTCCTAAACACAAGAATTTGTACAGATCGCGCATTGTGCATAGCAGCACAGTGATCCAGTTGATGAAGAAGCAACAGAGTCCCAGTGTTTTCAGAAGTTGGTAGTTATCTGAACTTTCTAATATCTGAGCCGTTAGAAAGTCACCTATTTACTACTGTTGTTTACATTACTGTGACATATGAAATCAGGATCCCATTGGCCAATTCTTGCTGCTTCTACTTAGATATGTATTCTAAGTATCTGGTCATTTCCGACTGTCCAGACGGCTAGCATTTTTATGGGGGCCCTCATCTTATGCCTTGACTATTACTCTCTAGCCTTGATAACAGTCACTGCTATTAAGATTACTCTCCTCTCTTCTTACTCTGATCCCTTCATTCCACTTCCCCTTTCCATTCATCTGCTGGCCCCCTCCTCTACCACGTACACAAACATCAGCCCCTTGTCTTCAAGTACATGCCTCATTTAACCCCATTTCCTATCTCTCAGGTCTATTAACTTATGAAGTTGTGATCTGCACCTTCACTTTGCTCATGATGGCAGCAACCATCCCCAGCAGAGCTGCTTGGAACATGTTTGATTAAATGAGATCAAAGAGGGTAGGAAGGAAAAGCAAGTGTGATTTTAACACATGGTGGCCCGGTGGGGAGGGCACTGGCCTAGGGCTGGTGATCTAGGGTACGTCTAGACTGTGGGAGTTTTTCGGGATACCAGAGGTATCCTGGAAAAACTCTGAGGTGTCCAGGGAACACGTTTCTCTTCCGCTTTTTTGTGTGGAAGAGCAAACGTGCTCTTTCGGGGAGCCCTGTATACCTCATTCTGTAATAAGGAGGAGGCCTAGGTGGGGCCAAATGGTGGAAAATCCTCTTTTGGAAAAGCAATCGGAAAAAGCTATGCAAATTGCAGAGTGCAATTTGCATAGCTTTTTCTGAAAAAAGGCTATAGTGTAGATCTAGCCTCAGAGTCCCAGAATGATCTGGGATGACAAAATCTGCTCTGAATCAAGTACACTAGGGATATCAATTCTGCTCTCTCACCACTCGATTATATGAACCCCCTTCCTGAGGTGGAGAGCTCAGGTTTTGATCTGAAAATGAACATTTCAATATATTTTCCCTTTTTCCAGTGTGGAATTAAAATAACATTTGAAACTTCAAAAGTTCCCATGAAACAGGCTTGTCTTGTCATCAGCCAAGGTTTCCGCTTCTCCTTCAACAGCTCCTGCCCTTTCTCCTCTGCAGTATTCTTACTTCTCCTTTAAATCCTTCCTAAAAGTAGCTCTGCTGTGAGGTCTACAAATCCTTCTCTGATCTGCCAATGACTGAGATAATAATTGAGCTGTGACTTCTGTTTTCCTGCTCCACTTTGTTCAATCTGTTACGTTATCCTCCTACCATATCTGTCTGTTTTGTTTGCTTATGTCCTGGATGTGATTTGGAGTGTGAGGGATTGTGCTTTCTGTTACACTTCTATATAGCGCCTAGCACATTGACGCCTTGAGCCTTTGCTACCATAACACTTACCAATAATATGTATTTAAGCATAGCAAATTGTCCTAGCTTGTCTAGGTTACAAAGACAGGGGAGACAAAGTTACAGGGGAAACAGAAACATCAAAAGTGACTTTCCCAGGATCACACAGAGTTAGGGGCAGAGCCAAGAATAGAAATCAGACCTCTGGAGTCCAGTTCTACTGTCTGATGCACTGGAGCATACAGCCAATAGTCATATAAATGACAATAACTATGTAGTTTAATTTTTCTGTTGTCTGATTTCTGATTTTTTAATAAAAACATCTTGGTCAAGCATTCCATTGCTTTACAGTCTGATTTATTAACTGAAATACAAGTGGACTGAGGCAGTGTCAAAATTCAAGTAGCAAAATACCAGAATGATCAAATGCATCTGTATACCCCAGAGAGATGATGCTAAAACTGCTATTAAATCTTCTGGAAGAACTACACCTGCATACAACATTATAAACAAATAAACTAACAGGCAGGCGGTGTCTCCTAACATTTCAGAGATTCATTTTTTTCATATTTCCCACCTATACCCTTGCAGCTCCAAGCAAAGCTTACTATTCCGGTTTTGCATATAGTATTATATTTCATACTTTCACAAACTTCAAATGAGCATTCCAACAGTTCTTGTAGTTAAATATTTGTTTATTTACCAAGGACTGGAATAAATGGTATTCTTTTCAATGAGTATACAAGACTATGTCAGTAATTTTAGTTTGGGAAGCCAGGCACAAAAATATGGATTTTGAGTGACAATGCAAAGTTCACACAATAAATAGCAAGTTTCCTTATGTAAAGGACAATAGGGCTGTTCTAGTCATTTCTCTAACTATTAATTATCATAATAATTGCTCACCTGCAAAAGACACTAGGTGACAGACAACCTATAGTTATGTTGTACTGTGTAGACAGGGAAACTTGGAAGGATTAATTACAGCATATTATATATGCAATGACATCTTTGTCTACTGTAGAAAACTGTAATCATGTTTATAGTTGGCTCTCTTCTCTTTTACTTGTAATGTTTTTAGGAGGGAGGAGAAAGGGTGCTCATGTACTCCAGAATGGAGATGAACCCTCCCCCCCAAAGCACAGTAATTCATTGAATTACCTACTGGAAATGTCACTATAATTCCTGTTAGGCAACCTCCTTCTCACCCATTATTAATTTTCCTTTTTTTGTAGGTATTTTAGGTAAAGATACTACTATGAATGTCATCATTATTTTGTAAAGTTGCAATCACAAATTTTTGGCACAATAAAGGAATTGGTTTTTTTTTTTCATTTAATGAGGTAGCTTAGAAGGAGCTTTTCTTCTTTAAAGTGTGATTCCATTCTGACAAAGGGCAAAATGTAGGTCTTTGCATCATGTAAGTTCCCTTTGAGCCCTGCTTTGAGGACTCTCGAAGGACTTAAGGTTTTGGTTGAGCTTTCCCCAGAAGTGACTATGTAAAAATATCCCCTTATTATTAAACCAATCCACTACCATGATGTGTATTTACAATTATATCTTCCCATTTTAGGATATATCTATGCTACAGTTGGGAGGTGTGATTGCAGCACATATAAGCATCTCCAAATGAGCTTCGGTGCAGTTAGCTTACTAAAAAGAACAGGTTTATCCAGGACCTGGGTACATACTTGAGTGGCTAGCTTTTGCTGCCTCAGCTTCAATACTATTTTTAGCAAGCTCACTTGATCAAAACTAGCTTGGACGTATGCATACATGCAGCTATCATATCCACCTCCCAACTGCAGTGCTGGCACACCTTTATGGTCTAAACTACAATTTTTTAACCCGTTTTAGCACTGTTGAGCCAACCAAGCAAGCTTTTGGGGTAGCAAGTTGGGTTTTGCTCTCTGATTCATGATCAACCAAATAGTTAATTGGTCCAATTTCAGGTCTCAGCTCTACCTTCTGCAGTATCAATGCAATTTCCTTTGAAACTTCTGGGATTTCAAGAGATGCAGCGTAAAGTATAATTTGATGGCATTGGAGTTGCATTGGCATAAATGAGGACAGAATGTTTCCTGCAAAATCTTTATTATTGGGAATGATATGAAGGCAGGAAAGAACCCACTTAGAAAAAATTACTTATAAACGGAGCAAAATTGATCTGAAAATCACTGGCATACAATGAATGTGCCATTTATGATGTCAATTTTAAAGCCATATGTCAGAGCAGAACATACATGGAAAATGTTGACTTCTTATACAGCTCTTGCCATTAAAGGGTAGGACTTAGAAAATTAAAGGGTAGGAGACTTTTACCATTTTGTAGTCATGCCTGCAAAGAAAGATACAGTCCAAGTCCCTTCACAAAGGTTTCCTGTGAGGAAGGGGAACCCTTACTAATTATACCTGTAAGATTTAGCAAGCCAAAGAGTATTTGTACTTCCACATCCTTTCTCTTCCCCTTAGTTGTAGGTTGCAGATTTTGTTTAGTTTCAAATAAAATCTGAATGAAACTGCAGTGCTGAAAAGCAATTTTATTGACATAAACTCAATGTTAATAGTTTCTTCTCTGTAGAATATTTCAAAATGACTTAAACACAGTATGAATAAAATGATGTTTGGTTTCATATTTAATGTCTCCAATGATATCAGTTTTACCTCTAATTTTTTTAAAATGAAATTTTCAATGAGGCAGTGACATGAGAAATATAGCACTTGTCATTCATGACTGTCAGCTATGGATGTCTAGATTAATATAAATGTCTGTCTAAGACTTTATTTTTCTTAGCTTTGGAACCAAATGAAAGATTCAAAATTCCATTCAAATACTTGGCTCTTTTATTAAGTGCCTTTCAGTGCTATTCCTTACAGATGTAAAGTATTTTCACAGTTCATTAAATCTTATCTTTTTGTTTTTAAATTAATATCTTTCAGAAGCCTACTAAACTCAGTCAAGTTAGAAGAGGGTAATGGGGTTTTCATTAGAGGACAAGGCACTGCAAAAATGATTTAAAAGTAGCAGATGATCATTTAAATTTATGTTGGAATGTAGATAATTTGGGATAAAAAGTCCAACTTCTATCAAAATATATGGTACTGAGAAACCTTTAACTTAATCTCAAATTGTTTACATGTACACAATGTGAATTCAACAAAATTCCTACTAAAGTTAAACTTTACACTTAGAATAACATTTTCTTCGGGGTGCTTGAATAGCTCTCATTATCACACATTTTACTGAAGAGTACATACAAAAAGAAGAATCTGTACACCCTGGTATAAAGCCTCTGGAAAAGATTTGAAATGACTAGTGATTTCTGGGTTCCTGAAATTTTAGGTGCCCAGTTTGAAATGCCATTTAAGGGCTTGTCTATACTATGGAAAAGATCGACCCTCCAGAGGTCAATCTTCTAGCATTCAAATTAGTGGGTCTAGTGAAAACCCACTAATTCAAACTGAGAGGGAGCCCCCTTCGGCACTGGTAGTGCTGTTTGTTAGGAGGAGTAAGGGAAGTCAATGGAAGCGTGTGCTCTTTGACCTAAAACACAATTTAAGATATGTCAACTCCAGCTACATAATTAATGTAGCTGGAGTTGTGTATCTTAAGTCAACTTTCCCCTTTTGTTTAGACCAGGACTAAAAGAAACTTAGTTTTTAGAAAGTGCTTCCTCTGGGAATCAATTCTCTGTGACCTGTCTCAAAATGAACAACCAAAAATCAAAGAAGCCAGAATCACTAGTTACCTTTAGTCTATGATCTCTAGAGTTACATTTGAAGTCTTTGTGCCACCCAAAATTTTTCAGTTTTCCAAGTCTTTACCCTTTCACTGGTTTACAATACAGTGTGCACTGGTAAAGTGATAATAAATGCAATGCTTCAATAAAAAGTATATATGTTTGCATTCCACATAAATAAAAATAAGCATGAAAATTACTTTGAAAATTATTTCTAATGTCTTCTGATTCAATCTCCCTACAAGAGTAGGCTGATTGTCAACAGTTTAAGAAAAAGAATTGTTTAGCTGTTACGGGACTAACGTCTGCATTATACACTTTTGAATACTTGGCAGAAAAATTGTCTGTTTATGTTTGCGGTTGTAGGAAGATGAATTTAACATTTCAACCTACATTTTCTGTGAGAAAAAAACATAATAAAACTGGAATGATGTCACCAAAGTCCATCTATCTTATGGTTTTATATTGCTGCTCATCAGAGGTGTCCTGAGGCATGAGCAACTGGGCCTATGCCAAGGACCCCCTACTGAAAGGGGTGGAGGCTAACAGGGCTTGACAAATGTGTTTCTTATCTGGTTTCAGAACATGCAATGAGGCATTCATATGCAAATGGAGCTTCAAAAAATGGAGGTGGGGGAAGGAAACAGCTGAAGAGCATGAGAATCTTACAAAGCTAGCAAAAAGGATCTTTGATTTTGGTTATCTTTTGGTTTTCAATAACATTTTAAAGGACAGGACTACTCATATTTATGTCCTCAAAAAATGAGTAGTCCTGTCCTCTCCTCTGCCCCTGATTTACACTGTGCCCAGGAGTCTCTGAAGTCATAAAGATGGCCAGAAACCGGCCAATGGGAGCTGCCTATATGAATAACAGGAAGCACATGAAGCATCACACCCTCCTCCCCTACAGCTCAGTTATTCACACAAGCACATGACTGTGCAGACGTGGGGCAGGTAGACAGTTTGGCTGGGAAAACATTCAAGCTCTGCAAGCATTTACTCTGCAGGCAGGCTGGTTGGGCTGCTGACTGGTGTGTCTCCTGGCCAGAGCCTGCCTATGGCACCTCAGCCCTTCCCTTCCCCAACCCTTTGCCCTCCCACTCAACATACCCAAACCCTCTGCCCCCTTCCTGCACCCATACCCCTCACAGATCTGGAACCCCAATCCTCTCCCCCAGATCACAATCCCCTCCTACCCTACGTCACAACACAAACTCCTGCACTCCAGTCCCCTGCCCTAAGTCACAACCCCCTCCTGTCCTAGGTCACATTCCAAAACCCTGCATCCCACTCTTCTGCCTTAGGTCACAACTGCCTCCTTCACCCAAACTTCCTCCCTTACTGCAAGCTCCCTTCTGAACCCAACCTCCATCCCATATCCTGCACCTCCTCCATTAATATCATGGAGGAGTGTGGGCCCTTGACCACTTTCCAAATTCTTGGAGTGGCCCCCCCACCAAAAATTATTGCCCACCCCAGGTTAGATACCAGAGAGAGAAAGGGGGGGGGAGGGTGCGAAATAACTGTGTGTGCATGAGGAAGGCAGAACTTGAGTTAGCAATTAGATAGAGAAGCTGTCACTTCTTGGCTTTTTGCTTGGCTTGGTAGTGACCAAATAGCATTGTTATCTAATGACTGTTCAGTGCCTGAAATAAACAAGCAATGCCATTTCCTAGTGCACAGGTAACATCATAACCAAATAATCATTTGTGGAACTAATTGGCGTATTTATTGCCCAGCTCGGTGGATGGAGAATGGATTATGTGGCTATGAAGGATGATTCTTCCATGGCAAGAAAATGGGGAACATTGAGCTGCTGCTTCCAGTGCTGTTCCTATTCCAGGGAAAAAAGGAGGCCTTTCAGTTTTCATTGTTCTCATTCCAGCAGTTCTCACTAGCACTGAAGTCAATTACCTTGCCTCTATTGCACCCAGATTTTGCAGCTCAGATGTAGTTCATAATGCAATTAGGGCTCACACCTCCAGCTATTCAATGAAGTTTAATTTTCTGATAACACTATTTTTACCATCATTCTGAAATCATTTGTTATTCTTTGTGTAATAGCTTTGAAAAATAATGAACTCATTTATTATTCTTCATATTCTACAGAATCCCATTGTAACTGGGCATTAAATAATGCACCATTGAAGTATATATATTTTTTACAGATTTATATGCCTGGCCCAGAAAAGTGCTTTTAATGGGGAACTTCATGTTATCTGTGTTACAAGTTAAATAATCTGATTTTTCTATCTTCTGATTTACTCCGGAAATTAATTTTAAACTGTGTCATAAGTAAATGGAATATTTATGGCTCCTCGCTGGGAGTATGTACCCCTAAGGCAAATATGTGTGAGGAGAAGAATATAAAGACTTTCCTATAAAATAAAAAGGAATGAATATGTGTCCTCTGTTCATTCCATTGCGTACTTGTAGCAAGATTATTCAAAGCCATACTAGTGTGAGGCATGTGTTTCACAGCTGTTTCTGAAAGCTTAAAGGATGCATCCAGAAGCTATCACTGAGATGCTTAACAATGTGCTAGGATGAAATGGGGCTGAATGGGGTGGAAGGGGAGAAATGGGGTGAGCTCATTGGCTGATTCCTCAAGAGGGGTATGATTTAGAATAAGACGTGGAAAAGGAAATTCTGCATCCTGTTCCAAGTTGTGTCATTGACCTGCTTAGCAATTATTGAGACAATGATCAATCTCTCCATGCCTCAACTTATCCATTCGTAAAATGGGAACAATAATAAATCCTAAGAGGGCATTATGGCTATGTCTACACTAGGAGATTAGTCTGAATTTACTAAGATCAACTTCTGGGCACCTGATTTTATAAATTCAAAGTTCCATGTCCTCACTATGGGGAAGAATAAAATGTAGTCTGAGGCAGGCTCCGTTAATGTAGACACACTATCTTGGACTCAGAGCCTGAGGAAGCACTCTGGAAAGCTACAGGAGGCCTCCCAAAGGCTAATAAGTTCAAATTAATGGCACGGGAGCATCCACAATAACATTATTTCATACTTATAAGTTTGGGAATAGCCTCATGGCCATGTCTACGCTAGGCGATTATTTCAAATTTGCTAAGTTTGACTTATGGGCAACCAATTTTACAAATTCGAAGTCCCATGTTCTCACCACGAGGAAGAATTGAATGTAGTCCAAGGTAGCGCATCCACAATAACAGAGCCTGCCTCATAACCAGAGCCCCAGGAAGCACTCTGGGGAGCTGTGGGAGTCCTCCTGGAGGCCAATTAGTTCAAATCAGCCACACTGGAGCAATTGCACTAACATTATTTTGAACTTACAAGTCAGGAATAGCATAACTCCTCATGCTCCTGGTTTACACCAGGGGATAAGTTTGAAGTAAGACATGTAACTTCAGCTATGTTAATTACATAACTTAAGTGGAAGTATCTTAATTTAAATTTTAACACCGTTCACACTGTGGGAAGTTGAGGGGAGAATACTTTCCATTCAACTTCCCTTACTCCTTGTAGAAACAGGACTACCGGCATCAACGGGACCACTTTCTCAGTTCCAATTAGCATATCTTCTCTAGGCCCACTAATTTGAACCCCAGAAGTTAGACTGTTACTGCTTTATCTTCTGTGCAGCGTAGACATGGCCATGAAAAGCAGGACTACAGAATTTGAATTCCACGGCCCCTTATTCCGGAATAATGGGCTTGGTAGTATGGACACATCACTTAGGGTATGTCTACACTAGCCCCCTAGTTCGAACTAGGGAGGCTA
>JANRFK010006697.1:21435525-21448203 GCA_030068395.1 Apalone spinifera
TCATTTGCATAGCTTTGGCGCAAAAGCGCGCCAATGTAGACGTAGCCCATGATTCTGGGATGCATTAACAGGAGTATTGTGAGCAAGACACGAGAAGTGATTCTTCCACTCTACTCTGAACTGATTAGGCCTCAATTGGAGTAGTGTGTCCAGCTCTAGACATCACATTTCAAGAAAGATGTGGAAAAACTAAAGAAGGTCCAGGGAAGAACAACAAAAATGATTAAAGGTCTAGAGAACATAACCTATGAATGAATACTGAAAGAACTGGGCTTGTTTAGTTTAGAAAAGAAAAGACTGAGGTGGGACATGATAGCTGTTTTCAAGCATCTAAAAGAGAGTTACAAGGAGGAGGGAGAAAAATTGTTCTCCTTGGCCTCTGAGGATAGGACAAGAAACAATGGGCTTAAATTGAAGCAAGAAGGGCTTAGGTTGGACATTAGGAAAAACTTCCTAACTGTCAAGGTGGTTAAACACCAGATTAAATTGCCTATGGAGTTGTGGAATCTCCATCACTGGAGATATTTAAGAGCAGGTTAGACAGACATCCATCAGGGATGATCTAGACAGTGCTTGGTCCTGCCACGAGGGCAGGGGGGACTAGACTTGATGACCTCTCAAGGCCCCTCCCAGTTCTATGATTCTATGATTCTCTTTTCCAGACTAAACAACCTAATTCTACTATGACCTCTATATCCCTTTCCTCAGTACTCCTTCCTAGATAGTCATTTCCCATTTTATATGTATGCAACTGATTATTCCTTCAGCAGAGTATTTTGCATTTGTCCTTATGGAATTTCATCCCATGTACCACAGATAATTTCTTCAGTTTCTCTAAATTATAATCCAATCCTCCAAAGCAGTTGCAACCCCTCCCAGTTTGGCATCATATGCAAACTTTATAAGTGTACTTTATAACTTTATAAGTCTATTCCATTATCTAAATAATTGATGAAGATATTAAACAGAACTGGTCCCAAAACTGATCCTTGCATTCACTATGTTAGGCGTCCAATCACCATAAACCTTCTGGTGAAAACCAAGTCAAATAAGTCATTTAAAACCTCTGCCATTTCCACATTTCCAGCTATTGTTTTTCTCTGTTCATTTAGTAATGACCCTGTCCTTAGCTTTGCTCTTGCTTCTAATATATTTGTAGAGTGGTTTCTTTTTCTTTTTCTATATGTCCCTAGCTAGTTTGAGTTTATTTTGTGCTTAAGCCTTTCTAATTTTGTCCCTACATACTTGTGTTATTTGTTTATATTTATCCATTATATTTTTATTAACTTGGATTTTAAAGTTTTATAGCAAAGACATACATCTATTGCATTTGATAGAGTAATTTCCATAGAAGTCTATTTAATATTTATAGAACTCTGTTAATTTTTCCCTTTTAAATTCTATTCAGTCTGTCCAAGACACAAAATTAAAGGTTTTTTTTTTAAAGCTTTAACCCCTTCAATTTCCAATGAGAGTGGAGGGGCTTAATTTCCTTTGTGATTTGAACATTTCCTCCTAAAAATGCTATTTTAAAGACACATAGTTTTTTTTCTTGTGCTGATTACAAGTTAACAGAATAGGAAACAAACTGATTCATTTCAATAAACTGCTATGAATCCAGTCATATTTTAGATGGAATTGGTGATTTTAAATATGAAAGGCAAAATTTACAAGTTGGGTTTGAAGTTGATATCCCATGCTGCCCATACCTCTCACTATATTAGCAAAGCAAAATAAATTCATGTAGTAGTAGCAATACACACAAAAAAATCAAATCAATTCTAGAAATGAAAGGGAAGGCTCCTATATCATTGGTAAGATACATGGCCAACATTTAACGCTATGGAATGAAATCTGAAATACAGTTCAGACTTGAAAGGTTCTATTTCTATGGAGCATTTATTTTCTTCTCAATAAATCCTGGTTGTAAGCTCCTGACACTGTATTTTATGTAGTACTGTTATGATTTTAAAAAAGCAAAAAAAGGAGCACAAAGAAACTCACTGGACTTATTTACATACATGGATCCAAGAGAGTTTATTTTTAGATGAAATGCATAGATCACATCAGATAGTTTGTTTCCTCACACAAATTAAGGTAACTTCCAGCTGTCAATAAAATGTACTGTTCTCCAGCACAGGATGGGCATAGGGGCTTTACCCTCCATATTCTGTGATTTAAAAAAAAAAACTGATTATAGAGGGAAATCTCTCAGAAGCAGATCCTATAACAGAATGCACATAGGTGGATTTTTGTGCCAGCACAGATGCAGTGGCAAGATAAATCCCCATGGAAGTGATAAGCAGAGGCAGGCAAATAATTGATTTTTCAGTTCTAAAAAACAAATAGATGGAGTTGAAGAAAATGCTTCATTTGGTTGAGAATGTTAAACTCTTTTTAGAAATAAATTCAGAATACATTTAAGAGACAGGGCTAGGCTCACTCTCCTCCCCCCAAACACCCCAAAGCCTTTATTGCTGCACAGAGTGTGCTGCACAGAGCTCCTATGGCAATTTAAAGGGTCCAGAGCTTCCAGCTACCACAGCAGTGTCCAGAAGCCACTTCCTTTGCCCCTTTCATAGTCAGGCCTGGCCTAACAGGAGGTACTCAGAGCCTTTCAGGTTGAGAGCATTAAAGCCACGATTCATCAAGGCATTTGAACCCTAGTTCAGCAAAAGTGTTAAGCACATGTTTAAGTCCCTTGACTCTAATGGGAATTAAGCACATGCTTAAGAGCTTTGCCGAATATATATAGATTTAACTATGCATCTATGTTTTGCTGATTTGGGGCCTTCAGCACATTACTCTCCCTAACTTTAAGCAAATTAATGATATCACTGAAGTTTTTCATTGGCAGTACTTACGGGCTTGTGAGTCTTCTTTAATATAACCCACAAGTTTACCACGTGCATGTATTGTATTGTAGATGAGGGGCAAATTCTACTGTGACTTACCCCAGTCTAAATCCAGAATAACTGCTTCAGGTTATCCTGTTATCAAAAATCTGGGCCACAGTGTGATGATACATCATATAATATGAGGTTATTGTTATTTCTATAATATTTTGTTAGACCTGTTTTTCTGCACTATGTAATTAATATTCTTTCATGAAATATAACAGACATATGTGGAAATGAAGTGAAATCAGATAAAATGAACATCTGTGTGGGGACATTTTCTAATATAATTTTCAGCATGACCTATAGCAAGCACCCTGCCTACACAATGATATTTCCATTGGTTCCCATGTTATTAGCAGAGGTGTGCATAATTATATGGTAAATATTGGTTCATCGCTGATCACAATAGGCTAATATAGTGCTTTCATGATTCATAGGTCTTTTCAAAAGGTGTTTATTGCATAAATTACCAAGATAGCATTAAAAATGTGGCTCACCAAACTCTGTTATATAATGAATTAAATAAGTGGTTTTTTACTGCTCTTTAAAACGGTTAAGAGATCCAACCTTTCCGCAGAAAAAAGTGTATTTTTTCAAGCCCTTATCTCTGCATTTATACATATAGTACCATATATTCTATAACAGGGAGGGTAATAAAATGGTGGCAATTTGCCAGGGTTAGCCCCTGGTGGGCTACCACCACTGTATTTATTTGCATATCCACAGATACAGGCAACAACAGCAACTGTTGGCTGTGGATCACTGTTCCTGGCCAATGGGAACTGTGGGAGGCAGCACAGACCAAGACACTGCTTCCTGCCTCTCCTGTTGGATGGGAATAGTGATCCGCAGCCAAAGGGAGCTGCAATTGCCCATTCTTGTGGAGGTGCAGGTAAATATAGTGGCGGCCACAAGGGGCTAACCATGGTGAACTGGATGTGGCCTGTGGACTGTTATTTGCCCAACCCATCCCACAGCATTCAGAAAAAAAGAAACAGTATGAGAGCACAATTCTATTTAATCATCTAATGGAACTTCCATTGGTTTAACATAAAGTTTTGCGTGACTGATAGAGTTATCACTAGTGATGTTCATCCCTCCTACAAATACTAAATCATGATTAAAGAATTATTAATCATCAGTACTTATTTTCTCATGTTTTTTACTGTGTGTCTACACAGCAAGTGTTAGAATTTAGCCTGGCCTAAGTTGGTTTGCCTCTATTTCAATTGAGCTACAATAACTAAGGAGCTGGCCTCAAGGTCTCTTTTTTGACTGTGCATTCTAATTCGGTATGTAGCAATTCCATAAATAGTACTTGCATTAGTTCAACTTATTTTACAAGATTACTTCCAAAGAAAGGCAACTTTGAATATGGATATGGACTCTGAATTAGTGGTAGATCTGTATTAAAAAGATCTTGAAGGTGCAATTTGAAAAAATTCCCAAGAAGATAAATTAACCCGATTTAATTTCTGTAGAGTCTTACTGATTTCAGCCCTATTAACGTGTAGATGACTCTTCCTTAATCATAAAAAAATGTATCACAGACTTCTTTGGAATACAAAATGATATGTGGTAGTTCTCACCTACTTTATATTTTAATCTCTGATAATAATATAACAATGCCAGAGAGAAATTTCTGAAGCTGAGGCCACAGAACAAAGTGGTGAAGTAAAATAGGTATGTGATTGGAACTGGCCATAATTACATCACTGATGCCAACCGTGGGATGAGAATAGCTTTTCAGTAGGTCTAGACATGGATGGCTCAACACAGCAAAATAGATTTAATTGACTTGAATGTCCATGACTCATTTGCTTCAAATTCCGGTTTACCAGAAGCATGAAGTTCTAAAAAAGTTCTTCTTTAATCTATTAATTTGAAAATCTCCTTTTTTTCTTTCAAGTTAAGCAGAACTTTTTTTTTTTTTTTTGGCACTGTAGTAAGATGAGGGCCTGAAATATAAGCCCACCTATTAAAGGCTGAGTATGAGGCGCACAGCCTAGGCCACAATTGTCAATTTATTGCTAATATTAAAAAGTTAAGCTTTGAGAAACAGGCAGGTCCTTGTCACAGAAGTTGGCAAGAACAGGGCCGATATTACAGAGACATTCACACCTAAATGGCACTAAGCACAGACTGGAAGTACATTCCAGAGATGTTATAACAGAATAACTTGTGAGAAAACATGTTGGTACCAATACATTCCTCACAAATAACAGATGTACCAACTCAGAACCAGGGGAGAATCTAAACTGACAGCATGATAGAGAGTGATTGAAGCCTCATGTACAAGATAATGGGTAGTATCTAGGTAACACCAAAGGGTGCTACTTGTTCATTTGTAGGTATAAAAATGTACCCCAATGGGGTTATATTTGTTCAGCTGAGGGGGTAGTGTTTCATCCCTGTCACTGACTGAGCTGAGTCCATTGTCATAGGCACACATTCTTAGCTTACCTATAGACATCTGATTTGGGGAAGTTATTACTGTGCTTCATTTACAATTAACCTCTCTGAGTGCCTTTGATCCTTATCTGATTTTGTAGTCTGGGAGGCTCTCCTGGAGAATGCTATGTTGGCCACTTGTGCAAGTCAACACAACACACAGACTGGGGTCAAGCATGCAGATGACCAGTTATCATTATTGGATAGAGCAAAATATCTGTCAGGACACCACAATGGTGACATCTGAAAACCACAGACACACCTTCCAGCTTTCACTAGGAAGTTGCACACTGAAGTTTGATATTTGCATAAACTATCCAAATCTCAGTGCATAACCACACCATAACTTCATTGAGGTCTTCCTCCCCCCAGCAAAAAAACTGCTCTCTCTTTCCTCTCTATTTTTTTTCTCTTTTGCCTATTCATTTCTTCCCTTCAATCTCTCTCCCTGTGTCTTCCCTAATATATAAAAGTGTCCCAATTCCTTCTAAATCATGCAAAACCTTTGATTGAGGCCAGATTTTTTAAAATCAAAGCGTGTGTCTACACAGCACCCTTACCTCAAAATAAGCTACACAATTTGCACTACGCAAATTGCGTAGCTTATTTCAAGGTTATTTTGAAATAAAGCGCTATTTCAAAAAATCCCCTTACCCTTGTGGAACAAGGGTTACAGGGATGCTGGAATAACATGCCTGTTATTTCAAAATATATTTCAAAATAATGGTCATGTTTAAAGAAGCAGTATAGCTATTTTGGGATACCAGAGATATCCCGAAATAATGCTGCTGTGTAGACATAGCCTCAGAAGCCTTAAGTTCATACCCAAAATCTGAAATTATTGGCCTGATTTTTTCTGCTAGGTAAGGGGAGTAGGAAGTTGGCAAAAAAAATCAATATTTGCCTTGATAAAATATAGCAAAAATCTGTGTTTTAAAAATGGTGTATTTTCCACTGCCAAGAATCTATATTTAAAATTTGTAATAGTGCCTTTAAAAGGATAGCACAGAGAAGCAAGAGATTCTGAGGCATTTTATTTATATATTTGACTAAGTTCTTTAGCACTGGTCACTGTTGTGGAAAGCCACATAAATTGAGGTTTGGATTGGACCCCGAATATCAACTACAGGTTGAACCTCTCTAGTCCAGCATTCTCTGTTCTGGTAGCATCTGTGGTCTGGCATGATTTTAGTTAGTTGGATGTCCACTTATCATGGATGTGGCCAAATTTCCTGCAGTGCCATAAAGTTAGTTTACAGCCATCAGTCCTGGCTCAGTGTTCTGTGCTGTTATTTAGCTCTAATATATCCCTGCACAAGTCCAATAAGCAGTGGAAGTGTTGGTAATGTTGCTAGATAATATTGACATCCCATGGTTCGGCAAATTCTCTGATTTGCACTAGTCAGGTTCCAAGAGTGTCGGACTACTAAAGTTCAACCTACAGTCATTACAGGCACTCTCAATCCAAGTATAAGACCTTTACAACAATCATATTATGCAGGAATCCTCTGTTACCAATGTTCTCCTTCATATGTCTTCTATACATATTTTTGTTGGGCTGCCAGGAAATTATAACCTTGGCTACTATTTAATACATTTTCCCTTGAAACATCCAAAGACTGAATCATTTCTTTCTATAACCTGAACTTTAGTTCACACAATTTGCTGTATATACCTGGGGAGTTATATACTTTTTCTTTAAACATTACAGTTTATCCTTTTACACTTCAAAGTTTATTTTGACAAGAGCAAAGACACAACTAGTCCCCATTAGAAACCTCGCCTCAAAAGCAAATTCAGAGGGTAATGTCACTCTCTACATTAAGGTTTATGAGAAATTTTGACTCACCAATTTGAAAACAGAGCTCTTAAAACCCTTTGACAGTACAGGGTCTACCCTTTTCCAAAACTGACAACTAATATTTCAAGGAGAGAGAAATTATTGAGTTTCCACAGAACAGGCTCAATTATGATTTGGTAATTTTAATGTTAAGCTTTTTATTACCAACTTGCAAATCAGATTTATTTACTGAAAGTGTTTCACTTACTATAGTTACAAAACCATTGACTAATAGCCATAGTGATATGAGGTAGCAAATATTATTTTCTCTTTTTCAGTTTTACTGTGTGTAGTTGACTAACTAACATTATTTGTTCATTTAATTGCATTAGTGCATAGAGACCCTACTTGAGAATGAACTTACATTGTTCTAGGCATTATATAGCTATATAAGAAGACAGGCTGTACCCCAAGAGCTTAGGTCCAGATCTTCAGAGATATTTAAATTCCCAACTTCCAATGAAATCAAGTCAAAGGAAGGGAGAGAAGTAGAGCAATAGAGAAGTAAAGTGATTTCCTCAGGATCACAAGGCAGCCAGAATAAAACCAAGATCTCTAGTCCTAAGTATCTGCATAGTGTTCAATCTACTGGACCACAGTGTCTCTCACATGTTTTGCGCACATGTCCCTTTTATTTTCAATTGGTCAGTTTTGTCCTTGCTGAAAACACCTTCATAAACATCAACAGGAAAAAAAAAGCCCTTCAATACTTTTTAAATGGGTAAATCATTTAGGGCCAGGTTTTTAAAGGATTTAGGTGTCTAAACAGGCAGATACCAGACACCAAGTCCACCCAATCCCCCAGGTGCTGATGTTTCTTCTGGTCAGCATTTTCTAAATAGTCTAAGAATTGCTGCCAAATTAAGGCTAAATGCTGCTCTGTGCCCAAGTCGGAGCCATGGACTATACTGGTCAGTACCACATCCCCAGAATAGTTGGATGCTTTGGTAGTTCCAGAAACAATGTGGGCCCACCTCTGCCTGCATGACAAAAATCTCACTCCCACCTCTGACTGTGGTACCTCAGGGTACGTTTACACTGTGGGAAAAGGTTGAATTAAGATTTGCAACTTCAGCTATGTTAATTGTGTAGTGAAGTCAAAGTAGCTTACCTCAACTTTTGCACTGTCCACACTGCAGGAAGTTGAATGGAGAACACTCTCCCTTCAACTTCCCATATACCTTATGGAAGCAGGACTACCTGCATCGACCTTGAGAGCCCCTCTCAGTTTGAATTAGCTGTCTTAACTAGACCTGCTAATTCAAATTCTGGAAGATCGACAGTAGCAGTTTCAATTTTCTCCGTAGTGGAGACGTACCCTTACATTCATGGTGTCTGCAAGATCATGCTAGAAGGGGGGAGAGCAATGCACTCTTCAAAATTGTATCCCCCCCATGCTTGATACCTGACAGACCACTTTCAGTTCTGCATCAGAACAAAAGCAGAACTGTCTGGCTTTAAACTGGACAAATGGCCTGTCTGTATGGAGGCCTCAAAACAGGCTTTTTAAACACTGGGACCTGATCCTGTAAGTGTACTCTGAGCACATCTAAGATCTGATGCCTTAAGGCCTCGCACAGAAAGGAGAGGAGGGGATGACATAGAAGCACCCACACAAAACATAGCCAGGAAATGTAGGGTGAGCATGAGTGAGAGGGAGAGTTTAAGCTGTTAGATCATGGGCTACCTGAGCAGCTGACTTGGCTTCAAGGCCTAATTTCAGCTGAGGATCCTTGTTCTGTCATCTGCCACCACTGAGGAGAGCCTGGCTCCATCCTTTTCGGAACCTCCCATCCCTTTCAGGTAGTTGAAGGCCGCTACCAAATCCCCCCTCTCTCTTCCCCGCACTCCCAGAGCACCACAAACAGTGGATTTGAGTGTTCAGGAAGCTCCAAGAGGGAGGGGGAAGAGTGGGACTGGTGCATCTTAAGGGAAGGAGATGGGGAAGAGGCTGGATAGGGGCAGGAAGAGGCAAGGCAGGGGCTTGGAAGAAGGAGTGGAATGGGAGTGGAGCAGGGGCAGAAGAGGTGTGGGTGGAGTGTTGTTTTGTGGGCAAGGGTAAAGTAAGGCAGGACCTGGGGTAGAGTGGGGGAATCGAGCACTCCCCACGCTGGAGGGGAAGTCAGTGCCTATGCACCCATGTGTGCTTGAGCAATATTTGTATACTCCTCTGTACTCCTCTGTCCAAGCTTCCACTTCTTGTAAGCTTCCTTTTTGCATTTAAGCTCTCAAAATATTTCTCTGTTAAGACAAGGTGGCCACCTGCCATATTTGTTATTCTTTTTGCACATTTGAATGGTTTGTTCCTGAAACATTGATAAGGTGTCTTTAAAATACAGCAAACTATCCTGGACTCCTTCCCTCTCATATTAACCTCTGAGGGGATTTTGGCTATCATTTCCATGAAGAAGTCAAAGTCAGCTTTTCTGAAGGCCAGGGTCCATATTCTGCTGCTCCCCTTTCTTCCTTTTGGCAGGTAGATCCACATGTACTCATGCTGCTGAGATCTGGTTCACTTATAATGTTGAGTTGTCTTATAATTTCATGTTCTGGTCTCTGTCGGTTTGTTCCTTTCACTTATAGTAAATCTGGGAAGATAAATTATGAATTACATACACATGTTCAGAAGCAGAATCCTTTGGCTGAAGTAATTCAGAAATAAATGTCTATATAGTTATACATTATATTGATCATAATATTGAGGGTTTTCTGGATTTTTTACTAGATCTTGAAGATTGGCAATCCAGAAATATACATTTCAGCTACCTTGAATAATTAGCTGACAATCAATAGGGCAGTTGGAGACAGCCACCCTAGACCCTATGCTTTGTGGCCCTGTGGAGCCTAGGATGGCCTGGGGAATTACTGGAGAAGCCTGGCCTGACATCAGGTGCCAAGTCTGCCCCCATACTCACCAGCAGTGGCAGGAGCTACAAGAAGCAGAGTGGCCCAGCATCCTGCTATGCTCCATCATCTCCCAGCTGGATTGCTCCACTTCACCACCGAGGCAAGAAGTGGATTGGCCCAACTGCAGCCCACTGTACTCCCCTGACTGATGCATCTGGGAGACGTACCCCCTCCCCCCGATAATACTCCAAGCCACATTGCTCGGGGAAAGAGGGCTTGGAGGAATGGTGCAATGGTGTCAACTGATGGTCAGGGCAGTGCGTGTGTGTATGTTATACACCGAGTCTTCAACTGCTAGGACACTAGATCCTGTCACAGCAGGCAGTCTTAGGGGAGGCCGATGGTGCCCCGAGAAGTTTTATGTCTGTGTCTTTAGTTGGTAGGACCGAGGTCCCATCGCAGCGGGCAGCCTAGGGAAGGCCGATGGATGCCCCTACGGATCTGCCCGCTGTGACGTGACCTCAGTCCTAGCAGCTAAAGACATGGGTGTAATAAGCTCTCCCTGCAAACTCTGGGGCATCTGTCAGCCTGTTTGCTGCCACCCGCAAAGGGAGGCAAAGGGACCCTGGTCCTAGCGGTCAAAGACATGGAAGTAAAACTTCTCGGGGTACCTGTCGACTTCCCCTTGCAGAAACCTTCTCCCCTTGCAACATCCATCTCACTCTCTCTCATATCTGTGTTTTCAGTTTACCCAGGGTCAGATGAGCCAGCATATCCGGGCCTCTGTCAAGGCTTCAAAGACTATGCTGATTTTATTGCTCCTTCTCTGCCCTGTATGCTTCAGTCACATCAGTGGGGCAAGTAAGATGGATGTTGCAAGGGGAGGGGGGGGCTTCCTGTCTGGCTACAAATGGGCACAGAGCAGGGATGGGAAAAGAAAGAGGTGGAGAAAGGGCAGAGTGTGGCTTGGGGAAAGGAGGAGAATGGGGATAGGGCAGGAGCAGAGTGGGGCATGGCTTGGGGAAAGGGGTAGATCGGGGATAGGGCAGGGGTAGAAAGAGGAGAAGTGGGGAGCAGAGTGGGGGAGGTTGTCCTGTGCCCCATGCCCAATAGGGACGGTGCTGCGTGTGATTGGTAGTGTTGGCATTTTATAGAGCATAATGTAATTTGTAACTTGGTGGCTGTGTAAAAGAAACAAGATGCAGTCAGAGAAACTGTACAGCAATAAGCAGTATTCACGGGTAACGAAAATAGACACCAGGCTTGCAAGCAGTGCCAATAAAGTTCAAACAAGTGTTGAATTTATCTGCATGTTTTTATCGTTGGGGGTTAACTTGGTTGTATGCCTGACAATTTCCAAAACAGCCCTCATCGAAGTGTTTTCATTTTTTTTCCACTTTCCCTTTTCTAGTCCCTTGTCAGTTATTGCCCACCCATTGCACACTCCTTTCTGAGCTAGCTATGGTTAATGAAATGCTGATTGGGGATTCTAGAATACACTTGCTGATGATTATGTGTTATTTTAACAGGAGAATGACAATAATTTCCTGTAATGCCACTTGTTAAGGTAATTATGCTGTAATTGCCTTATCAAGGTGTCATAGAGGAGAGGGGAGAAACTCCTAGATTTCACAGCTGCTGTCATGCTCCTGTTAAGTGTTATCTTGAAAATGTATTATCAGCCATCAAGCTAAATTTCCTTACCAGTTGTTCTAAATCAGAAAGGATCTGTCCTGGGTGGGGCATATGACCTCTACATTTAATGTTTCTCATTCTGATAATTATGGAGGATGGATTACCTGTGTTTGAACATGGGAGCTATTCAGAACATTTAAATAGGTAGGGTAAATACATGTAGATTTTTAAATCTGTTTTTGGGATTTGTGTGAGGTGGGAAAGCTGGTTCTAAAAAACCCCCAGATTTTAAAAAATGAGTTGGATTTTCGAGTAAATATGCCTACCCATATGGGGCATTGGTTCTGCTCTAGCGAGGGAGAGGGTGGGATAGCACAAAAGGAGAACAAGACTGTCAAAATAAGAAAATTTTGACTTTTTTGAAAAAACAGACTATAAACCTAAATAAATTCCAGGCGCTCATATAAGATCATGGAAAGAATTAGTAGAAGGGGTCAGGAAATTATTTTCTATCCAAATAGAAATTTTGGAGATTTAATATTTTTTCATCCTGAATTTGGATGAAAAGTTGAAATATTAATTTTAGTAATCTGAAAATCCAAAACAAAATTGGATGCAGTGAATTAACATGTTGAGAATTATGAAACATTTTGATTTTGGTGGTTTTGTTTTTATTCTAAATTAAATTTCAAAACAAAATTGTTTTGGACAGAAAAATGGAACTTTTTATTTTAAAAACATCAAAATAGAACTCTTAAGAATTTCAAAATTTTCCAAAATAGAAAATTCATCTAAAGCATACCTTTCCCACTAAATGTTTCCATTTTGATGAAGCTGCATTTTGATGAACTTCTCTTCCTCCCTCTTTCCCCTTAAACTTTGTACTGAAAAATTCCTAACGAGCTTTAACAAGTAATTGGGGGGATCTTATAGAAATCATTAATATTCACTTAGGCTACGTCTACACTGCAGGCTTCTTGTGCAAGAACTGTTTTGTGCAAGAGT
>JANRFK010006697.1:21448303-21461853 GCA_030068395.1 Apalone spinifera
TAAGCTGAAAAGTCACAGTCTCTTTAGCCTCTCTTCATATGGGACCTGTTCCAACCCCCCTAATAATTGTAGTTGCCCTTTTCTGAACCCTTTCCAAGGCCAAAACATCTTTTTTGAGGTGGGGAGACCACATCTGTACACAGTACTGAAGATATGGCATACCATAGTTTTATACTCCCCCTCCTCCTTCTTCCCCTGACTTCCTCCTTCCAGCTCCCTCCTCCTAGGTTTCCCCCTCCCCTCTTCCACCCTCTCTCTTCCCCTCTCCCACCTCCTTTTCCCAGTCTCCCCAGAGGTTAATTCCCCCCCCCCCCAGTTTTGTTAAATAAAGAGAGTTTCTATTTTTGAACACACGTGTCCTTTATTTTTTACATCAGGAAGAGGGGTTAGGGAAGGGTAAGTGGAAGGAGGTGAGGGAGGAATGGGGCATGAGCCCCCGATGGGGAGGACTGGGGTGGATCTGCGGGCTCTTCGGGGTGGAAGCTCTCCTGCAGGGCCTCCTGGATCCTGACGGCCCCCTAAATGACCCCTCCAGATGGTAGCCTGCGGCAAGAGCAGCCGGGCTGATGGCCGAGTGCTGTGATGTGCCGAGTGTGGGCACTCAGGGCACTCCAAGACAGGACTGCTTTGCTGTCCCTCATCGAGGTAGACAAGCAAGCGGAGAACCCTGAGAACTGTCTATCCGGGGTGGGGGTCGGGTCCCTTTAAGCACAGCCCTTGGCTAGCCTGAGGCAGCAGCTCCATACTCCATACTTCGGCCAGCCTTAACTTCGGTTCAGGGTCCACTCAGTGTGGACATGCTAGTTCGAATTAGCAAAACGCTAATTCGAATTAGTTTTTAGGTCTAGATGCACTAGTTCAAATTAGCCTAGCTTGAATTAACTAATTCAAATTAAGTTAATTCGAATTAGTGCTGTAGTTTAGACATGCCCTAAGTTATTTAGATGGCTAAAGAATTTTGAGGATCTAAACTTTAGTGTCTCCCAAGTGCCTAAGTCATTAAAAAAAAGGAGAGATAAGTCACGTAGGCCTTGCAATGCAGCAGGAATCGTTCCTAAATGCCTTTAAAATGGGACTTAGGATCCTAAGTGTAATTATTTTGGGGTTCACTAAATAACAAACTAGTGAATGAGAAGGGAATCAAAACAAACTGGAAAGCATCTCTGGTGAACTGCTGCATGAAAGCATGTCGTGTTGCTCACCTCCAGTCTTCAGGGCACATCTCCAAATTCCCATACTCACAACACTGTCCCATACTCACAACACTGTTATGAAGGAACAAAGCATTATGGGTACGTCTACACTGCACACTTATTTTGGAATAAGCGACTCCAGAAGAAATACTCCGAAATAGCTTATTTCAAAATAGCATGTCTACACTACAGGGAAGTTTCAAAATTAGTCCAAAGCAGGCTCCCCTAATGTGGATGTGGTACCTCAATTTAGAGCCCCAGGAAGCACTAGGGAGTAATTACTTTCAATGGCCCTCGGGAGGAGCTATTTCAAAAATGCAGCAGCGGAGCATCCACATTACAGCTATTTCCAAATACCAGTTTTGGAAGATGCTTCATTCCTAATGGAATGAGGTTTACAGAAGTCAGAATAAGCTGCCCGTTATTTCAAAATGATTTTGAAATAACAGAATTTCTGTGTAGACGCTTGCATTGTTATTTCAAAATAGCTGTGCTGTGTAGATGCACTGTATCTTTCATGAACATATCTCTGTATCTTCCCTTGTAAAGAAAAATAAATTAACTCATATGCATATATATGAATGATTAATAATATGTATATTACATTCTAGTTCATTTCTCTAAACTCAATATGTCAACTGCCAAGAGAGGAGAGGCTACAAGTGAGTCTTTACCATTCACTTTCCTCAAATATCGCTTCACCAGGCAGCTTGGCAAGTCTCTATGAATCTTTCAGTATGTTTAATCTCCTGCTCTGATCTTCTCAGTATTCTACTTTTGTTAGCAGCTGAGTTGGGTTCTTGTTTCTTGATAGTTTCTCCTTTGTGTACTGATGATACAGGATCAGTCAGATGGGAAATGCCAGAGTCCACATCTACTGTCAATGTGTTGGAACTTTCTGGGATTACTCATAGATCTCTTCAGAAATGTCAAATGTGTTCCCATAGTTTGTCTGGGCGTCATAAGACTGTGGGTACAGTTGTTTTTTAATGGTACCCAATTGGCCCCAACCATTAGAGGTGAGATTCCTGAGATAAACTCTTTCTCTGAAGTTAGGAGATAGAAGATCATGGGCAAATTTTTCAAAATAATATTTGTGCTTCCACTACTGATTTTCTGTCATTTTCCACATGCTTTCATTATTATGAGATTTCAATAGGTTATATTAATTGGTGAATGAGAGCTGATCCTTCTTCCCACTAACAGCTAAGCTAGAAACAAAAGTCATCTTCCAGAGGCTATACAAGTCTGATTGTTACTGATTTACTATAAGTACTCTGCAGTTTGCAAATTTCTGGTTATAGAGAGAATAATATTTTTGGATTATTAAATAATTCTTTGGTCGTCAGGTAAATTATTCAGTGCTGACCTTCTCCTAAGGCCTTTGTGGAACTGGATGAGGTCTCAGTGCTCTGCTTGTTGTCATGGCTTGCTATTTCAAGCACGAAGAACAATTTTCTAGAACATTAGTGATGTCATGGTTGATCTGCAACCTGCACAGTACCTCTCATGCTCGATGTTTGCATGTCTCAGTTCATAAATGACTCTCATGGGTCTTCCGCAACTTTTATTTTTGACAGCTTATTGGAATTATAACCTTACTGTTCTTGAAAATAACTCCATCTCTCATAGTAAGTTCATCTCTGCAGTTCCAATGGTATCTTATACTTGGACAGCAACTACTTATTTCATCAGGCCACCCTCTAATTATCACTTTTTAAAGAATTCCCAATGATTCATCTTTCCCTATTTCTTCTCCTATTTGTTGCAGTTTCCTGTTAGCTATGGGAATTGATTTTACAATCAAATCTACATAGGCTTATAGCTCTGTCTTTCAAGTATTCTCTGGTTTAATGGATTAATATGAATTTTCCAAGAAAATTAACCATTTGCAGGAACCATGGGACATCTTTCTTTGACTGTGGATGTGGTATCATTTCAATGGCTGAAATCTCCCTGTTGGTGGCTTTTACATCTTTGTTAGAAATAATTTCCTCTCAAAAAGTCAATTCTGTAATCCCTGAAACACACTTCAACCTGTTGAGTTTGAGGTCTGCAGCTCTAGTGACAACTAGAAGTTCCAGAAGTCTATGATCTCTTTCATTGACCCCCAGATGATGGTGTCCTCCACTGAGGTATAAATATGTTCCGTATCATATGCATGGTTTTATGGTACACTTCTAGTGCTGAAGCTATGTCGAAGTGTAGGTATAAGAATTTTTACCTTCCAACTGGGTATTAAATGTGCAATTTTGAGCTTTCTTCAGTTAATTTTCACTGTCAAAAGCCTAAGGATTGAACCTTAATCTTTTATCTGGTTGGTAGTTTGAAATGTTCTCTTTTTTAATAGCCTTGTTGAGGTCTCTGGGAGCTAAGCACATACATAGTTGGCTGTTACTTTTCTCGACAATGAGGAGGGAACTCACACAGTCTGTTAGCGTCTCAATTTTTTGTATTTCTTACATTGCTTTTATCTTTGCAAACTTCTTGAGAGGAGCAGGGTCCAGGTTATCACAGACTGCAAAAAGCATCTTTCGACGTTGGAGGGACCTGCTCTTTTATCCAGATTGTATGTTCACCCTTCAAGCAACCCAACCCTTGAAACAGGTCGTGCTATCCCTCAAAGTGTGCCTCATACCCAGGTTCAGTATGATCTTTTAGTGAGGGCAGACATTTTACTGGACTGAGTTTTTCACGAGTCCAGGCCTAAAATTCATTCAAACCTTTTTGTCACTACAATGAATAGGAGCCTGTGTATGATGTTTTTATGGTTGATGCTTTCACTGGTATATTTGTTCTAGAACAGCCAGTTCTTTTTATTTTTTTGTTGTTGTTCCCAGTTTTGGTTTAATATTTAGTTTCTCATGATTTTGTTCAGACAGAATATTAACCTGGTCTCTCATGTGTAGTTTCAGTAGAATAATTTTGTTCCATTCCCTGTTATGGGCAGTATTCAGTCCCTCTCAAGAAGCTTGCTATCTCCCAGCATACTTCTCAACCAGCTTGTATGTAACTGAATGCACTATGTTTTTTCTGCATTTGGGATCTGGAGAGTTTTTCATAATTATTTTTCCCACATTTATGACAGTTTCCCCAACTGTTTGGGGCTGTGGTGCACATGACCATCTATACCAAATTTTATTTCTAGCAGTGGATTCCACTCTTTGATTTGACCTGCTGTGGTTATATTCTTTTGTATTTATCCCATTGATAACCCCTTCTGATGTATTCAACTCTTTGGCTTGTGCTTTCCTAGTTTGTGCATCCCTGAAAATGTAAAGAGTTTTTTCTAAAGCTTGATCTCCTTCACAATGCAGTCTCCTCTTAATATATTGTCTTTAATGCCACAGACAAATCTTTCTCTGGACAGAGACTCTCTTCTCATCAAAGTCACAGGTTTTACTGAGTTTCCTTAATTCTATGATATACTGATATATGGTATGATCAGGGTGGGGTTTTTTCTTTTCGGCATGCATGTATACAAATGTGACTCAATGGTTTCATTTCAATATGCAGCATTCCTCAAATTTATTCAGTATTTTACTTGACTTCAAACTAAAACTTATCAATAGCCAAGGATTAAAATAACTTCAATGAGTTATTGGTATGCAAGGCTGCGTGTATGTTTGGGTCAGTGGGTGGATGGGTAGGGAGCGGGCTCCTAGCCTTTGGAAGGGACTGGGCAGTGAGCTAACCTCCCCCAGCCAGCTCTTCAGTGCTGCCCAGCCTGTGCCACCCAGTGCTCTGGCTGTTGTTATGATAGGGGTTTTTTTTACTCTGGGTCCTTTACATTGCTGGGCCCCTGGGGCAGTTGCCCCTATTGCTCCCCAACTCTGTTGGCGGCCCTGTTGGTACAGTCCTTAAAGCACTGTTGCAACTGTACATCCACTTTACAGTAGTTTGTACTGGTGGCCACTTTCTTACTGGTATATCCAGCAGAGTCAACAGTTTCTGCAGGTCCCTGGGTAAGGTGTGTGTGTTTGAGGGGGTAAGGGGAGGGAGGCTGGCTCTGTGCTCCTGGAAGGGGTGAGGGTGAGAGCGGAAGGGGCAAGATTGAGGGCAGCTGGCCCTCAGCACTGCCTGGACCTTGTCATTCCTGTACCCCTCCCCAGCCCTTAGATCACAAGCTATTATTGTGCTCACAAAATACATGTATAAGTCTCTGTATCAGGTGATGTACATGCTTCTTTGGTGCCGTCCTTTGTCTCTGCTTTTTTGCTTTTGGTTGCATGCACTGATGTTAACTTCAATATGACTGCAGTTTCCTTCTCATTCAACATTTTTAACACCATGTAACAAAATAAACCAGTGAATGAGAAAAGAATAAAACGTTAGTAAAACAAACCGCAGTACTACTGTGAGCAGCCATGTGGTGTTCTGAAACCGTGCCTTCATGGCACATCTCCAAATTCCCACACTCACAACACTGTCCCATATGAGGGAACATTTCTAAATGGCAAACTTTTCATAAACCCATCTGAGTCATTACACGCTTTTGGAAATTTTGACCTTGAGTACGACCACATTTTAAACCTCTGAGATATATGCATACTCCAACTCCTGTAACTCTCATTCTACGAGGAGTAAGGAGAGTCGGGAGAAGAGTGTTCTATTTTGAAAAAACTACAATGTAAACAATGCCAAAAGTCGAAATAAGCTATTTTGACTTAAGCAATTAGCGTAGCTCAAGTTGCACAGCTTATTTTGAGTTTAGTTGTGCCCTTAGACATCAGTGCCTCTGCTGTGTCAGTATAGCACCAAGAGTCAGGTCTCATGTCAGAACAAGAATATATACACAGTAATAAAACACATGCAGTTGGCTCAAGTCAGCTGTCATGAGCTTGTGAAGCTCTGGCTGTGGGATTTATTGATTCCAATGAAGATGTTTGGGTTTAGGCTGAAGCCTGGTCTCAAGGTCCCTTCCTGAGGCTCAGAGCCTGGACTTTCATCTACACTGCAATCTTATAGCCCTGCATCCCAATCCCAAGTCAGCTGACTTGGGCCAATTGCAGGTGTTCTGCTGCAATGTAGACAAAAACTTAGAGCATGAGTTAGATTTTTTTCTGCTTGTGTAACCCTATTGATTTAAGTGGCATTATTTCTAGTTGACTCTGGCTATGTCTAGACTGCTGAGAAAAGTCAGAAAAAGATATGCAAATTGCAAACCGCAATTTGCGTATCTTTTTCTGCTTTTTCTTCTGAAAGAGACTTTTCTGAAATTTGGCCCATTTACACAGGACCAAATTTCAGAAAAAACTCCTTTTTTGGAACATCCCTTATTCCTCTCACAGAAAGGAATACAGGGATGCCTAAAGAACACGTCCACTTTTTCAGAAACTGTTCCGAAAAAGTGGACATGTTCCTTGGACATGGCAGAGCTTTTCCGGGATACTTCTAGTATCCTGGAAAAGCTCTTCACTCTAGACATAGCCACGGATGTAGCTTAGGTCAGAATCAGAGCCTAAATGTAAAAAGCTACCCAGTTGACCCCACCCTGCTGTTAACAACAATGTTTCCCCACTAGCAGCCAATGTAAAATGCAAATGTTATTATGGAATGCACAGTCACTTATAGAGGGAGACAAAATAATTAACACTTGTCCAGAGCATTTGGTTCTACCCTTCATTTAATCACTACAAAGACCACATTGCCCCATACTGGTGTAACCCACTACTGGGTGTGGTTCACTGTCCAATGTAGTGGCACTTAGACCACTTACAGAGAGAAAGAATGAGTTTGCTCTGCCGCCCTTGCTGAGAGCCAGGTATCTTTTAGCTCATGTGATAGAGGCTTAAGTTCTAAGCTCCAGAGGTCCCAGGTTTGATTCTGCCAGTCAATGTTAAACTGGTACTAGTCTGTGGTATGGAACTTTGAGATTGTCCCTGGAGGAAGCAAATGCCTCACAAAAGTGGAAAGGAAAAATGGAGCAGCTGCTATTTTGACCAACACATTAGTAGTTTAATGAAGGACTTCTGGAGCTAAAAGCATGAATTCCTAAAGATAAGACTAGCTAGAGTCATTTAGATGACACTATAACAGGCTTTCATCCTCTGTGGTGTATTGAAAAATGATTTAAAATAGTGAATCACTTTAAATTCTCAGTGGGTTTCCAACTCTCATTTGCAGACAGGGATGTCTGCAAGTGTGCATTGACATCTGTCAGCAGATAACATAATACAGTAAGTTGAACTGCTATTTTAGGGAACAGCCTGCTTTCTCTCTCTCTGTTTTTGGAGCCGTGTGTGTTAATTTTCTAGGGAAGAAAGTAGTGTTACAATTCAGTCTACCACCAAGGGTACTTATAAACAACGAGTAGTTCTGTGGCACCTTAGAGACTCATGTTTTTCATCTAATTTATTTGTCTATATACTGTAATCAAAACACAGCTAAACAGGCACAAAGGAGACGTAGAACACACTGACCAGTGGTTACACATGCATAAAAGAATGCAGAAGATAATAAAACATCCTTTTGTTTTCACCTCCTGAAGGAGGCCCTGGCTATGGTACTTCCTAAGCCACTAAAAAAAGTAGTTCACGTGCTTATGAAAACACACCTGCACAGAGTCCTTTTGCAAGGGACAGCAGAGCAGTGCTTAGTTAAAAGAGTAACATGCAGTTGGCACCCTTGACTTCTGGGAAGACCATGGCTGCATAATTTAAGGTCACATTTTCCAAAGTGCTCAGGTCCCAGCTAAATGCAGTAGGTAGACGGGTGAACACTGAACATATCTGAAAATCTGCACATTGCATTTCGGTGCCTAATTGAAAATCAAGTCCTATAAAAATAAATGAAGAGTGATCTTTCTCTCTCTCCTGGAGAGAAAAATATACTTTTTTAAAAACTGGGGCTTAAAAAAAAAAAAGCTGCAATTTTCCAAAGCTTGCAATCAAGGGGAATTGGAACTCTGTAGTCTCAGTACTCCAGACACTTCTTTCCAAATGATAATTGTTAATTATCATCACCTGTTATAATTTTATTCAATACAGTGCTTTCACTACATAGTTCACATCTGAGAGATTGCACATAGTTTATTCTCTTGGCAGGTCAAAACAAATCTAAGAAATCCCAGGATATTCACATCCAAAGAAACTAGTGGAAACTGAAACCTTTGATTTTAGCAAAGCTATTTCAAAGTTTGGTTTTTTCCTGCCTTCATTCTTTCAGATTGTTCTGGGGGTTGTTGGTAAATTTGATACAATTTTTTAAGGGTAATACCTGTCTGACTGAGGATGATAATGGAAGAGGAAAGTTGCAGAAGCAGAATGATCTAGTGAATAAGTGCTTGAACATGGGAGTCAGGAGACCTAAATACTATTTCTGACTCTGCTGCTCACCTGTAGTATCAACCCTCTTTCCTTCTGTTTCACTGCCCGCCCTGACTAACTTGTCTGTCTAGAGCAGGTGTTGTCTCAACATTTAACATCTAAGGATGGTGCTGAACGCAGCATGGCTCTGGTCTTAAGTCTTAGGGTATGTCTAGACTACATCCCTCTGTCGCCAGAGGAATGTAAATTAGACAAACCGAAATTGCTAATGAAGCGGGGATTTAAATATCCCATGGTTCATTAGAATAAAAATGGCTGCCACTTTTTGCTGACATGGCAATTTGCCGGCAAAAAACGGCAGTCTAGACAGGGATCGGTTGACAAGGAAAGCCTTTTCTGACCGATCCTGTAAACCTCATTGCACAAGGCATAAGGGATCAGTCAGAAAAGGCTTTCCTTGTTGACCGATCCACATCTAGACTTCTGCTTTTTGCCGGCACATTGCCATGTCGGCAAAAAGCGGTGGCCATTTTTATTCTAATGAGGCACGGGATATTTAAATCCCTGCTTCATTAGCAATTTCAGTATTTCTAATTTATAGAGGGATGTAGTCTAGACACCCTTAGTGAGGGCCGTGATGTAAAGCTGTATCTGGATTTTGAATCATCACGAGATAAAGGATGTTCCTACAGCATCTAGTGTTTTAATAATAAAATGATTAATTATTATTACTTAAGTAGTACTTTGTAACAATGGGTAACTAATTTTCATTCCCATTTTAGAGATGAGGAAACAGAGGTCTTGAGAGGTTAGGGACTTGCCCCCTTAGTTTGGCCCATTGCAGAGAGTTATGCAATTCAGCTCCCATGTTGTGAAACCCCTCAGACAAAAAGGCAAATTTTCCAGGGAGCCAAGGATGGTTGGTTCAGGTTCTGATCCTGCATTATTAAAATCAATTTCTGCTTTGCCATTGATACCAATGAATATAGGCTCTCACTCATATATGGTGAAACATCACTAGGTCAACCCTGAAGAGAAAAGGTCTAAAGTCTTCCCCTCGGCATTCCCATTAGATTCAGCTGAAGTTACTGGCTCATAAGGTGTTGAGGAAGAATAATGTCCTTCCTTTAATCTATGTCTTAATGGTGAGGTAGCTGTAGACTAAAGCTGTACCGTATGTTTATTTAAGATGAGAAAAATAGGAAAGTTTATTCATAGGATGTGCACAATTCCTGAGACCCTCAGAGGCACAGTGAGTACCCTTAGAAGGTCCTCACTAATAGGAGAAGTTCAGCATTGACCAGGATCAGTTTAAGCTGATGGAGGGACAACCAGGAAGATGTTAGAGAGAAAACAGGGATATGTGGGTAAGAAGGAGGGAGGCAGGTTAGCAATAGTGAGTTTGGTGTGCAGGTTATTAGCATGAAGAGAGTAGAAATTGGTTTCATGTAAACACCTGACTGGCAGGAGTCCCTCCCTACTTGACTACTGAGGTTCTGAGGTTTAGTTGCAGTTGCATCACAGGTTATGACCACACTTCTCTGCATACGCAAATACGTAGATTCATAACACACCATTCATAAAGGGTGTCAGAGAAGAAGCTAATTAATCGCTATTAGTCAGGATGGGTAAGGAATGGTGTCCCTAGCCACTGTTTGTCAGAGGGTGGAGATGGACGGCAGAAGGGAGATCGCTTGATCATTACCTGTTTGGTTCACTCCCTCTGGGGTACCTGACATTGGCCACTGTCAGCAGACAGGATACTGGGCTGGATGGACCTTTGGTCTGATCCAGTATGGCCATTCTTATGTTCTTATGTTAAGATGGATTTCATTAAAATGCATACAATTAACAGTGCTATCATGCACAAATATGTAGATACACAAATGTATGGGTCATTTAGGGTTTGATCATGCAAGATGTTCAGCACTCTGCCTCAGCCCAGCAAAACATTTAACTATGGACTTAACTTAAGCCTGAGAATAGCACCATGAAATCTTTATTGGTAGGAATAGAACTTCAATAGGACTGCTCCTCTGCTGTCAACTGAGTATTCTGCTGGCTCCTGGACAGAAGGATTGATGAGGATTGAGCCCTAACTGTGAGGATATAAAAGTCTCCCTCACCAGGGGACAGAAATGGTTAGAGACAGAAGAGTAAGAGATTCCTCAACAGTTTGTGAGAAAAGAAATACTATTTATGTTACTGAGCAGTATGGCTAACACAGACCATCTATCTAGCAACTTACTGCTGGAGACAAAGGTACCTTGATTAAAAATTCACTGACTTGTGCAGACAGCATACCTTTATCTTGTTCCTTGTGTTCTTGTACTCCCGTGTTGCCTTTTTTCATCATCCCGTTTACCTTGACAGAACAGCACTTAGCATGATATTTTATAGTCTCTATCTCGCAGCTAGTGTTCTTTGTTGTTTTTTAAAAATTCACTTGATAATTACTCAATCCATCCAATTTTTGCAATTAGTGTGCTAATTTGGGACTTTACACTATGCAAGTGATTAATCTCAGCCATTTGATCACCCGAAGTTGCACAGCTAGGTGTCTAACTGATTTGTATAAACATTATTGAGTTTCAGTATGCTATTCTTGATAATTGGTATCAGATATAGAAGAAACTTGTAGAACATGTACATGATCATTAAAGAATGTTAAGTAGAATATCGAGAGCCTCACCATCATTCACAATAAGGACCTTTTACATGGTGAACAGGGCCTAAAGGTGTATGTAAATATTTATGCCTACTTTAAGACCATTCTCAGAGTAGCATATGTGAAGAGCATTTAGCTTTCATTAACACTTAATCTGATATTGTGCCTAGTTAATCTTCCCAAGTTTGATTCATTTTAACCTACATAGAGGCTACGAATACACTGGCATGATTTTCCGGAAATGCTTAAAACGGAACAGTTTTCCGTTATAAGTATTTCTGGAAAAAGAGCGTCTACATTGGCAGGATGCTTTTCCGGAAAAGCCCTTTTTCTGGAATAGCTTCCGTGGCCAATGTAGACGCACCTTTCCGGAAAAAAGCCCCGATCGTCATTTTCGTGATCGGGGCTTTTTTGCGGAAAACACTACTGTGCTGTCTACACTGGCCCTTTTCCGGAACAGTTTTCCGGAAAAAGGACTTTTGCCCGAGCGGGAGCAGCATAGTTTTTCCAGAAAAGCAGCTGATTTCTTACAGTAGATAGTCATTGCTTTTCCAGAAAATCAAGCGGCCAGTGTAGACAGCTCGCAGCTTATTCTGGAAAAGTGGCTGATTTTCCGGAATAAGTGGCCCAGTGTAGACACAACCAGAAAGTATAGGTCATGTTTGGTATTTACTGTATAATAATTATTTTCAAATGGTCAAATAAAGTATATATGAAGGTAGAATATTGCAATTGGATGTGCTTAGGCCAATATTTGAAACAAACTAAGAAAAGTTGTGGCTGAATTGGAAATAACTATCAATTTATTGTTATAGGAAACTCGAGAAATGTATAGTTTTCCCTTACAAAATTATTCAGCAACCTAAAGAAATCTTTGCCAAGGATATAATTTTTTATAGATTCATAGAATTATAGAACTGGGAAGGAACTTCAAAAGGTCATAAAATTCAGTCCCTTGCACTCATGGAAGGACCACGCACCATTTAGACCAGGACATTTCTAGCCCCCAAGGAGTCAGTGCCAGGAGCACTGGGGCATTGTGTGAATGAAGCTATTTGCATATATCTGCATATATATTTGCAGGTATATGCAACCACACTTAAGTTGCAGCCCTCAGCATGTGCTGTGAGCATCATTGTAGTCCCCAGGGCTTCCAAAGTTGAGTAGCCCTGATTTAGTTCATCCCTGACAGGTGTTTGTCTA
Organism: Apalone spinifera; assembly: GCA_030068395.1. NCBI lineage: Eukaryota > Metazoa > Chordata > Testudines > Trionychidae > Apalone > Apalone spinifera. The sequence goes on from JANRFK010006697.1 coordinate 21,460,636, forward strand.
ACCTTCATTTATAAATCTCCAGTGAGTCCATAACCTCCCTAGGCAATTTATTCCAATGTTTAACCATTCTGACAGGAAGTTTTTCCTAATGCTCAATCTAAACCACCTTTTAGATATTTGAAAACTGTTATAATGTCCCATCTCAGTCTTCTGAGAATGCTAATGGAAATGTGGTAGGTTTAGAAGTTAAAGAAAAAAGAAAAAGTTAGATGTCTGCAAGTCACCAGGGCTTGATGAAATGCATTCTAGAATACTCAAGGAGCTGATCGAGCCTTTAGCTATCATATTTGAAAAATCATGGAAGCCAGGAGAGATTCCAGAAGACTGGAAAAGGGCAAATATTGTGCCATCTATAAAAAGGGAAATAAGAACAACCCTGGAAATGACAGACCAGTCAGTTTAACTTCTGTGCCAGGGAAGATAATAGAGCCAGTAATTAAGGAATCCATCTGCAAACATCTGGAAAATAACAAGGTGATAGGTAACAGCCAGCATGGATTTGTAAAGAACAAATCATGTTAAACCAAACTGATAGCTGTCTTTGATAGGATATCAAGCCTTGTGGATAAGGAAGAAGCAGTAGACATGGTATACCTAGATTTTAGTAAGGCATGTGACACAGTCTCATATGGCCTTCTTATCAATAAACTAGGGAAATGCAACCTAGATGGGGCTATTATAAGATGGGTACATTACTGGCTGAATAACTGTTCTCAGAGAGTAGTTATTAATGGCTCACAATCATGCTGGAAGGGCATACCAATGGGGTTCTGCAGGGATTTGTTTTGGGACCAGTTCTGTTCAATATCTTCATCAATGATTTAGATGATGGCGTAGAGAGTAAGGTCATTAAGTTTGCAGATGATACCAAGCTGGGAGGGGTTGCAAGTGCTTTGGAGGATAGGGTCAAAATTCAAAATGATCTGGACAAACTTGAGAAATGGTCTTTGGTAAACAGGATGAAGTTTAATAAGGACAAATGCCAAGTATTCCACTTAGGAAGGAATAATCAGTTTCACACATACAAATGGGAACTGATTGTCTAGGAAGGAGTACTGCTGAAAGGAATTTAGGTGTCATACCCACTACAAGTTAAACATGAAACCACAGCATGACATTGTTGCAAAAACCAACCAACCAACCAACCAAACAAACAAACACCATGGCTATGTCTACATTGGCGCGCTTTTGCGCCAGAGCTATGCAAATGAGGCTTAG
>JANRFK010006697.1:21475413-21503230 GCA_030068395.1 Apalone spinifera
GGCCTGGCTCTCGCACGTGCCCAGTGGCCAGAGTCTACCCCTTTAAGGGCCCCGTGGCTGGGGAAGAGGAGAGGAGTTTTCCTGGTTTGGCCCAAAGTGACCACCAGGGGAAACTGGGAAGGGCTGAAGGCCCCCTAATTCGAAATAACTGTCTACACAGCACTTATATCGAATTAGTTAATTCGAATTTGGTAAACCTCATTCTACAAGGAATAACACTCAATTCAAAATAAGTGCTCCACTATTTCGAATTTATTTCAAAATAGCGGTTTGGCTGTGTAGATGCTATTAAAGTTAATTCGAAATAACTTCTGTTATTTCGAATTAACTTTGTAGTGTAGACATAGCCTTTGAGGATGGGAGGTATGCTCAGGGCAGGGCATTGTGATGCAACAGTACTTGTCAGAAATTTAAGTGTAGGTTTGAGAGCAGGGGGCACAGGGCAGGGGTTGGGGGTGGTGAGAGAGCTCAGGGCAAAAAATTGCAGAGTGAGGGGGAGTGCAGGGATCAGGTCGGGGCTGTGGACTCCAGGGCTCAGGGTAATGGTTGTGTGTATATGTGGAGTGGTAGTTACAGTTAGGGTTGGGAGTGCCACCATCATCTGCCTGGATGCCTGAGCACTGGGGCTAGAGTCTGGGTATGCTGTGGCTGCACCACCCAAAAGATGTGGTTCCTAATTCAGGTTCACCAGGGCTAGGGCCTTGCCCCTGCCCCACCATCTGATGTTGGGACTCAGGGTGACAAGGGGCATGATTTGGGCTCCTGTGTGGGAGGAGCATAGAAAAGGAGGCAGGGGCAAAAGAGGTAGAGTGGGCCGCCCATTCCCAGTACCAGAATGGGAACCTTACCTATCTATGGTGGCCAGCAGCATCTAGAGCCCAGACCCAAGCTGGTCACTTTCACCGGGGTGCCACACCAGAGAGCTTCACCTTTGGATCTGTTGCCATTTTTGTTTTACCATCAGAGCTTTTAATTAAATTTGAATGTATTTAATATTTTAGGAGACCTCAGATAAATTAAAATAATTGGATTTATGTAGCTAATTTAATGAACTAGGCAACACAGAACAAAGAGTAAAGTTAACACTGTCTGTGAAAATCAATTTTGTTATAAATGATGGCTAGCTTGTGCTTTTTTTATCTACTTGTGATAGTTGCTTATACTTTATAGTCAGGTTGTTTACAATGCCACAAGTTCCTTTTTATATTATTGATAAAAATACATATTTTTCTGATAAATTTCATAACTTTCCGATTACATGATTTTGATACTGGTTGCTTACACATGTTCTTACCATTAACATATTATATTTATATATAAGTTCAAACATTGTTTATTAAGTCAAAACAACAATGCACAGTGTTAACTGTTACCACATCTTTCTCCTACTTTCAGCAAGCTTGTATTTTTCTATTCCTTAGCATGATCGCAAAGCATTATCTTGCTCACAAACAAGTTAATAGATAGTGATAGTGGCACTCCTCGAATTACAAGGAAAGAAGCTAAAAATAAGACATTTAATAACACAATTTTTAAAAAAATACATAAGGGTCAACAAATTAATCATTTGTTTAAAACTTTTGCTTTTTAGACACATATTTTAAGTGCAAAATAATATTAATAAAATAACAGTTGTAACTATCTGTACCATAATTAAAGCCTTAAATTTAACAAGGAGTGTGAATTTAAAATGTCAAAGTCACCATTATGTGTGTATTTAGATTTTTCATACTATTGCCAATATATCTGTTATAGGTATTTTTATTTAATAGCGTTTTAGATTTAAAGTCAAGGTTTTGATATGTACATTAAAAATAGGAACAACTCTGAGATTGTTCATAGAAGATTAGGGTTGAAGAGAACTTGAGAGCTCCTTTAGTCCAACCCTCTCCTCAAAGCAGCACTAACCCCAACTAAACCATTCCAGCCAGGAATTTATCAAGGATGGCCTTAAAAACCTTCAAGCATGTAGATTCTACAACCTCCCTAGATAAGACATTCTAGTGCTTCACTCCCTTCTAGTGAAACAGTTGTCCTTAATATCAAATCTAGACTTCTCCCACTGCAACTTCAGACCATTGCTCCTTGTTCTGTCATCTGCCACCACTGAAAATAGCCTGGCTCCATCCTCTTTGAAACCTAAGTTCAGGTAGTTGAAGGCTGCTATTAAATTCTTGCCTCCACTCTTATCTTTAGTGGACTAAATAAGCCCAGTTCTCTCAGCCTCTCCTCATAAGTCAGTGCCCCAGCACCCTCTGCTTGATTCTTTCCAATTTTTCCACCTCCTTCCTATACCTGAGTGCTCCAAAACTGAACTCAATACCCCAGATGTAGCCTCACAAGAGAGGCAGAATTACTTCCCTCACTCTGGTGCTAATGCTCCCACTGATAGGGTGCATCTCCACTGTACCCTTACCTTGAAATAAGCTATGCAATTTGCACTACACAAATTGTGTAGCTTATTTCGAGGTAATTTCAAAATAAAGCGCTATTCCAACAAGTCCCTTAACCCTTGTGGAATGAGGGTTACAGGGACACCAGAATAGTGTGCCCATTATTTCAAAATATATTTTGAAATAATGGGTGCATTTAAAGACACGGAATAGCTATTTGGGGATACTCTCGGTATCTCGAAATAGCCTCACTGTCTAGACGTAGCCATACAAACCAATATGCCATCTTGTCTAGAAAGGCACACTCTTGACTTATATCCAGTTTCCCATCCACTGCAATCCCCACGTCCTTTTCTGTAGAACTGCTGCTTAGCCAGTCAGTTCCCAGCCTGTAGCCGTGTATGGGATTCTTTTGTCCTAAGTGCTGGACTCTGCACTTGTCCTTGTTGAATCTCATCAGATTTTGTTCTGAAATCTCATCAGAATTCCACTCAACCAATTTGCGTGGGTGACTCTAGAGCCTAACCCTACCATTCAGCGTATTTACCTCTCCCCCTAGTTTAGGTGGTGAACTTGCTAAGGGTGCAACCATCCTATCATCCAGATCATTAGTGATGTTGAACAAAACCAACTCTGGGACCAAACTCTGGTCTTTGCTTGATACCGTCTCCCGACTAAACATCAAGGCATTGATCGCTACCCAGTGAGCCTAACAAACTAGCTAGTGTTGTGTTGGTCTGGTTCACTATTAACTATAGACACATTATTAAATACTGAAATAGGAATCACAGTTATTTTCCTCATAACAATGTGTGCCTGACTGTGATATAAAAACAAAAATCTGAAATGGTGTGAGTGGCTCCCATTTGTGTATGGCTCACTTAGGTATATTCTTCTCAGTAACCATGTAGTTCTGTCTGTTTGTTAAAGGTTGCCTTTTCTACCAGTCACCTCCACTTTGTTTACCTCGCTAGGCAAGGAACAGTAGCAGCTAACTCATTTAGCTGGTTTAGGCAGGCATGGCCATGCTCTGATGTGTCTCTGTTAAATCCCTTATTAGGACAAAAAGTTGTGTGAGGAAATCTTCCATGACTATATTGCTATGATAGGCCAGTAACTGTGGTTAGTCCAAGCCAAAGTTGATCTAGTTTTCTAGGTAGCATGTCAAATGGACAGCTGCCCATTTCTCAAATACTGCAGCCTCACATTGTTGTAAAGGATGCATACAGGGAGCCTTTTTTTTTTTTGGTACCTGTTGTAGTGGACCCTTCATTTGGCTGTGGTATCACTGACTGAAAACTCCTAATGATACTAAAAGACATTTTCTTAAAGGGTGTTATACACTGATTTCTTTATTTGTAAAAATTAGAGGTGAGCTGTTGAGCTGTGGATAATACCATTGAAGCAGATGTTTTTCGTTTATAATATCTATGATCTTTCCTTGTTTGATATGTCTCACAGTGCTAGTTAGTACATAGCTCCCATAGTCAGGGAAGGTAATTTATTTTCCCATATAGTGAGGTTTTGCTTTTTCAATGTTTGCATTACATAGTTCTTAAGGTTTATATTTTAAATAGTGCAGAAATAAAGTGTGTATCATAAGACCTTATCAATCTGTTTGAATTAAAAAAAACCAAAATGCCTTTTTGTATGGTTCACATCAGTCCTGTTCCACACAGACATTTCTGAAACAAACACTGAAATACAACCAACAACTCCGTCTAACTCTTCAACTTCCTACTTCTAAAAACTCCTGATTTTGGTATAATTTCTTGCCCTGCTACTGGACCTTGAGCTCATTCCTAATAGGATGCTACTACATCTGTTACAAAAATATAATGATGCATTTACTCTGTCATGCAGTCCAAATTCAGCTTTATTTAAGTGAAAAAGATTTTTAAGACAATGGGTATATGCATAAATTGTACATTATTGTCCCAAGTATTGAGACAGAAGTTAAACCACTTGTTGGCTGAGGCTTTATGCCAGGGATTTTAAAGGTGCAAAGACAGTCCCAATCTTCTCTAGTGTAGCAGCTGTGGGTGGTTCGGGAGTTGGAGAATCCCTTACCACTACATCACTAAGCAGTATTCTGTACACATCATGGATTGTATGAAAGTACAGGAATTGCTAAGGTTACATTTTACAGTCAATAATACTAACTGCTAACTGCTTAAACAGGGGCTCTGATTTCAGAGACTGGGTACACGCAAAGTATGACAAAAACTTTATCGCTTCCCCAATGGAGAACTTTGTTTTATCAAGCTATCACAGTTCTATGTAACCTTTTTTTTAGATTTAATGTGTTTGTTACAGCAATTAAACTTTTGCTAATTATTTTATACATTTTAATAACAATACTTTTTAACATAGCATAAAGGAAAAAAGTTTGTCTCAACTTGTCTATATAAACAAATTCAAAATATGTTTTATTTTGTTTTAATTTTTATGATATTTGTTTATTCTTGTGAAATAAAGGTAGAATGTTTTAAAGGAAACTGTTTTGTTCACTTCAACATTTTATAATGTAAGTAGCTAAATAATAGATATTGTTTCTTATACTTTTGAACATTTTCACTATAACATAACTTACAGCTATATTTTAGCATTTTCCTAAAGGTGCATTCAAATTTACAGAACTTAAAGGGGCTGTGATTTTATTAATATAATTTTTCATTAATATTGAAATATTATGGGAGGAACATTCTGCAGCTAGAGTGCGAGACTAATGTTGTCCACCGTAAGAACACCCCTATTGAGTGGAAGTTATTGTGGCCAAAAATGAAGCCAATTAGGTCTTTTAAAAAATCTTATTCTTTACTGAGAATTTAATTGGAGATTTTCCTGGGTTATCTGTGTCTGAGCTGATTGCAACCAGAAGAGTTTTTAAATTCTTATATAAACCCTCAATATGAGGTCTGTTAGCTCTGATCTACAGTCGGACTTTATTTCGAAAAACCCCTTCCTGCCCAAGTTTGAATTTATAAGCAGAGCATCTACACTACCAACCCTGTTGTTTCAAAATAACAGGCTGTGGAATTTGAAATCTGTACTCCTGCTTTTCATTGGCAGTAATGCTAATTTCAAAATAACTATTTTGGACTTACCAGTAATGTGGATGCTCCGGTACCTCTATTTCAAAATAATTACTCCCTAGAGTAATTTGAGCTAGTTAGAGCTGCAGGAAGCACTAGGGAATAAGTCTGAGGTAGTGCATCCACATTAATGGAGCCTGTCTCAGACTCATTTTGAGGCTTCTTCATAGTGTGGACGCGCTAGTTCGAATTTGTTGAATTGGGAGTTATGAAGTCGAATTTACTAATTTCGAAATGGTTTCCTAGTGTAGACATGGCCTCACTGAACCAGGTTTTTTACATTTATCACAATATTCCTAATAACAACAAACATTATTTTTTCCAAACATTTACTTTCTACTGTTTCAGTTATCTCATTCTTTTCCAGTTTGCCCTGATTAGTATATTCACAAACAGATCATCTAAGAGGAATTGTTAGTATTCTCCTTCTCAAATAAAGATGTTAATGGACTATGTAGTATTTCAACCATTTCTCCTTCAATAATAAATTATTCCTTACTTGCTGTCCTATAAATAGTCCCAGGAGTTTTCTTTTATTGAAGTCCTCAAATATGTATATATAATTAGTTGCTATTTATCTTAAAATCCTTAGCTACTTGGTCTTCAATTTTCCTTTTACTATTAGAATTAACTTTTACAGTTACCTCTGTTTCTTTATATTGCCATGCTGCAGTATTTTGTTTCTTGTAATTATATAGAGTTCCTTTTCCCACTAACATTTAACATTAGCTTTGAAAGGTATATAGTTAGTATGTGAAATTATAGTCTTCTGAGACAACTCCATCATATCTGTCATTTGTAGCTTGTTTTCATTTATAGTACCTATTGTTAACATTACTGAAATAGGCAGTTTTTTGTTATTTTTTTTTTAAGTTTAACTTTTATTTGTATCTGGAACTTCGATATTTGCAACTTTATTAAGGCTCTGATTCAGCAAAATATTTACACCTAAGATTAACTGTAAGCAAATGCCTCATTCTATCTCTATTCAACAAAATATTTAAGGTTATGTTTTTATTAATAGGGCCTAGATCATGAATACCATACACCAAAACTCGCCTTCAAATGACATGTCTCCGTGTTTGAATTTGTCTCCTCTGGTGGCCACCAATAGGTGCGGCTATCACAACTGATCCCCTATATTATTAGTAGTAGCATAAAATGAACAAGGACACAGCTCTCTTTCTTTCTCTCTCTCTCCTTTTTAATCACTTGACTGAATATTCAAAATGGCTCGTGACAGATTAAAATTCCTAGTTAGAAGTGTGGCTTCAATAATATAACAAGCATTAGTGTCTCTGAAGCATTTCAGAGAATGCTTCATCACCCTAGTTCTGAGAGAGGTAAATATGTCAGATAAAGGCATTTGGCTCCATGCTCCACAATATCTCGTTGTCAACAGGCTGCACATCAACTGTGTGTGGCCTATTGGTCAGGAAAAATTATTGCAAATGAAAGCATAAGTGAAGCCCATGAACTTGCTAAACAAGTTAATATGTGAATAAGAGGGAGAACTGCATGTCACCAGTGGATGAGTGTTTTTAGAAATGTGGCATGCAGCTGTCCTACCATTTGGAAAAAGGATCTCATTTCTTACTCCCTTTGTAAAGGAATCCTGAGGAGTGAAAGGTTACTGTAGGCTTTGGACCTAGAAGAGTCTTTTTGTTCTGTGGTTGTACAGTAGCTAATAAAATGGGATCCTGACCCAGGATGGGTCCTTCAAGGGGCTACTGTGAAACAAATACTAATTTTTCAGTGAAAAATTCAGGTTTGACAAACAGGGAAACATTTTGAGAATTCATGTAGATTTCACTAAGTTGTTTGTTTGGGAAAAAATTCCTGAACAAATTCTGGATAAAAAAAATCAAAAGCTTTCTTTTTGACATATTTTAGATGGTATTTTAGTTGGTTTTTTTTTTAAGTTTCAAACAATTTTTCTCTGAGGAATTTCCTTTATTTTGTAAAAGATACAAAAACATTTATAAATAATCAAAACAAAATGTTTTGTCAGCTTTTCAATTTGCTGATCCCTGCCCCAAAACTTATTGTTGTTCCAAATTGAATCAATTTTTTTCAACTCTTCAAGGTTTCTAACAAACTGAAACATCTATTGTTGAACGTTTCCAATAGTAATGATGGACATCATACTTCTTACCCTCTGGTACAATACAGAATACAGAAGGAAACATTATGCTCATTAATTATATCTTTAATAAATAGCAGACCTTTTACACAGAGTGATACAAAATTAGTTCATGTCTACATAATGAGATAAGGTCAAATTTATTAAGGTTGATTTCTTACCACCTGATTTTGTAAAAGTTGAAGGTCCATGTCCCCAGCATGAGCAAGAATTCAACATAGTTTGAAGAAGCGTAGCCCCATTAGGGAGACTGCCTTCAACTTTGAGAGTGATGCACTGTGGGTAGCTATCCCACAGTGCCTGTGCTGCTTTGCATTCTGAGCTATGCTCCTGGACCAGTGCACACTGGACTAAAACTGGGCAGCTGGTGGTTTTGGATTCATGTCTTCAGCAGCACATAATGTACTCATCTATTCTCTGTCCCCTTGCTGGGAGAAGGGAAACAGTCTTTTCATGCCCTTTTTGGTCCTGGCTACCCATGCAGATGCCATAGCAATGCAAGCATGGACCCCCTCGTGGATCCCGTTGTGCATCAAAGCATTGTGATGAGGTTGATGTTTACTTTGGTATGCCTAATGGTAGTGTATGTCAAGACCATATGCATGGCACTCAAGCAAGAGGAAGAATATTGGGATGCCATGGACACAACTGTTCATACAAGCCCTTGAGCTGACCAATTTGGAAACACTGTTGGAATTTAATCCTCTGGAAATGGTTGAACGCCGGTTCTGGTGCCATCAGACAAGCACATATTGGTGGAACTGCATAGTGCTGCAGGTATGAGATGACTATCAGTGACACAACTTCTGAATGTGTAAGGCCACCTTCATGGAACTTTGTGAATTGTTTTCCCCATCCTGAAGCACAGGAGCACCTGAATGAGATCCACTCTGACAGTGGAGAAACACATGGCAATTACCCTATGGAAACTTGTAATGCCAGACAGTGGAGTGGGGAAATCTACAGTAAGGGCTGCTGTTATACAAGTAGCCAAAGTAATCAATACCATTCTGCTATGAAAGAGTAGTAACTCCAGGAACCATGTATGCCATATTGGATAGCTTTGCCATGACGCTGTTCCCTAACTGCAGTGAAGCGATAGACAGAACACACATCCCCATCTTGGCCCCTGACCATCGTGCCTCAGAATACATAAATTGCAAGTGATACTTCTCGATGGTGCAGCAGGCTCTAGTGGATTACAAGGGTTATTTCACTGATATCAACGTGGGATGGCTGGGAAAGGTGCAAGGCCATGCATCTTTGGGAACTCCTGCCTCTTCAGAAAGTTGCAAGCCGGAACTTTTCTTCTGAGACTGGAAAATTAGAATTGGAGAAGTAGAAATGCCAATAGTGATCCTTGGTGACTCAGCCTACTCCTTGATCCCATGGCTCATGAAGCTGTACATAGGCAGCCTGGATTCCAGTAAGGAGTAGTTCAATTATAGGCCAAGCAAGTTCAGAACAGTGGTTGAATGTGCTTTTGGGTGTTTAAAGGGAAGGTTTAGGAGTTCCTTCAGTAGCATATTCCTCCCCTCAGTTACACAGTCTGACCAAATGGGCGGATTGCATTTGCTCCTTAAACATGTCTTCCCTTGTGCATTTTCTCCTTCAAATTTGTGCGAGCCAGACAGTTGGTGGATCTGGGAGAGTATACAGCAAGCGAGAGTGGACTTCTCACCCCATGCATCAATGAGGTCCTAGATCTCCTTCACTCTCCGTGCTAGTGCTCATCTGTATCCCTGGGAACTGGAGCTCATGGAGCTCATGGAATTTGAACTCAAGGAACTCATGACCAGGTGTGCTACCTGCTCTGAGATGTGCTTTCCACACTGTCCACATAGGAATTGAAATTCACATTTTCCAGGGGCTTTTCCTGTTCACCTGGAATTCAACTAAACTAGAGTAGACAGACTAAGCTTCAGTCTGTCCAAGGTTGGTCTGGCTATGTGTAGACTACAATATTTTATCAGAAAAAGATACACAAATAGCACTCCGCAATTCACATACCTTTTTCTGATAGTTTTGTCGGAAGAGGCTTTTCCAAAATTTAGCTCATCTACTCTGGGCCAAATTTCAGAAAACCCTCTTCTTTTGGAAGAGCCCTTCTTCCTCATGGAAGATGAAGACAGGGCTTCTGAAAGAATGTGTCTTCTCTTCCACAAAAAAAAGTGGAAGAGCAGATGTGTTCCCTGTACATGGTGGAGTTTTCAATAGGTTTATATATGATATCTCCATATTGGATTGCATCCAAATCCATCCAGGTGTTCTACTTCTGCAAAAGCCCCGTAGTGTAGATGTAGCCTCTGAGGAAGCAAGCATGTTTAGTCTGCACTCTGAGGGTATGCTTATGTTGTTCAGTAAGTCTTTTTTTGAGCCTGGGCTCATGCCTAATCCCTCTTTCATCTATAATGCAATTCTTCTAACCCAGGGCTTGGACCCAGGGTCCCAGATTTGGAAAGTCTGAGCTCAAGATAAACCACAACCAGGGTCAAAGTTCTGTTGCTTTGTAGTGTAGACATAGTTCTGCTTGATTCAGGTCTTGATTGTCAGCTGGAAGTATTCCCCAATTCCATGGCATAACCTCTTTAGTCCTCTGCCTCCTTCCCTGTTTTGAAAATGGCAGCAGCTCCATGGGGAGTATCAAGAAAGCAGCCCCTGAATCCTCTCCATGTCTAGTGTCCCAATCTGAGCAGGGTCAACCACTCACCTGCATGGCAGAGTAAGGGTTGCTACAGTCTAGCTCAAAGTCTGTGGAATTTGAATGGAGCTGAAGTATAAGAAAGAAAGTTTGATATGTGGCAGAGTTGCTGTACATAAAAAGTTACAGATTCCAGTTGTCTTCCCCATTCAAATACAGGGAAAGTCCCACATCAGAATAATCTTTGAAATGGAATAAACATTTTAAACATGACAGCTCTATCAAGTTAATATAGGATATCTCCATATTGGATTGCATCCAAATCCAGCCAAATGTCCTACTTTTGCTTAAGGGAGTTTTCTGCAAAATAATCATTTTCACATGATCTTCTGATAAAACAAGAATGGGTCTTTTTTCTGTTTCTTTTAACCTTCATGCCTCACACAGATTGCAGAGCCCTGTAAAATTAAATGCACTTGATATTTAAAATAATGCCATGATATCATGTACACCCTTGTTTCCAACCAGTTAAATCACTACATCAGCACCGAGGTTTTATCTTTGTTCTGTCATTTTGATAGCAGAGTTCAGCTGGTTACCAATGATATCCTCTACTCTGTATTCCTGTCACCAAATCATCAGAAGATCAGATGATTAGTGCATCCTAATATGCCAGTCCTCAAAATTAATACTGGGATGGAATTCCATGAAGCTTATTGGGAAATTGGTTCAGGGAAATTAACTGAGCAGTATTGGCTTGTACCCACTTTGCATAGGCTTGCCCAGCAGAAAAGTGCATTTTAAGCAACAATGTCTTGCTTGTAAATATCTTATTATCTATATTGGGAGAAAGCTTACCAGCATGTTTTTTTATAACCTAAATTAATTAAGTAGGTTTCTGACCATTCTTTGGATCCGTTCCTTAGTTAAAGAATTATCATAAATGTCTATGTTTCAAAAACCAAAATGTCTTTTAAAAACAAACAAGAAATTGTAGAAAGTGAAATAAAGATGAGTAGATGATAGCATTTAAAATATAAAAAAAATTGAACTTAGCATGGGATGTTACAGTTTTCAAGAGGCAATAAGGGTGCTTCTACACAACAGGGCTTAACTCAAAATAAGCTATGCAAATTGAATCAATTGCGTAGCTTATTTTGAAATTGGGAGCATCTAAACAGCACTTATTTCTAAATAGAGCACTCTTCCTTCTACTTCCCTTCCTTCTCATACAATGAGGGTTACAGGAGTCAGATTAAGAAGTCCTCCAGCTTGGCAATAGTTCAATATTGTTTTGGAATAACTGCCAGCTGTGTAGATGCGGACAAAGTTATTTCAAAATAATGTTGCTGTTTAGATGTACCCTAAATCAGTTCAGTTAATTCAAGATCTTATCAGAATTTTGCCAAAAGGCATTGTTTTATCTTATTTCAGTATTAGTCCTGTCAAGTCCATTTTGGGATTGGCATAGAACTATGGGTCCTTAAATATAGTCATTCTAATCAATTTTGTATACAGATGGAATTATATTACTGATCACATCAGCCAAAGAATTCTAAACGGAACTGAGAAAGTTAGACAAGCTAACAATGAATGCCAATTCAGTTCAAAATTACTTTGCTGAAGTGATACTCAGCACCAAGTTTTACCACATAGGGCTTGTCAACACTGCCACTTTATTGCACTGTAATTTTCTCGTTCAGGGGTGTGAACGCCCCTCCTGAGAGCAGCAAGTTACAGTATTATAAAGCGCCAGTGTGAACAGGTTCCCAGAACTGTCAGCTACTCCCCTTTGGGAGGTGGTTTACCTACAGTACTGGAAGAGCTCTCTCCCAGCACTGGTCCCATGACCACATCGCCACATTAGAGTGCTGTGCCGGCTGTATTCGAAACTTGGAAATGTGGACAAAACCTTAGTCATATGTGTATATCACACTTTAAGCCCAAAATAAAATATGCAAGCAAAATATTGAAGGTATTTTAATTTCTCTGGAATTTCACAACTTAAGTAATATCTTATGCTACTTTAAGCAAAAGTTCAAAAACTGTTAAAATCTTTGTCCTACAAGCCAAAGAAGCTATCAATTCTCTTCACCACAAAATCTGTGCGATTTTTACATTGAACTGTGAAAAACTCAGGGCTCTTCACAATAACTCTCTGTAGGAATGAAGTATCAGAGGGGTAGCCGTGTTAGTCTGAATCTGCAAAAGCGGCGAGGGGGTCCTGTGGCTTAATTGCTCCAAACACTTCGGTTAGTCTATAAGGTGCCACAGGACCCCTCGCCGCTTTTGTAGGAATGAAGAGTTTCCTGTTACAAATGTCATTCATCTTAAAGTCCTTTGATTCATTTATTTAGTTCATCTTCAATAGGTTATAAAAATAATGAAATAGTGCACAACAGTTGAAATCACACTTTAAACCAGTGCTTGATTATCCCCTCATTTCCATGACAAGATTAATATGTCACTTCATATTAATGTGACATATGTCACAGTTTCATACGTGAAACTGTGCAACTGCCAGTCACACAGGCCTTATGATTTTGTGTCATGGTTCACCTTGAATGTTTATATTTCACATCGGCTTCTCAACATACCATTTGAATGGCTCAGCTTCTGTAATACAAAATAAATACCTTGTTAGAGATACCTTTGTTAAAGATCAGGTGCATGTGTATAATACTATAAGAGTTACCCTGGTTCTTACCTCAGATTAAGTTTTGTATTTCTTCACTCAAATAATTATTCTGGGGTGGAGCTTAAGATGAGGGATTCATTATGTAGGCTGTCCTGGGAAGAGAAGACAACCCCAGCCCTCTCTCACCACAGCAGCTTGGGGCCAAGTGAGAAGTGCCTCTCCATGGCTGCTGCATCTGCAGCAGGCACAGCTGGGCACGGGTTTATGTCCCCCCCACTGGGGGACAGACAGACACACAAACAAACAGACAAACTCTCTGAAATATATAGTAGATAACAGTCTCTTTCTCCACTCCTGCTCCCTGCTAGCCCAATGGGGTAATAGCTGGTGTAGGCAAGAGAGCATCAATGGGCCAGATCCAGCCTATGATGCCGACTGATTCAACCTGCGGCCACCCTGCCACTCCTCCACTCCCAGGCTAATCGAGAGCTGAGGACAGGGGAGCTCACAAAGTCTCTTTTCACCCTGCAAGGGGCATGTGGCACTTAGAGTAAACCTCCAGCTGTTCAGAACAGCTAGTGGTTCACTCTAGGCTCCATGTGCCCCTTGAAGAGTGAGGGCAGAAGGCAAGAGACTTTTCATGCTCCATCACCCCCAGGCCCTGATTGGCCTGAGGGCAGGGAGAGAATGTGAAGTCTCCTCCAGCTCTGCGAGGGGTGTGCAGTGTCTAGAGTGACCCTCCAGCCCAACCAGGGTCTGTGGGCAGGGGAGCAAGGGAAGTGTCCTGGCCCCGCTCCTTCTGCCTGAGGCCACACCCCTTCCAGGGCACTTCAAAAATTTGTGAAGTGGCCCTCCCTTCTAAAATTTTTGCCCACCACTTGGTTATAGTTATTCCAGCACTTTTGCTACCCCCTTGTGGTCATTCTGCAGTATAACTGTCCCTTCTACCAGACTCCCCCCTTTTCATTTTATGAGAGACAATCAGATTTCATGCACATCCCATTATACAGGCACAACAAAACCCTGCCTTGTTTTAAGTTATGATAAGAGGAAGCTGTATACCAAATTTGGTGGTCCTAGCTCTTACTGTTTAGGAGTTATTCAACAAATGAATGCACAGATAGATGGACAGACACACGAACATTTTATAGATTACTGATCACATTTCTATTTAACATGGACTGTATGGCCCAAACTCTTTGCAGTAATTTGTAGTAAGGTTGCTTAGGAAACAAAACTCTAACTCAAACTGAATGGTTCTGTTACTCAGTACCTTTAGATTGCTTTAATTTTCTGATATAGTTTCTTAAATCATAACAGCTTTTAGATTTATTTTATCTAGTAAATAACATTATGCCTTAAGATATGGCACCAGATACCCTAGCTCAATCTGATGTATTTCTATTACAAATATTATTTAGCATAAAACATATAAAATAAAAGAGGAATATATAGCAGAACTCGTCAAGAGTTTGTGATTAAGTCTACATAGTGGTGA
Source organism: Apalone spinifera (assembly GCA_030068395.1). NCBI lineage: Eukaryota > Metazoa > Chordata > Testudines > Trionychidae > Apalone > Apalone spinifera. The sequence continues at coordinate 21,489,822 of JANRFK010006697.1, forward strand.
CTGTTATGAGTTAAACATCTACAAATACTGACATATTGCAACATAATTATAAAGATTTGATATAGTATATAGTGATAGTTCTGAATGAGAACATTAAAACATAGCTGAAATTAGATTTAATCTAATTATACTTTTTGTTAAATTTTATCTTCTTCTGTTAGGTTATTTTTCAACTGATTAGTTATTTGAACTTGTTTGCAAATTCCTTCATTCTTTCTTCAGTATAAGTGACATAACTCTAGACAGCTTATTTCAGATAGTTGATCATTAAAAGCTGGAAATCTATGAAGTGTTAATTTTGCCTCTAACATCCATGGTCTTGTTTCTATCACTTATTGATTGATTTCTTTAACACAGTGTTCATCACAAATATTACAAGGAGACACACATGCTCAAATTCTCTTCCAGCAAGTTTGAGAGTAATTGCTAGCAAACCTTGAAAGCTCCAATAGAATCATAGAATCATAGAGCTGGAAGAGACCTCAGGAGGTCATCACGTCCAGCCCTCTGCCCAAGGCAGGGCTAATCCCAACTAAATCAACCCAGCCAGGGCTTTGTCAAGCTGAGGCTTAAAAACCTCTAGGGATGAAGATTCTGGAATCATGAACAAAGTAATATAAAGCTTCATTTTCAAATGTAAATGAATATTTCACACATTTTTTTCCCCTCATTTGTTCAGCTCTGAGTCCTGGATCCAGGACAGTATCCACTACCTCTAGGTTAGTTTTTTTTTTTTAAATGGTTCAAATTTATAGCAAGAGAGAGTAGATTAGTTTAAGGTGACCAATTTCTCAGAAAATGTGTGAAAATCTGTAATTCTACTGCATTTGTACGTACCTCAAAAATATTGTTACAGTATCGTATTTTGTAAAGCTAAGTCAATAAGCAGTTTTGCAAAGGAATGATGCTTTAAAATAGATAGGGAAATCTATTATTCTGCATAAGGTTATGCTTGTTGTAATATCTGTGTATTAGGATGCTCTAAAATATGACTTGAAAGCAGGGGAGTTGGCAGGATTGCAAGGTCCCTGGGCAATGCGTGTGGAGGGGGGGTTTGGAGGGTGGTGGCTCTGCATGCCCAGAAGGGGCAGGGTCTATGGTGATAGGTGTGGGGTTGGGGCTGCTAGTCCATAGCACTGCCAGAACATCACAGCACTATCTCCCCACTGGCACTCCTCAGAGCCAGTTGGAGTGATTCTAAAGGGCCTGCGGGATTCTAAAGGGCCTGAAGCAATTCTAAAAGGCCCATGGCTCCAGCTGTTGCCACTGTCACGGTAGTGGTGTCAGCAGCTAAGAGCCCCAGGCCCTTTAGAATCAACAGGCCCCGGATCAATTGCCCCTTGCTCTCCCACCCTCTCCCTCTGCCCATTTTCAGGCCTGCTCGAAAGACTCATATACACCAGTGAATATTTGGAAAGACCTTTTGCAAATCACCACAAACATAGGCTTTGGGTTGTCTCATTTTGACATGTAAACTTTTTAGTTTCACATTTTAAAACAAAATATTTTTCAATTGAGAGCTGTTCTGTCTTTGCTTCCCTTTCTCGGGTGGATGGTGGTACTAGAGATATTACTTGATCTGCACCTTTCTCCTTTCTCCTACATGAGAGTGGGAGTCTCAGGGTATGTCTAGACTCATCCCTCTGTCGGCAGAGGAGTCTTGAGGGGGATCTGTCAAGAAAGAAAGCCTTTTTCGACAGATCCTTTATGCCTCCTGCAAGGAGGTTTACAGGATCTGTCGAAAAAGGCTTTCTTTCTCGACAGATCCCCCTCTAGACTGCTGCTTTTTGCCGACAAAGTGCTGAGTCGGCAAAACACGGTGGCCACTTTTATGCAAATTAGGCACAGGATATTTCAATCCCTGCCTCATTTGCAATGTCGACCTGCCTAATCTGCATCCCTCTCCCGACAGAGAGTTGCAGTCTAGACATATCCACAGTGATTCTTTAGCTATGAAATAACTGTAGAGAAAGCTATCTGTATTTGTCTGTGTCAGCAGCAATTGCCTCTTTGTCAATTATTCTTCTGCATTATATTTCAAACACAGAAAGTGGGACTTGTTTCTGCTCCCCTTACAATAAGCAGAGCTTGCCCGGGAGGAGTCAATGAGATTTTTTGCATAAGCAACCATTAGACCCAAATAAAAAATTAGAAATTGCTTCACATCTTGACTCTGGACCAAATTAAAAATATCTAAGCTTTTCACAGAACAAAATATCTGTAAAGTGAGATTTTTTTAGAAGTGTCCAACCACTTCATTTCAACTCTTTTTAGTTGAAATGAAACCTTCTGATACTCTCATACTGAAGCACTTCATTTTTTAATCTTTCTGTCCAACTGAGCCATCAAGATGACTCATAGTATTTGCAATTTCAGATCTCTCATGTTTCTTTTATCTTCTATAGGTTCCTCTGCCCAGCCAGGATTACATCTTTCATGATACACCACAGCGACTCTCTTGGCTCTACCCTCACCCTACAGCACACAATGGGAAATATAATCTGGTTAAGCAACAGAGTCCCCAAGGAAGAATGTGGATGTGAGGGACCTGGGACTTCTATGAGACACCTGAGTAGCTCAGATGGATACCAAGATTTATGTTGACCCAGCCTGAAATAAAACATTGAGGGCACAGCTACACTATGCAAAAAATCAATGCTACTGCAGTCTATCTTCTGGGGTTTGATTTAGCAGGTATGCTATAGACCCTCTAGATCAAATTCAAAGGGCACTCCCATCAGTGCATGCACTCCTCCGCAGAAGGAGTGAGGGAAGCCAATGGGAGTGTTTGCTTCTGTTGGCCTCCCACCATGTGGATGGCGTGGAAATGCGATGTAAGATATGTTGATTCCACCTACATAAATTATGAAGCTGGAATTGCATATCTTACTTTAACCTTCTGACGTAATGTAGACTAGGCCTTAATATGCGATTCACAAGGCTGATTTAGGGGCCTAACTGCACCTGAGCCCAAGACCTATATTCTCAAAACTCTGTCTCAGCTGCCACTTAATTCTTTAGCTACCTAAAGACCCAAGGCATCTAAGATTTTACTGGTGAAGTCAGCTAAAATTTCTGCTGGTGAATATCATAGAATCATAGAATAGAATAATAAAATACTAGGACTGGAAGGGACCTCGAGAGGTCATCGAGTCCAGTCCCCTGCCCTCATGGCAGGACCAAATACTGTCTAGACCATCCCTGATAGACATTTATCTAACCTACTCTTAAATATCTCCAGAGATGGAGATTCCACTACCTCCCTGGACAATTTATTCCAGTGTCTGACCACCTTGACAATTAGGGACTTTTTCCTAATGTCCAACCTAAACCTTCCTTGCTGCAGTTTAAGCCCATTGCTTCTTGTTCCATCCTCAGAGGCCAAGATGAACAAGTTTTCTCCCTCCTCCTTATGACACCCTTTTAGATATCTGAAAACTGCTATCATGTCTTCGCTCAATCTTCTCTTTTCTAAACTAAACAAACCCAATTCCTTCAGTCTTCCCTCATAGGTCATGTTCTCTAGATCTTTAATCACTCTCGTTGCTCTTCTCTGGACCCTTTCCAATTTCTCCACATCTTTCTTGAAATGCGGTGCCCAGAACTGGACACAATACTCCAACTGAGGCCTAATCAGCACAGAGTAGAGCAGAAGAATGACTTCTCGTGTCTCGTGTCTTGTCCATAGCCACCTCAGTCCCAACACAACTGAACAGTTTAGCACCTTAACCCCAGGGGAAGTCACAAAGTTTCCTTCTCTTACCTCCCTCTGATCTGGTAGATGGATCAGGGATTAGAACCAGAATCTCCTACCTCCAAGATGGGTGCCCTACTCACACAAATAAGCTATAGAATCAGGTGGTTTTTTTCCCAATGGTCCAATAATTACATACATATTTTATACAAAGTGAAACAACACCAACAAGAGAGATGAAGAGTGGCCACTTCAGAATACCCTATATCTTAGTGGTTAGAATGCTCATCTGGAACATTCCTGAAGAGGAACCATCTCAGGCTGAGGAGGAAACTGAGCTCTGGTCTCCCACATCCTGTGTGGGGGCTCCAATAGATGTCCTGGCTTATGTGCTTAACTCTGAGAGTGGGTTCCTATGTGTGACTCCGAAACGGAGGAAGGTGTCATCCTCCAGCACAGAATGAAGTGTTTAAATCCTATTGAAGGGTGGGGTTTAGACCACATTCCTCTCCTTGGCATTTCCTATGGCTAGCTCAGGCAGCTCCCTGATCAGCATTATGGCTTCTGTGAATCCCATTCTTAGGAATCTAACTATGTCCTCTCATTGTATAGGGAGCCTGGCCACATAGCTCAGGGCTGTGAATTCCACCGGGTAGCAGGGCATGGAGGTTAGATGCTGCCATATCAGCTTGGTGCTGCTTGTGATTTCTCCTTTGCCCCACGCACCTTAATTTCCACAGAATTTTTTGCTTCCTTCAGAAAATTTTGATTTTCATGAAATATTTTCATTTAAACTTTTTTGACCTGCCATAGTAACTACTACTCTGTATGAGGATAGATTAGTAAGATTGGGACTTTTAAGTTTGGAAAAGATATTACTAATGTGCAGATATGGTAGAGTTCTATAAAATCATGACTGGTGTGAAGCAAGTAAAAAAGGAAGTGCTATTTACTCCTTCACATAATACTAGAACTAGGGGTCACCACATGAAATTAATAGGCAGAAGGTTTAAAACAAAGAAAAGGTTTGTAGAATTCTTTGACAGAGGATGTTGTGACCGTCAAGGCTATAAAAGGGTTCAATAACAACTAGATACATTCATAGAGGATAGTTCCATCAATGACTACTAGCCAGGGGAAGCTGGGAATGGGTGACAAGGGAAAGATCACTTGATAATTACCTGTTCTGTTTATTCCCTCTGGCATTGGCCACTGTCTGAAGACAGGATACTGGGCTAGATAGGCCTTTGGCCTGACCAAGTATGGCCATTCTTCTGAGTAAAGACTGAAGGCAGGGCCATCTTTTGGCTAATATGGGGCCTGGGATAATCCACCATCTGGCCCAAGCCCTACCCCTGCCTCTTCCCACCGCTGCTTCTCTCTGCCCCCCACTCCATCCCCATCCCTTCTTTGCCCTCTCCCTGCCTCATTCTGCCCCTTCCCCAAATCCACTTCCCCTGAGCATTGCAGCCTTAAGGACTAGTGGAGATCCTGGCACCCCACCCCTGCATGCACAGGTGCCCGTGGGAAGCAGAGTGACCCAACCTCAGCCCACTCTGCTCCCCTGCTCCCAGCCATGTTGCTTTGCTTCCTGATGCCAGAGAGTACAAGGGGTTGTCCACGCCTTCCTGCATGCCCCCTACCCTGCCCAATGTTTCTGGGAACCAGGGGAGCAGACCGGCCCAGGGCCGGGTTGCGCCACTTCCCACTGCTGCCAGTGAGTGTGGAGCAGGCCTGATCCCTGTTGCTGGTGAAACACCCACCCCCCAATAATACCCCAGACCACCCAAACCCCACAGCACTCCCACAAAATGCTGGCCCCAGGATGGTTGCCCCAAACCATCCTATGGATGGAATCCTGTAGGACCTGGACAATGGATCCTGTAGGACCTGGACAATGGATCTTTCTAATGCATTATGTTCTTCTAAGGGAGCTTTGCTCTTCATGAGAGAGATTTTCTGAACTCTCCCAGTTCTACTTTTAGATTTGTATAATAGAAAGTGAGGGGAAATCTTAATATGCATTTTTATGTAGTAATAACTGGTTAGTATTGAGTAAGAAGAAATGGCTAATAAACATAGATCCATTCCTATTTCCATTGAAACTAGGGGGAGTTTTATGATTAGATATAATAAAGGGACTACGGTCTTTGAGAACATCAATCTACATTGCTAACAACAAAAAAGGCATTGTGATAACAAGGAAAACAGTGATCGAGTGATATTTAAATAGGTGCTGCAGAGTAATACACAGGAAAAGAGAACGTGCAATCGGTACCTTGATAGCTAATAATTTGGGACAATGCACTAACAACATGCTGTAATACACCAGATCTGTTTTATCTAGTTTATTCAAAAGAATTTTGATTGGAAAATAATGCTTTTGGGTTGCAATTTTTATTTCTGAGCAGTGGTGGGATGGCGCAACAAAGGTTCATGATAAAGGAAATGGCCAAGATTTTTCAGCGTTTCTCTAACATTCCTCTCTGCTGCATATGATGTAGATTTTCCTGCTCATTAAAAGCTTTAAAACTACATTGTCATATGGTGAATCTCTGGCCTTTAAACTTAACAATTTAGGATAAGGTGAGCAAGTTCACTTGAGTGATGCAATCAGTTTCAGAGATACCTGAGGATTGCCATGGTAACACAGTAATAAATGTGAGAATTTAATGTAGACAAATTTCACACAGGTTTCTAAGGGAACTGATGTACAGTGGGCATTACTAATCCCACAGAAAGCTGCATCCATGACTGCTTGCAAATGGAAATGATGCAGACCTCCCACTAAAATACAGCAGAGAAGCTGATAATTGTTCAGATGGGATGTTATTTCCTTGGTAGCAGACTCATAATAAGTCATCAGGGTGTGGCATCCTATAATTAACTCCATTCCAGGTGATCTCATTAAATTGTTCTATGTCAGGCTCAAAATTCTTGCTCATAGTTATTATACTCATGGTTATTAAACATGATCATATTGAATTTACTTAGTGCTTCTATTCCTAAAACAAGGATTGGGTGCTTACTTAGCAAAATAGGAGAAAAATTTAAATGGTCTTTGTGGCCTAAAACTCCTTTCAGGCAGAGAACAGAGTTGGTTTGTCAAGAGAGACAAATCTGAGATAGGAAGCCTGTGACATACAAGAGACAAAAAGATCATTTATATAATGCTTTTCTGCTTGTGCAGTTCTGAAAAACAAAGCTGATACAGATCACCACATCGCACTAGAGAAGAGGATCAATTATTCCTTAAGCATCCATCTGTAATGTGGGGAAAGATCATTTGTATTATTAAGGGGGACTTCATTTAGGGAAATACATGCGGGAGATTTTATACCTCCAGTTGCAAACATCATTTGAGTAACTAAAAATTATAGATGATGATTTTCTATCACAAAAAAAGTATTGCAACTGCCATGAGATAACTACTTTGGACCTCATTATGACAGAGAAAGATCAACTCAATGCTGGAGTGGAAGTTGGTGGTTGCCTAGGGACCAGTGATCATGATCTGATTATACTCAATATGACAGAGACATAGTGGGTGTTTGTCATCTTTGAATGCATCCTCTGTGGTCAGGCATTTGGTAGCAGCAGTCTTGCCTGAATTTTATTTTATCCCATTTCAGAAATGAGCTTGGCCTCTTTTAATGACTCCAGCCCTCTAGTTAGGTCATTTGAGTCCTGCCCCTTTTGAGATTGACGTGAGGCCATTCACTAAGTCCTAAGGATCCTGTGATCAGCCTTCAAGTGCTACACCTAGAGCCCAATCTTTCTCTGGCCAATATTTATCAGGGGAACAGCCAAATATAGTTCAATGTTTTTATATTAGGACTACCACAATGATTCCAGAGCTTTGACTGTCTCTGTCCCCTTCTCTCTGGAGGAGAACCACTTACAAACATCCATTAAAGATCAGTAAAACACCCCAATCCTCAAATAGTTACAGAAGTCTGGAGCAGTTTTGGATGGTACAGCAACAGATATCTGATAGCCTGTCTTCCATTTGCCATTGAGCTGTGCCCATGAAATGATCCAACTAGCCCAAATTTCTCTCCACTTATTTATCTTTACTATGACAATACTATGCCAGTCTGAAAAAAAATGCTTGGGTTTCGCCCAAGAAAACTCATTTCTCTCTATATATATTAAAAAATGTGTCTGCGGGATAACACACTGACATCATCATGCATCGCTCCCCTCCCAGCATCGGCAGGGTGAGAAGGAGGAGTGTCATCCATGGCTTGGGATAGGATGGGAACCCTTTACCATTGGGGCTGGGACGATTTTTCTGCTCCTCCCGCAGGAGCAAGGCTAAGGCTGGGCATGGGCGCGGCAGGGAAATAGGGCCCCTACGGCTCCAGCGGGTGGACCTTTTGGTCCAGCCTAGTCTTTCTCCTAGCCTCTCCTTGGGGACACTCTGGGCTCCCTGTTGGCCCCCGGCTTCCGTACAGGAGAGTCAGGGGGTGACGGTGGCACCTGGCTGCACTCCAGGGCCCCAGCGGGAAGCAGCTCCAGCTTTCTGCTCCACTGCTTGCTGCCAGACTCTGGCTCCCAGGGCCTAGCCACTTCTTGTCCTGGCTCCTGGGTCCCTCCAGTGGGCAGTGGCAACTTGGCACCTTTTACCAAATGACTGTTTTTCCAAAAAAACTCTGCAGTGTAGACATACCCCCACCCCAGTCAGAAATAGACCTGCTCAGCCTTTGCAGCTTCTTCCTGCTGTGCTCTGATTGGCTGCTTCCCTGTTGCCTGGGAACAGGGGGCCTGGAGGACCAATCTTCACTGCACCTTTTCTGGGGTGGGGTGTGATAGGATTGTGAGGGCTTCACGGGGCCTGGAACACTCCATCACACTGTTGCACCATCATGTCCACAGTCTCCCAAAAGAGTGTGAAAACCAGTTAGTGAGCTGCTATTCTAAGACAAAATAATCCTTTGCAATTTAAGAGTCTATGCTTAGTCCATTTAGTTAATCTGAATAGAATTTCTTGTTAGTGATGTAAATTCTCATGTATATGTGGAGGAATGTGATGTCATGTCCTTTAAGCGTTCAGGGGTCTTTGTACTCCCCAATGCAAATCCTCACTTTTGTGTTAGTTTCAAATTTGCAGCCAGAACAAAAAAGCCATCACATCAAGACACCTGTCTGTCCATCCGCTCTCTCTAAATTTGTCTATCTTCTCTGTTGGCTCCAAAAATAAAACAATATCAAAAACATTTTTTATTTCAGGGTTTCTAGATACAACAGGGGATTGCTATGTTTGTGTTTAGCATTGTACTGCTACTATATCTCAAACTTTAATGATAGCATTGCTTTTAGCAGGTGTGCACTTACTGGATTTCGCTGTCAAGCCCTGACAGTAAATGATTATCTTTTGCAAGATGCCACAAAGTAGCGAATAATGCATACCTGTTGGAAATATGTAAAATACATCTTTTTTCTTTAAAAAAACTTCAAAATGCTCTTTAAGTTTCCTCAATAGATATAAATATATTTTTCATAGAAAAGCAAACTGTTCCTTACATTATTACACTACACTAGACAGAAAATATCTTTCCAACTCTGTATCCCACAGATGACAAAAGAAGACACCAATAAAAGGTTGCTGTATAACATTTAAACTGTATTAATGATAAGATTATTCTTGTTTAGTCCCTGATTGTACAAATATTTTTGCTCGTGAGTGACTTTACTGATGTGACTAGTCTGCAATATTATCCTTACATAATATTTTTTCAGGATTGGTGCTCTAGGGCTTGTCTACATGAGGCTACTCAAATAAATTAATCTGAATTGACTAAAGATGTGAATGTAAAGTGAATTAGTTAAACTGCATTACATTTCAGTGTGGATACTCTCATTCAGAAGGAAAGCAGCCGGAAAGTGAACTACAGTAAATCAAATAAAGCCATTTTCTTTCTGAATGAAGGCATCTGTACAGGTTTTAATGCAGTTTAACTAATCCATTTTAAATTCGCACCTTTAGTTAATTCAGATTAATTTTTCTGAGTGTCCTGAGCCTTGGTTTACTAATCTTTTTCTGGTTCTTTTTATCATTTTACTAGCATTTACTGCAAGAAATGTTCACAGACATGTAAGAAGTAGGATTCCTTTTTCCCTTGTTTAAAGCAGCGTACACTTTAAAACTGTAAATAGCTTTATTTCCTGTTAATGGAGTAATTTATATAGGACCTACTATCTACATTGACAGCACTTTTTATCCACTAGCAAATGTGCAGCATTTACTGAATCAATTACTTGAGTTATGAAGAGGAGCACAAAGCCTCATTGCCACTCCATTCTTCTCAATAACAAAGGAGAAAACACATTAAAAACTAGCATTGATGGGTTGTTGTGAGATTCAGTCAATGAGCACTCCCAGAGTTAAAATTAAAAGGCAGTTAGGAGAAAATTGTTTTCCCTGGTCATCAGTCACAATGTGAAAGGCCTTTTTCACAATGATTAATTAAAAGCAGAAAAAAGAGTGAACTTTAATAAAGTATCAGGATGGTTTTTTGGTAGCATCATGAGTTAATGGACAGTGGCTTGCCTTGACTAAGTGCTATTGCTCTAGTCCATAATTTCTTCTTGAAAATGGGCAAGGGAGTGAATCTTCCTCTTAGTAATTGAGTATTGATTTGAAAATAAATGGCACTGAAACTCCCACTGAACTGTCAGGATATATTCTGGACAGCACTGACAATAAATGGTTCCTGGTTGGTGTGAAAGTTATGGATCAGCTTGATACTTAAACACATAGAGCTCTTCTGCAATCTGTCTTTTGATTTATCAAGTTTTGGATGGTCAATATCTGACACCACAGCGGAAATAACATTTATGTGATTGAAACAGGGATAGGGTAACATTATGTCTTTCTTTTTGAATTGTTTCCTTTTATTTGTGAAGCTATTTTTTTAAAACCAAACCTTAAAGTTTGGTTGACACTTCAAATACCCACCCCAATATAGGGACAGAGGATTTAGAACTCATTTAAATATATTTTTATTGATAAGAATGTACGAGTAAATGTTCATTTTACATATTTACCTTAGTTTATAATAACTTACTTGTATGCAAACTGCAGTAGTACATACCGTGAAATCAAGCAGATTATGAAAATGACAACCATCACTTTCAAAGCATAAATGCTGTAGTTTTGTTCACTATATTGAAGGGTGTATAGCCAAAACTACAGAAGGTCTTCAAACTTTCACTAGGAACATTGGATGTAAAACTAAAACACCACAATGGAACCCTATGGAGAAAAAAATAGATACTGTGAGCTTTTCTTAATAAGTTTAGTCTGAAATGTCCACTTTTTAAAGTAAAGATTATTGATTGATGCTGTGTAATATAGTCTAAGAATTCTTTCCAACTATATTTTTAATGTCTGAAAACAGGAAATGTTCTGAATTATAACTGTATTCTTTGTACTGACATCATACTGTCTGGGAAGGAGTACTGCAGAAAGGGATATAGAGGTCACAGTGGACCACAAGCTAAATATGAGTCAACAGTGTGAGACTGTTGCAAAAAAAAGCCAATATGATTCTGTGATGCATTAACAGGTGTGTTGTGAGCACGCCATGAGAAGTCATTCTTCCGCTCTACTCTGTGCTGATTAGGCCTCAATTGGAGTAATGTGTCCAGTTCTGGGCACCACATTTCAAGAGAAGTTAGATAGACATCTATCAGGGATGGTCTAGATTGTTTGGTCCTACTGTGAGGGTAGGGGTCTGGACTCGATCATGTTTCAAGGTCCCTTCCAGTTCAAGTATTCTATGATTCTATGATATTTTATTATTATTTTTAAAGACACACCTGAAAACTGTATTTCCAATATCAAAAGTAGGACTAGATCTTCCGCTGGGATACATCAGTGTAGTTCCTCTTGCATTACTGGAGATACCTCAGTTTATACCAGATGAGATGGTAGTCTTTAAAGCAAAAATAATAATTACAGATTAATACAAGCATGACTTCCATTTAGTTGTTTGGCTTTCCTGTCATTTGTTTTCCCCTATCCTTCAAACTCTGGCACATGGACAGTTCAGTATGAAACCTCCCTGACTTCAGGCTCTTGTAATCTGCACTAAAATTTCATGTTTGTTATTAGCATTTTGAATTGTGTGTGTGTGATGAGGGGATGGAGAATTTCGGGTGTGTTATTTATATTAGTATATACAAATGGTATTGTATGGCAGCTAATCCTCCTTTCTTATTATCACCAGCTAGCACATAGTGGAGAATGCTTTATCAACAACTCGGGGTCCTATCTTATCTACTCTTTGATTGTTAAAAAGCTTTGCAAGTTGCTAGCATGTGTCAGGGTTGAATGGACGAACTTGATTTAATGAAAAGTAAGTTACTAATACAACATATCTATAAATGTGTTTGTGTAATACACCAGTAAATTGACTCTTGGTGATTACCACAATTAAGAGGTTTGACTATAACAGAAGTTACTTTATTACCTTTAACATGCTAACAAAATAGAAATAATATATAAACTTTAAATGAGTTTATTATTATGATGGCTTTTGAAGTGTGTTTAGCCTTACTGTAGTACTTCCAAGTACCTCCTAATAAACTGAGATGTTGTAAAAGGAGTACAGACTAGCAGAGATCCTCTTCTCAGAGAAATATATAGAGTTAAGAAATTATTTCTTTTGCACTAGTTATTATGATTCTATTTAAATTACTTATAGGGTTCCCATTACCGTAGTATTTTAATGCTTCATATTCTTTAATGCATTTATTTAGACAAGAATGAGGCAGGGAAGTGTGTTTATTTCCATTTTATAGATGGGGAACAGAGGCATGGTAAAACAACGGGCAGATTTTTAAAAGTACTTTGGTATTGAAAACAATGGTAGTTAAGGAACAAATCTGTAAAGGAATTTAATTGTCTAACTTCCAGTGAAATCAATGGTGATTCAATGCCTACAAAACTTTTGGAAAACAATGAAAATTAGGCACCTAAGTGGCTGTAACATGAACCCTGTAACATGAACCAAACCCAATGGGATCCAGTTACGTGTGTCAGGTCTGGGACAGGTCAGGTAGGAAAACAACTGGACTGTCTCTGGTTCAAGTCAGGTCAACACTCCTCCACCTGCCCATAAGGTTTGTTGTGTAACAGCTGATAGGAATTGAACACACTGCAGCTACCATGCTGGGCTCACAGGCAGGAGTAGAGAGCCAACCCCAAAGGAAGGAGGCATCGGCAATGGAGCTGACTCAGTTTTGAAGGGAAGGTTCATGAGCCAATCAGAGCATAGATAGACCCCCTCTGATTCAGATTGGGTCAGGTGGGTTGGAATCCAGGTTGGGCCTAAAATGCTTTTGAAAATTCTAATTCGGTTCCCCTTTGCACCTAAATCCCTTGAAAAGTCTGCTTTAAGTGACTTGTCCAAGATGATATAGCAGAGATTTGAAATTCTATCTTCCCAGTCCTGGACTATTGGACTAAATAACAGACCATCCATCTGCTTTTGTAGAGGGTATTGGAAATCTTTGAGTCTTTTTAAGATAAATAGTTGAAGAAGATTGTTTCTTTCTTCATTTAGCATAGATGGGAAATAGAAGAAGTGGACTCTCATCCACTTATGCCCCTTCTCTACCTACGCTACATCGATGACATCTTCATCATTTGGATCCACGGGAAGGAGACTCTGGAAGAATTTCACCATGATTTCAACAGCTTCCACCC
>JANRFK010006697.1:21513540-21528412 GCA_030068395.1 Apalone spinifera
CCTGTTCTAACAGCTGGGGATGGGAACAGGACCTGTCGCATGATGGGGAGGGGGTGGGAGGAAAAGTCTGCTCCAGTGGCTGCACATGTGTGTTAATAAATAGGGTGCCATAGTGGCACATGACTTCAATATTGGTGCATATGCCAAAACTCACTCCTCTCGTGGCTGGAAAATCTGAGAGGGAACACTGTCCCCCCAGTGTATCCAGCCATGGCACAGCTGAAGCCTGGAGACAGCAACACTCCACCCCCAGTGTGCCAACTGCTTCAGCATGGCTCCCAGAACGGGCTGGGAGTTGGGCTGAAGCAGTAGCAGTTCTGGGGCAGAGTGTGGGAGGAGCTATGCCTGGCAGTTTGGGAAGGCAGTGCCTTCCCCCTCCTATGATACCCGACACCCGTGGTCCTAACAAAGGGTGTTCGGGCAGCTTTACAGAAATTCCTCATATTGGAGACTTTGATACCCCTAAACCCCATGGATAGAGTCACTGTATGTGCAAAATGCATATCATCACAGCAAATAATTCAAATGTTAGAGCCCTCTGCATATCCTGTCATGGAGAGACTGGGAAATGTCTTCTCTTCAGATTTGTATGTGGATTGATTTAAATCAAGGGGATTTAAATCACCAAGTGGAAAGCCTCTATTTAAATAGTCAATTTTAATCAACTTTTCCGTTTGAACTTCAGTTATTTTCTAAAAAAGTCACCTGCTGAGAATTTGCCTGTCATGAAAACATGTTGATTTTACAACTAAAGACACTTTTCAGTAGATTGGGTACTTTTTATGCTAGCTAGAAGAGTACTTTAAGTATGTACACTTATTTAAGTACTTACATAGCTTAATATTCTCAGATTCTTATTAAATATACATTTTGGTACATTAGAAAATGGTGAATGACACATAGTTTTGTTTACTATAAACTTTTTCCTTATTATTTGTTTCAAGCTGTTTAGGATAGTAACTGGGGCTATGCCTAGACTCCAGGTTTCTTTTGGAAGAAGCTTTTCTGGAAGAGATCTTCAGGAAAAAATTATTCCGAAAGAGAGCTTCCACGCTGCCAAAGTGCATTAAAATAGCAATCTGCTTTTTCAAAAGATAGCGTCCACACTCAGTAGATGATATCTCATATTTCAGCTCTGATTACTATAGATGGAGCTTTTCAGAAAAAGTCTTCTTCCTTGTAGAATGAGGATTACCAATTTCGGAAAAAACTCTCTGTTCTTTCAATTTTCTTTTGGAAGAACACGATTGCAGTGGGGACGTAAGTGAAGTTTTTTTCAGAAGAATAGCCATTTTTCCGAAAAAACTGCAGTGTATGCATACCCTGGAATTTAATTAAACAAACAAAACAGCATAGACAATTTATTTTTGTTAGCCAAAATCATCTTAACAGTTTTGGTTACATAAACTTCTCTTACCAAAACCTGTTTTATATTTACAACTGCATGATCTTTCCAGTGGAGGGATTAGTCAGTGTATTAAACTGATTATTTCAGGTTAGCCTGGGAAAATTTTCAAATATACCTAAATACAACTGACAGGATCTTAAGTTCCTGCTCACCTAAATTTGTCTATCCCAAGTTAATAAGCCTGTCTTTCAAACTTTCAAACTTGTCCATCTCATTCCCACCCTTCTCAGAGAAAGTTTTCCTGATTATCTATCTCCCAATCTATTTCTGAGCTTGGAACAAATTAGTCCAAATGAAGAAAGTCTTTTCTTTGCTTGCCAAAGAAACTACTGTTGTCAAAAGCTGGTTAAGCTCTTCTTCAAACTCTTTTTCCAGGTGCTTAGCTAGCAGTTCAGTAATGTGACTTAAATTATCGGCACCAAACTTGTACTGCTTGAATGGGTCACCTTCAACCCTGAAAATTATTATGCTTGGTATGATTGATAGGTTATTATTGGATGCCCATGTCATGGAAGCATTTTCTTCAGCAGCAAGGCATCACCCCTGCTACTGTGGGATATGTCTTTTGCACATCAGTATTTTATTTGATTAAGGTCAGAGAAAGAGGCAGTTGAGAAATCAAAGGATTTCTGCTTGTCTTCCTGTGTACACATGCAAGAAGCTGAAGCAAGGTCATTTACTTGAAGTGTCCACAGCAATCCAGAAGCGAGGGCTGGTAGTTACGGGATAGTTCAATGTTTTTCCATTAACTGGAAAGAAGTTCAGTGGAGGGTGGAGTCATAAATATTCATTATTTGAGACCTGAGCTCAGCTACGGAGACAGTATAAAAAGAGAGAATGGTACTACTCAGGTGGGCTGAGTGGATCATCCTTATCAGATGCATGATAGTGTCTCCCGGAGTCAGGTCTGGGTTCCAATACTTGTGATGACTTTCCCAGTGTCTTGCACCTAATAGCACAGTCCTCCCCACACAATCAAAACCTTGATACACTATGACTATGTCTACACTACGAGATTATTTCAGAATAAGTTATTTTGAAATAACTCCTGAAATAACTATTTTGTAATAAGCTTATTCCTCAAGGGAAAAGGAGTCATTATTTTGAAATAACTAGCCCCTTATTTCAAAATAACAGGCTTGGTAGTGTGGAAGCTCTGCTTGTTATTTTGAAATAAGGGGAGTTATTTTGAAATACCTCCCCAGTGTTGACATGACCTATGGGATCTATTGTGCCATATTTAAAAAATGTGACTTAAAATTATATTTCCCCCCTAATTCTTTATACAGAAAAGCAACCTTTAACTTAAAGATTTTTAAAGGCTCATGAATCCAGCACATTTATTTATTTAGATGTTTTAAGAGATTATCATAAGTTCAAACTAACTGCAATACTCACAGACGCAAGTTGTATGTTTTCTTACAGAGTTACTTAGCCTGCAAGCAGGACCAGAAGAGCCCCTGTGAAATGAAAGTGACAGCCTACAATTCCAACACAGTTTTCAAAACACCACAGAGTTGTGGTTTAGTTGTGTCATGTCCTATTTTCAATGGGCCATGCTTCCAGGCTGGACTACATCTCCCATGATGCTCCATGTCCAGGGACTCCCATAATGAAAGATTGTGGTGCTTTGTGAGAGATGTAATCTGATGCAGGAGTTCAGTCCATAGAGGAGAATCAGAACATGAGGCAACTGAACTCCAGCTCCTATTAGCCACCCCAACAGCATTTGCAAATTTAAGTATTTTGGACCTTAACCAAAGTATTTTCATATTTGAATATCCATGGGAGGTGAGATTGTTTTTCTGACCATCTCTATTCCCAGGGTCATATTCCAGGCTGTGGAAAATTAACCTCTACTGCACCATTGTGTGTGCCATTTCTTGTGCCCTACCATACTGCTGGTACAAGTCTACACGGAAAGAGTGCCCCAGGATACAGATGGAGGGCAGAGAAGGTGATGCTTCAAAGGAAGCATCCCTTCTAGTTTTAGCATGTGAGTGGAGGTGTGAAATGAACTTTGTCAGATTCACTTACATTTCCTTGTCTCCCATTCACTGGTGCTGAGTTCCAGTAGGTATTGTAGGCCCCTTGCCCAGACATCCTGCAGACTATAGAAGGGGAAGGGCGGACTGAAGGAGGATCAGCTTCTGGAGCCTCATCCCCTTCCCCCTGACAGTCTACAGCCTGCAAGCTATGGAGGGGTGCACTGGAAGCCGGGGGCAGCCCCTGGAGCCTGCCCCCTGACAGCTTGCAGGCCACAGGAGGGCCCTGAAGGCCAGGGATAGCCCACAGAGACTAGCCATCCCCCTGGAGCACTCCTCCCAAAAAAGGCTGCAGGATGGAGGGGGGCACTGGAGGCTGGGGTTAGCCCCCAGAGTGCCACATCTCCAGACCAGCTGCAGGGCGGGGAGGTGGCTGGAGGCTGGGGGCTGCCCCCCAAACAGGCTGCAAGCCGGGGCCAGTTCATAGAGCCCTACCCAATAAGTGCACAGACCTGGATCCCTCCTCCCAGAAGGAGCCGCCCTTTAGGGAGCGCAGCCCCAACCCCTCAAAAGGAGCTGCTGCCCGGTGAGCACAACCATGCCCCCTGGGAGGAGCCACTGCTGAAGCAGTACCACCATGGCTACCACAGTCAGTCCCAGTAAGGCCTCCCCACACACGCTCCACAGCTCCCTCTCCTGAGCCCTCTGCCATAAGTCCTGCACCTTCACCTGCTTTGACTTCTGCGTCCTCACCTCCTCCCCCCCTGCCCAAAGCCACCCAGCCTTGCCTCTCCTTACCTCTGTACCCTCTGTCCAGTCTTCATTTTCCTTTATTTTAAAAAAATACAGTCATTGAAATAAAGCATTTACATTTTGAATGTATTTCTCCCCCTACCCCCCCCCCCCAAATTGCTTCAGTTAAAGATCTGAGCAATGCTGGGTACATCTAGTAGTTAAATAATATCAGTGCTGCCTAGTTGGCATCCACCATCCAGTGCCTCTCCTATTGTATCAGTGTTATCAATGACATAGTATACCCCAAGGAAATGCAGTAGCAAAAGATAATTAACCTACAAATTAGTGCCTCCATTTTGCCTGCAGTGAAAGACTAGTAAAATACCAACTAGCAGCCTCTCTTTACGAACCTGTTTGATTGCAGCTAATGATTATGCCAAAGGGGACTGCATCTTTAAAGATGGAATTATTAGGCTTCTGTACCTAAAAGAAGTTTACATAATCATGGTTTAACATTTCCTGGCTCCTAAACATTTTAGATCTTAAGGCAAGTTATTGTTAACTATAAATAATTTTAAAAAAAGGAAAAGAAAAAAACGCTATCAATAGAGCCACAGAAGAAAACAGTCATTTTAAATGGCCAGGTTAAAAAAAAATCTCACTTGAACTCACTTTTTTCCCTATTTCAGCCCTGTCACGTTTGGATTTGTGAAACTTCCAAAAGAAACAAAAAACTGTAGAGGAAAGCAAAGTTATTTTCTCTGTGCATCGGAGGCATCCATTCCTGCAATGTTACACTGCTGCCACAGATTCTGCTTATGTGTTTGCTTCTTATCCATTTCCATTCCCAGGCAAATCTATGAACTCAAAGGTACTCCTGTATTAATAATATTGTTGTTCGTCCATCGTGGTCGATGAAGATCTAAGTGCTTTGAGACTGGATACAGTGTGTCCAAAGATGACTTATCAGGCCAATTCGGGCACCAAATGTCCTGGAATATGTTGGGTAGACATGTGTAGGCATTGCAATCGTTACGCTGGTAGCTTTAAACTTGCGCAACACACGCTTTTGTTGTGTTTCAGAGATGCGCCTTGTTTCGAGAACTTGGCATCCCTTGTGAATGAGACTGTGCCAGGCAGGGCGATTGTGTGCCAGCGATTCCCAGGTGGTTGTATCAATTCCGAACAACTTCAGGGAGACGTTGAGTGTGTCTTTGTAACGTTTCCTCTGTCCACCACGCGAGAGTTTACCAGTAGAGAGTTCCCCAAAAAGGAGCTGCTTAGGTATACGTTCGTCCGACATACGAATGACATGACCTGCCCATCTAATCTGTGCACTCTTCAGCAGAGTGTGGACTGATGGTAAACTTGCTCTAGAGAGAGCCTCAGTGTCTGGTATTTTGTCTTCCCGGCCGATGCATAATATTCTGCGAAGACAAGTCATGTGGAAGTGATTAA
This sequence comes from Apalone spinifera, assembly GCA_030068395.1. Classification (NCBI taxonomy): domain Eukaryota; kingdom Metazoa; phylum Chordata; order Testudines; family Trionychidae; genus Apalone; species Apalone spinifera. The sequence continues at coordinate 21,519,127 of JANRFK010006697.1, forward strand.
GCTGTCTTGAGTGCCTCCGATACACAGTCCACGTTTCACAGGCATACAGGAGGGTGGTGAGTACCATGGCTCTGTAGACTTTCAGTTTTGTTGCTTGGCTGATTCCTCGACTTCCCATACAGTGGGGCGCAATCTACCAAAAGCAGAACTTGCCTTCGCTATTCTGCATGTGACTTCTATGTCAATGTTAGCTGCATGGGAAAGAGTACTGCTGAGGTAAGTGAACTGGTCTGTGACTGTGATTGTGGGTTTTGTGTAAGGTGCATAGGGGACAGGCTGATACATGACTTCGGTCTTTCTGCTGTTGATGGTGAGTCCAAAGTTGTCACAAGCTGTGCAGAATTTGTCCACACTGACTTGCATCTCTGCTTCAGAACCAGCATGCAAGGCGCAATCTTCGGCAATCAAGAAGTCTCTCAGAACAGTCTCTTTCACTTTGGTGATAGCCTGAAGTCTCCTCAGGTTGAAAAGATTCCCGTCCACTCTGTACTTAAGGCTGATTCCGGCAACGCTGTCCTGGAAGGCATCATTCAGCATAACAGTAAACACGATGTTGAACAGTGTAGGTGCGAGTACACAGTCCTGTTTGACGCCATTGGTGACTGGGAATGCCTTAGAAGATTCTCTACCGTCTAGCACTCTGGCCATCATGCCATCATGAAACTGGCATACCATCTGAATGAATTTGGGGGTACAGCCAAACTTTGACATGAACCTCCACAGACCTTGTTGGCTGACAGTGTTGAAGGCTTTCGTGAGGTCAACAAAGGTTGTGTTAAGTTCATGATTCTGCTCCTGACACTTCTCCTGAAGTTGGCGCACGGCAAAGATCATGTCAATAGTCCTGCAGCCCTTACGAAAGCCACATTGTGACTCTGGCAGAAGGCCACACTCCAGATGAGTGACCAAATGATTTAACATCACTCTTGCACGGATTTTACCTGTGATGGAAAACAGCGAAAATCCCCAATGATTGTCACATACCTGTCGACCTTTCCTCTTATAGAGGTGTACAATGGATTCATCCTTGAGTTCCTGAGGAATGGATCCTTGCTCCCAAAAAGACTGGAACAGCTCAGTGAGCTTCTCTGTGAGTACGTGACTGTTGGCTTTATAGACCTCTGCAGGTATAGCGTCTGCCCCTGGAGCTTTGCCGATGGATAGCTGGCTAACAGCTTGTGAAACTTTGGCTACTGCCGGTTGATCATCCATGGCGCTGTTGATGTCAACCTGGGGAATCCTCTCAATCGCCTCGTCATTGATAAATGACGGTCGGTTGAGGACATCTTCAAAATGTTCAGCCCATCTCTGCAGGATCTGAACCTTCTCTGTAATCAGAGTTGAACCATCTGTACTAATAAGGGGGAAACTCCCGAGAGACTGAGGTCCATAGAGAGTGTTAAGGTCTGCATAGAACTGTTTCAGGTCATTCCTGTCAGCATGCCCCTGAATTTCAGCTGCCTAGTCACTTAACCAAGCATTCTGCATTTTACGCAGTTTGTTCTGGACTATCCTGCGAGCATTTGCAAAGGCGTTCTTCTTGGCAGCTGATGATGGATCGTTCTGATGTGTATGATGAAGGCGGTGCTTTTCAGTAAGTAGAAACAATATCTCCCCATCATTCTCATCAAACCAGTCGGGCTGCTTGTGCGAAGAGGGTCCCAAAATCTTCAGTGCAGAGGAGTGGATAGCATTCCGGAAAAGTTCCCAGTCGTCCGCAGCGCTGCCTACAAGGTGCAGGGCGGAAAGCCTGCTTTCTAGATCCTCAGTCAATGCTGAGGCTATGCTCGGGCTCTCTAGCCTGGCCATATTAACTCTTTTTATGGGCTTGCTACCTTGTGGCCGCCTCTTCATTCTAATTCGGAGATTCATTTTGGAGACAATGAGCCTGTGATCTGTCCAACAATCAGCACCACACATGGCCTTGGTCACTCTGACATTTTGCCTGTCTTTTCTCCTGACAATAACATAGTCGATAAGATGCCAATGCTTAGAGTGGAGGTGCATCCAAGAGGTCTTCTTCCAGATAGGCAGGCGGAACATTGTGTTGGTGATAAGGAGGTCTTCAGTAGGAGTAGGCCACTGCTGTTACATTTGCCCGCTCCATGTCTGCCAACGACTCCATGCCAGGCTATTGAGTCACATCCTACTCTTACACTGAAGTCACCAAGCAGGATCAGCTTGTCGGTGCTACTCACAGCTAATAGTAAGGAATCCAGTTCTTCATAGAACCTGTCTTTCGTCTCGTTTGGGTTAGTCATTGTGGGAGCATAGGCACTGATCAGAGTGGCTTGGTTTCCATTCTGTAGCGGAATCTGTAGTGTCATAAGCCGATCATTCACACCCTTGGGAAGACTGGCAAATTGCCGAACAAGGTGATTCCTGATGGCGAATCCAACTCCAGCATCGCAACGCACATCAATGCCATGACCGCTCCAGAAAAAAGTATATCCACCTCCAGTTTCAGTTAGCTGACCTTCATTAGCAAGACGAGTCTCACTGAGGACTGCAATATCAATGTTGTATCTTGCAAGCTCTCTGGCAACCAAGGCTGTTCTTCTCTCTGGTCTGTCTGTTGTAGGGTTGTCCAAAAGCGTGCACACGTTCCAAATTCCAATGGTGAGTCATGTCACCATACGTTTAATCTGTTTATTTGTATTTGTTCGACTGCCATAATGGGATTCCCGCCAGCTGCGGTAAACTGGCCATGATATAGTGAAGCAGGCAATGTTTAGGGCACCTTTTCTAGCCCCTTCCCCAATTCTATGGAGGTGAGCAGTGTGTTCCTAAAAAGGACTGCTCAGTCACCCAGGTAGACGCCGGATTTCACTGCTGCTTTGATCAGCGAGAAACGACCATTAAACCTGAGTCACCTGTGTGCAGGTCCATGACTATAGTTCCCAGTGTATCCACACCTGCTGCTTTGTCACTCGCCTATTGCCACAGGACTTCGAAGGTTGCGATAATAATGATGATAATAATGTGGTGTCAAGACTTGCGCGTGATTTGGATTTAAGTGAGGAAAAGTTGCGCAGAGTCAACCTCACTCTCTCTTCACAATTCCCATCTGGGTCCAGTAGCAAGACAAAAGTCGAGACAGCTGGAGATGGGACTGGGCACAGTGGGTGACCAGGGCATCTTCTGTGTCTTGTCCTGCTCTATGCATTCTACAACACTTGCGGAGATCGCCTTCTTGACCTTTGGACCTTCCATTGGTCTCATCCACTCAATCCGCCGGAGTCTGTCTTCACATGCTGGGATAGACAACACCCTGTCTCACCGAGGGTTTTGACCCATCGGCTACCCTCACCTGGTTTGGCCAGCCAGTCGAAGCTGTTGCCCGGGGTGTGGCCGCTGTTGCATGCAAACAGCTACGAGGGGCCACAGGTAAGAGCTGGGGGCCAGGTGGGGGCCAAAGGTGGATGAACCCTGGGGTGTCAGGGTGTGTCAGGGAGCGGTAGCACCTCTGGTGGCTGAACATGTCACATTAATAATATTATAAGATATACTAAGCCACTCATCATCTGAAGAAGTGGGTTGTGCGCCCAGAAGCTCAGGAGCCTGTCTATATTTTTTTGTTAGTCTCTAAAGCAGGGCTACTCAACACATGGCCCATTAGTTTGAGGCCTGTGGCACGGTTTGGGTTTACACAGGGCTCAACACGTGGCCTGCAGGTGGCATCCTTTGCACATGACCTCCACTGGGAACACACTTCACAATGTACAGGACTATGTAGCACTTTAAAAACTAACAAGATGGTTTATTAGATGATGAGCTTTCGTGGGCCAGACCCACTTCCTCAGATCAAATAGTGGAAGAAAATAGTCACAACCATATATACCAAAGGATACAATTAAAAAAATGAACACATATGAAAAGGACAAATCACATTTCAGAACAGAAGGAGGATGCGGGGGGGGGGGGGGGGGGGGGGGGGGGGGGAGAGAAGGTAAATGTCTGTGAGCTAATGGTATTAGAGGTGATAAGTGGGGAAGCTATCTTTGTAATGGGTAACGTAGTTAGCGTCTTTGTTGAGACCAACGCGTAGAGTGTTGAATTTTAGCAGGAATGACAGTTCAGAGGATTCCCTTTCAAGTGCAGATTTGAAAGGCTTTTGAAGCAGGATGCAGGTAATTAAGTCGTTGAGACAGTGTCCTTTCTGGTTGAAATGGCAAGAAACTGTTTTTTCTTTGTGATCCTATCTAATATCTGTTTTGTGGGCATTCTATCACTACTTCACAATGGTGAGATATCTCCCAGATGAGGTGAGCATTGAAAGACGCAAATGGACGGCCTGGCTGGAACAGACAGGTACAGGGTGTCAGTGTTTCTAACCACCAGGAAGGAGGTTCCAGGAGCACCAGGGCATTGTGGGAAGTGCTTTGTATTCATACCTGTCTTTGTGAAAGAAGCTATTTGCATAGATTTGCATATATATTTGCATGTATATGGAACCACACTTAAATTGTGGCCCTCAGCATGTGCTATGAGTACTATTGTGTCCCTTGGGGCTTCCAAAGTTAAGTAGCCCTGCTCTAAAGCCTGATATACGCTAGGACCTTAGTCCAAAATTAATTCCCTAAGGTCAAATGTGTAAGCAATGCGTCCACACTACCAAGCCCGTTATTCTAGAATAAGGGGCTATGGAATTTGAACTCTGTAGTACAGCTTTTCATGAGGAATAATGCTATTACCAAACTTGTAAATCTGAAATAATGTTAGTGTGGATGCTCCTGTACCACTAATTTGAACTAATTGGCCTCTGGGAGGCCCCCCACAGCTCTCCAGTGTGTTTCCTGGAGCTTTGAGTTTGAGGGAGTGTGTCCACATTAACAAAGCCTGCCTCAGACTACTTTTGATTCTTCCCTATAGTGAGGACATGGAAGTTTACATTTGTAAAATTGGACACCCAGAAGTCAAATTAGTAAATTTGAAATAATTGCCTAGTGTAGACATGACCTAAGGTGCTACAGGACCACTCATCGTTTTAAATTTTTTTTTAAATTACAGCCTAACATGGCTACTTCTCTGAGACTTCTTAGAATGTTCCAGTTAATAAAAGCTAAGTCACCAGTTTGGATTCATAGTCAAAGATTGCAAGCTCTTCGGGGGATGGACTATATGTCTGTTCTGTGTTTGTACATCACCTAGCAGTGTGGGTCCCAGTCCACATCTGGGATTCTTATGTAGTACAAAAATATTAACACCTTTCATATTCATGTAATCTTACTAGGAGTATACTAATTATGGTCATCTCCATATATTTCAATACCTCTGAGTACTTGTGGTGTAATTGTTGTCCCATAAGGAGATTATTTACTATGGCAACTCTTTAACTGCCGACATGGGTAGATACTGCAGTGAATGGAGCTGCCTAACGCTCTTGCCAAGTCTCAGGTACAGAAGCAGTTAAATAAGTCAGATAAAAATCTTGCCACCTCTTCCCAACTGTGCACATTGGCATTCCTGATAGCACAGGTGTCACCCTCTCGTGGCTGGTTCACATTAAAAAGATATGAACCCGTTACATCTGCCATCTAGTTTTGTTGCTCCTTTAGCCCGAACAGTGGCTGTTTCTTCCTTTAAGGTTGAAAGGTTTTGGTTTATTCCCTACTAAGGACACAAGTGGGGAGTTGTGACACAAACTCAGTTTTAGATAAATATGGAGAGGCCAAAACAAAAATTACAGATCAGTAAATGCTATGTGCTTGGCACACTTTATATAGGATGGACTATTTGATCCTGCAACTGGATCTGCATTGGAAGATGCTTAGATCTGTGTGAAATCCTGTTGAAGTCAGTAAGAATTTGCTAGGTACAAGAGGGGTTGCAAGTGCTTTGGAAGGCAAAGTCATAATTCAAAATGATCTGGACAAACTGGCAAAATGGTCTGAGGTAAACAGGATGAAGTTCAATAAGGACAAATGCAAAGTACTCCACTTAGGAACAATCAGTTTCACATATACAGAATGGGAAGTGACTGTCTAGGAAGGAGTACTGCAGAAAAGGATTTAAGGAGCATAGTGGACCATAAGCTAAACATGAGTCAATGGTGTGATGCTGTTGCAAAAAAAAACCAAACATTATTCTGGGATGCATTAACAGGAGTGTTTTGAGCAAGACATGAGAAGTCATTCTTCCACTCTACTCTGCATTGATTAGGCCTCAATTGGAGAATTGTGTCCAGTTCTGGGCACTGCATTTCAAGAAAAATGTGGAAAAATTGAAGAAGGTCCAGTAAAGAGCAACACAAATGATTAAAGGTTTAGAAAACGTGGCCTATAAGGAAAGTTGGAAACATTGGGCTTCTTTAGTTTAGAAAAGAGAAGACTGAGAGGGAACATGATAGTGGTTTTCAAGTATCTAAAAGGAGGAGGGGAAAAATTGTTCTCCTCAGCCTCTGAGGATAGAACAAGAAGCAATGAACTTAAATTGCAGCAAGGGAGGTACAGGTTGGATATTAGGAAAAAATTCTTGTCAGGGTGGTTAAGCACTGGGATAAATTGCCTATGGGTGTTTTGGACCTCCATCAGTGGAGATACTTAAGAGCAGGTTAGACAGACACCTGTCAGGTATGATCTAGACAGTGCTTGGTCCTGCCATGAGGTTAGGGGACTGGACTCGATGACATCTTGCGGTTCCTTCCAGTTCTAGTGTTCTATAATTCTAAGACTCCACCTTTATGTATTCTCTTATAGGACCAGGGTCTCTGACCATTTTTAAGTGTTAAATTAGCTTCAGGAGAGGCTTCCCTATTGTTCCTTATCTGAGAGTTACAAGGAAGACTTGGATAGGCTATGTCTAGGCTATGTCTAGACTACATCCCTCTGTCAGCAGAGGGATGTAAATGAAGCACTTTGAAAGTGCAAATGAAGCAGGGATTTAAATATCTGTGCTTCATTTGCATAATCACATCATGGCGCTCTTTCGAAAAAGTGCTATTTTGAAAGTAAAACCGAAGTCTAGACACGCTTCTTTTGAAAATACAAGCCTTTTTCGAAAGATCCTGTAAGCCTCATTTTTTGAGGAGTACAGGATCTTTCAAAAAAGCCTGCCATTTTCGAAAGAACCGTGTCTAGACTGCAGTTTTACTTTCGAAATAGCGCTTTTTGGAAAGAGCATTATGATGCGATTATGCAAATGAAGTGCGGGATATTTAAATCCCCGCTTCATTTGCTCCTTCAAAGTGCTTCATTTACATCCCTCTGCCGACGGAGGGATGTAGTCTAGACATAGCCCTAATGTGGAGATGATAAAAAGTATGTTACCTAATAAATGCTAAAATCTAGAGGCATGCAAAAATAATGAAAATCAGTTCATTAACTGTATTCCTAGTGTTGTTAATAACTAAAGTGAAAACATGACAAAGAAGATTTTCCCTGTTGTACATTTGAACTATAATTATCTCAATGAATAGGGTACCTAATGAAACATTTTTCAAAAATTGAGATGTTGCAGTAATTATTGTAGGTCTATTTGTTTGTTTTTTAAATTTTCTGTTTTTTTATATGATTAAGGTAACAATGCAAATTCCCTAGCTAAACTATATCCTTATAGAAAAGAATATGTAATGCACTTTCACTAATTTAGTTCAAGTTAGTACCTTTGTTTGTGTGCATATATACTATAACCTAGGGGTATGTCTACACTGCCACCCTAGTTTGAACTAGGGTGGCTAATGTAGGCATTCGAACTGGCAAGTGAAGCCCAGGATTTAAATATCCCGGGCTTTATTTGCATGTTCCTTGGCGCTGCCATTTTTAAATGCCCCGTAGTTTGAACTCCCTGCCCGTGGCTACACGCAGCATGGACTAGGTAGTTTGAATTAAAACTCCTAATTCGAACTACCGTTATTCCTAATTGCAGGACTAGGGTGGCAGTGTAGACATACCCTCACAGTAGTCAGGGCTAGGTTTAATATCTAGGGGTTCCTCTCACCACAGAACCAGCTTGAGCCCTCACCCCATAACCTGGAAAATTCACACGCCACCCCTGTGCACTAGGGACGTGAATGGTTAACCGGTAAGCATCACCCTTAATGCTTATGAGGTAAAGATTAACTGGTACCTGAAAGCAGGGCTATGGGCAAAGGGACACTCCACTCCCCGCTAAGCTCCTATGAGGGGCCAGCAGAGCCCCCTCAACTGCCATGGCTGGGCTGGAGGCCAAGCTGCCCAACCCCCCTTTAATTGGTTAACCAGTTGAACACTACATTGAACCGGTTAACCAATTAAACAGGATTTTATATCCCTACTGCACCCCTGTAAGAGGCAATGCTTCTCCACTTGCAAGTACAGTGTCTGAACGTAGAAACGAAAAATTTTAATAAGAAGGAGAAAATAACTTGGCATTAATTTGGGAAAACACCAGAAAAATAGTTCATAACCATAAATAGAAGTCCCACTCCAAGGAGATTGGGCAGTGTCCTTTTCCCCTCAGGTTCTTAAGTTCTTCAATCTAAATGTGCTCTTTACATCCCCAAGTCTTCCCTACATCCCACTCACATTAGCTTCCCTTGTTACGGCAGACCCAGAGTTTAGAAGTGTATGTGCAGAATTCCCCTCCCTTCCTGAGGGGGAAAGTAAAGAGGAATCTTGAACACTCTGCTGGTCACTCACCATTCACCTGCTCACTGGTTTCTACTACAGCCCTTCTGACTGCTTGTCACACCTCTCTGCCACTGCCCTGCTGGCCACTCATCACATGTCTCCACCACTGCCCTGCTGACTCTCAGTCACCATATGGTGCCATCCACTTTTTGGCTATGACATCTGCCCATCAGTCTCAAGTGATTTCAGTTCCCGTTGATTTCAACTCTTAGCACCCAGAGTAGAAGAAACGCAGCTCCAGCAAAATTAGTATAGGAAAGAGGCTCCTAATAATACCTATTGAACTCTATTATTTCAATAGTGTGTGTGTGTGTGTGTGTAGGGGGGGAAGAAACAGCTCAAATCAGTGGAGGGCATGCCGCCTCCAGACCAGAATAACTGAAGACCTTCCCTTTAGAAAAGATTTAGCAGAGTCTTGCTTTTCTGTATTGCCACAAGATTGCAAACATTGGTAACCATAAAAAACTTAAAAAAACATGAGTGGTCCTGTAGCACCTTTTTGAGTCAGGGGCCACTGACTCAGAGAAAAATCAGTCAGGGGCCACACAGAAGTGAGAAGCAAAACAAAAAACAATGACAACAAAACCCTCAGTGACATGATCCCCGACTGAGAAGGAGAAAGACACTCCCTACGTTTCCCTCATAAACCAGAGCATGGCGGGGGGGGGGGGGGGGGG
>JANRFK010006697.1:21531807-21555868 GCA_030068395.1 Apalone spinifera
GGGGGCAGCAGGCACCAGGGAAGCTGATGGAGCAAGGGGAGGAGACATGGCAGCTGAGGGAAAAGGTAGAGGTTTATGAGATATTTATTAATAACTTGGATGCCACAGTGGCACATCCAAACAAGCCACATGAACTCAGTACTGGTGCACAACACAAAATTCATTCTGCTCATGGGAAGAAACTCTTAGAGGGAACACTTCCCCCAGCCTCTCTGCCCCCCGAGTTCATGTCACACACATTGGGATAATGCAACTGCAGGATAGTTGCATGAGGGGAGTTTTGGGGGGGCAAACTAATCCCTATTGGTAGGAGGATGGTGGGAAAAGTCCTTAGAGAGGGGTCACATGACACCTTTTACTTCTGGTCATGTGTCCATCTTGCCCGGAGAGTGTTACCTCCAGAGGTGTGGCCAATGGGGGTCAGGGGCGTGGTTAACAGGGATCAGGGGTGTGGCTAATGGGGTCAAAGTACATTTAAAACAAATTCTTTGGGTGCACACCCTAATGAAATGTGCTGTGTACGCCTATGATGCTGACATTGATATGTTTGATGCATATTCAATAGGGGATGTTTCTAAGGTTGAAGTGTCCTTTTCCTTTAGGTCAAGGTATCATTGATTTCAACTTATTATCATATATACCAATTCGTTACCATGGGCCTTTTGTGGTAGTCTATCACATGCCGTGTCCAACCTGATTATTCAGCTCAGTCTGAACCAATTATTTTGGGACTTTTTATATAATGATGCATCTGCTAAGTCTGAGAGTATTTTTTCTACTACCATCTGAACATATTCAAGTTGTCTTTGCTATTTGGGTGAAAGGTCCCAGCCATAAGTTCCCCTTTTCAGGCCAGGGAAGCTATAAATAAGCTATGACCCATGTCTGGGTGAGACCCATATCTCAACCACAGAAATTTGCAAACCTTAGTTTTTGCTGATCTTACAAATGGCCTCTTACAGATTTTAAGAAATGTCTTGCGTTACAGCTGTTAACTATTACCTCTGTACTAAATATACCATTAATATATTAATGAATTAATCTGAATCAACACAATCATATTATTAGCATGATAGGCAAGCAACTTGATAGGCTGCACTGAGCATCTCTTGCTCACTCACTGACTTTGTTTCAGCTCTGCTACTTCTAAAATGAGATGCAGAGCAGGTCACGGAGTGAGGTAGGATTCTCCATTGTTTGGAGAATTTATAGCAAGACTGGATGTCTTTCTAAAAGCTCTGTTCTAGTTCAGTCACAAGTTATTGAGGTTGGTGCTGGAATGGGGGAAAGCAAAGCCACATGTTCTGCAGGAGGTCAGACCACCTACAAGACAGGAAAGAGATTGCTTAAGCTAGACAGGGATATTCAATTTTGAATTTTAAAAGTGTCAGTATATATGGCACAACAGCCGCAGACTAGCAACAAACTCCTTTTACAGATATTGTTCCATAAAGCTTCTAGGCGTCATAGGACAACTGTCGCCCCATAATTTTTAAGGTAGCTCATTATAGTTTTTAAGGTAGCTCATTAAGATGCACAATTCATTTTATGAAAAGCTACACAGAATACCAATGTGACCTTCACAGAATGTTAAACTTGCCGGTGTCCGGAGGTATGATCTCCTCCACCTCTAAGCTGCACGTAGCTCACAGTATCTCTTTCTTTCTCTCTGTCTCTAATTTGAACATTTAGGTTCAGCTACAAACTGCTATACATATAACATACATTTTTTTTAGCACTTGGCATTTGGAACCATTTAGTAATGGATCTTAGAAGACTTTTATATTAAAAATAACAGTAGAAAACAAGTCTGCGTTATCAGAGGTAAGCCACTAGAAACTAGATTTGCCTCTAAGGGTATTTTCACCTTGTAATGTTTCCAATAATATATTAGTGTCTAAGAAGCAAGGAAGTTAGAGAAGTGTTACATATTTAATTTACTGCTGTGGGCATGTTGCTAATGAATTAAATTATACAGAGATATCTACTTTGACCATAATCTTCATTTCAAGCAAATTTTCTCTTCTTCAACAAGAGATGTTTCATTAGCCTAAAGTAGTAGAGATTATACATAGAAATATTTCCTTGCATAAACAAAAGATCATTTTATAACTCTATAAATTAATCTGTGAGACTGCATGATAGAAGTCACAGAATTTTTATTTTAGTTAGCATCTGCAGTATTCATCTGGAAAGATAACATTAATAAAATTATAGTAAAAGTTTTGTTTTGGGACATGAAAATAAGTCTTTCTTTTTCTGGTTGAATGAAGAAAGGATAAAATGTTTGTGTATTAGTTAAATGTAGAAATCTTTACTTAGGTTATAATTGTTCATTGTGAGGAGGCTATAAATCACCTTTGCTCCGTTCATATTCTTTCAATGATCCTAAATTATATTAGGGGTAGTCTTATTTATCATTGTTCATTCAATATCAAAATGTTGATTCCTGTCTCTCAGTGGCTCATGATGTCAGTCTACATTGCTAGTTGTTACATTTCTAAACAAGCACCTATATATTTTCTTCCATGCTACCCCTCATCCTTGGGAGAAACTTCCTGTAAAAATCACAGCTGGCTCATAGTACTGCTTCAGATCCTTTTTAAAAACTATCTCGTGCTGCTGCACTGAGTCGTACAAAAATCTTGACAACAGTTAGGCTGCTGGTGTGCCAACACCACAGCCTGTTGTGCTGACTAGTACTGTTTCATTGTTTCCTTGTGGGGCTGTCTGTATCTATCTGTTTTCTACTGTTTCATTGAAAAAAGGCTGTCTTTTAGTTTTGTGTTTGTACAGCTCCTAGCACAATGGTGTTGTGGTCAATAGTAGGGGCTTCTGTGTGCTACAATAATAAAAATAAGAACGTGGGGAACTAAAAATAGCCAGAGCTATTCTAATGAATTCCCTCCCACCCCCAACACGTCCCCCATCCAGGGGGTCAGGATGGAACAGCATCCCCATACCTCTATGTTTATTTCTTAACTGGAAGGTGGGATGTAGGGATGTTAAAAGTGTTTCTGCCACTAATAAAGCAGTATCTGAGCAGTTGCAGGGCACAGACTTGGAGAGTTGCAATTTAGGATTCTGCTCGTAGGGAAAAAAATTAAACTCCTTTAGGGCACGTCTACACTTCATAATTAAGTTAGCCACACAGATTGGCATATAGTTGCTACAGTAGTTACATCACTTGTGCGTGTCTATTATTTGTTCCTTGTGTAGGCAATATGTGTCCGCACTAGTAGTGCTTGTATTGATTTTACTCTTAGGGTATGTACTCTCAGACTGCAGAGGGTTTTTTTGGAAAAATGGCGTTTTTTCCAAAAAAACTTCACTTACTTCCACACTGCAATTGCGTTCTTTTGGAAAAAAATCAAAAGAACAGAGGGGGTTTTCTGACATTAGTAAACCTCTTTCTACGAGGAAGAAGCCTTTTGCCAAAAGAGCTCTTTCAGAAAAAGACGTGTGTGGATGGAGAAGAGGGAGTTCTTTAGAAAGAAGAGGGAAAAGCTCAGGTGTCCTGGTGACCACTCCATCTTTCAAAAAAGCAGATCGCTTTTTCGATGCACATTTGCTGTGCAGACGCTCTCTTTTGGAAGAAGTTTCTTCGGAAGATCTCTTTCAGAAAAGCTTCTTCCAAAAGAAACCTGCAGTCTAGACATAGACTCAGTGTGGGGCATTGTGGAATGGCTTCTGAAAACCAGTAGCAGTCAATATAACATGACATAACAATATAATGACACTGTATCAGCCTAACTATATCAACATTAAAAATGAGTAGTCCTATGGCACCTTAGAGACTAACAAAAATATAAACGATATCATGAGCTTTCATGGGAAAAACCCACTTCTTCAGATGACCTTGACTGGAAAAAAAAAGAGGGGGGACCCCCACCATTTATAACAGAAAAAAAGACTCAGTTTCTTTTGGAGGTGGAAATAAGTCAGCATTGTGGGACAGTCATGTAAGTGGGGGCAAAATTTTAGTATACACTTCTATACCTAGGTCAACTTTAACTGACTTGCATCAAACTAACTCTGTAGTGTAGACCAGGGCTCGTTTTGCTTATTTTTCAAGTGAATGAGACAGATTTTTCACTCTTTTTACATACCTAATCATGTCATTCACATCTCACAATATTGTCAGTGGGGCCCTTCTACCAGCACTCCTATATGTCATAGCTTTATAGAGATAGAGGTCACATTACAATATTTTTGTTTCTTGATAGGATTAATACAGGTTGAAACTCTAGTCTGGGACCCGACCGATGCCAACACAGAGAATTTGCTGAACCATGGGAGGTCAGTATTGTCTAGCAGCATTAGCAACGCTTCCACTGCTTACTCTGCTCTCAGAGACATTTGGAGCTAAATTACAGTTAAATAACAGCACAGGATGCTGAGAAACTGGACTGGTGGCTATAAACAAACTTTATGGGCCCACAGGAAACTTGGCCATACCCATGGTAAGTGGACATCCAGCTAACCAAAATCATGCCGGATCACAGATGTTGCCAGACCAGAGAGTGCCAGATTAGAAAGGTTCAATCTGTATAAGTTTTTAGAACAACTTGTCAATAAAAGTTCAAAATTCACTACATTTGATATTCACTCATACCAACTGAAATATTCATTGTTCCATTAATATAATTTACCATGAGAAGAGGATACATAATGGGTATAAACAAGAGTGAAGCAAGTGTTATGTTTTATTTGAGCAAGTATAGAGGTTTATTTATTTGCATTGTCTATAATAATGTGCTCTGCTCCATAATTTGCCTGAAGCAATTAGAAAGATGTATATGGGCCGAAGGAATAAAGCATTAAAAAAGGGATGAGAATGGGTCTTTATAGGCATGTTTTGTGATAACTCAGACTGTCTCTTTCAATCTGTGTGTTTCTGAAAATATTTGTATTTTTTGTTCATTAAAACTGAGACCATGAACTCAGTCACTGCAGTTCATGCCAATTCATGCACACTGTTGAACTCAAATGCTCCAGCAGTCACATTTGTTTGACCTCATTGGCCACATTTACTCCAGCTCAGCTCTGTTCCTTTCTGCTTCCTCCCACTCAGTCATAACTGGGGTTAATGAGAAATTGTGAAAATTATTTAAAAAATCTGCAGAGGTCATCATTACCATAGTCTAGTCTTTAAAAAACCACAAACTTTGGACAGCTTTTAGCTTAAATAGATATTCTAAACATAAAATCTGTTTCAACAATTCTTTTACACGTTATAGGCAGTCAGGGTGCTGTCTCAGCAGTTCCATTATAAGACATTGTTTCCAGTTGCTTATAACTTTGTCAGACTTTAACCACTGGGGCTGCAATATTCCACGCCAGGTGCAAACAAGGCTGGTTTAAAAAAACAAACAGCAAAAGCAGCCAACCAATTTGTTGAATAAAGTCACTTTAAAAAATTCTTACAGCTTTTTCACTGAGAAGTCCTAGTGTCTCCATGGACTTCAAATGTGATAAACTGCCCAAATCTAGCCAAGTTATAAAATAGCAGTGCCTATAGGCACATCACAGGCTTGTGAGAAGCTGACAGCTGCATTCTATGCAGGTTCCATAATCATTGACGATCTTCTATTCTGACCCAGGTCCTACAGTGCTGACTGTCTATAGGAGAGCAGACAGAAGACCAGCACATGAACAAACTGCCTTATCTTGGGACTCTGTGGAATGAGCAGTTGCTCCTGTTGGCTGCTGTGTGGCCAGGCACCAGAAGGGAAAGCTGATTATCTCATACACTCAATACATTTTTCCCCCAACCTCTTTCCCACAGGCAGCATGGAGAAGGAAGATCAAATGGTGGAATTTTGTTGAATTTCTGAAGGGTTAAGAGGGAGTGAAAAGGAAAACAGGAGCATGGTTGGGGCAAGAACAGGAGATGAAGGATGGAGAGGAGCAGTGTGGGACAGGCAAAAGCTGGGATAGATAAGCATAGTTGGGGCTATACATGATAGGCATACTGATTGTCAGAATCTGGAATCAAAGGCAGAATTCTGGAATCTGCATCTAAATTTTCACTGACGCTTTCCATAAATACATATTCAGCTGTTTAAAGCTATACAAAAGTTCATGATGCCTTGGAATTTCCAAAAGCAGATTTTTGTGTATATTTCTTTCTTTTTTTTTTCCTGGTTTTTTTTTTTTTGGAGAATATATGTTGGTGATATTGTGGTTTTCTCCTGCATTTGTCATGATTTGTACTTGATTTCTCAAAAGCAAAAACTTAAGAGGTCTGTGAGGCAGTGAAAAGAGGAGGGCCTGGCATCCAGGAGTCAAACAAAGCCTTTTGGCCCAGCTAGCCCCACCCTGCTTTATCTGTAGCCAATGCCAGTCCTGAAGGAGGATAAAAAGAAGTAGCCCAGCTCAGTTAGGGGCTGACCAGCAAGAAGACAGGAGCATGGTTTTGCAGTCTTCAGGAACTTGACCAGCCACAGGAGCAAGCAAGCCTCCAACCCCACCCCCTGGGGCAAAAGTGGGGGGAACCTACTCAGAACCCTCACTGAGGAGGAGGAAATTTGGACTCTTAGGGCCATGTCCCAAACTTAAGGACTGTACTCAGATAGTAGGCCAGAATTCCTAGGCCCGGAACACCAGCGGCAGTGGTCTGCACCCCTTTTCTGCCAGCTAAATCCTGGACCTAACCACTAGGCCACCCCATTGCCAGGGAGACCCAGCCACAAGATCTCAAAAAAAATAAATCAAGAACTCTCCAAAGCTGTCCCCCAAATTGAGTGAATAGTTTCCAAAGCTACTATATGATCAATTTGTGCTGTTGCTACCATGATGCCATATTGTATTTCTTTTCCAAGATGTTCTGTATTATGAACTGCATACTTCACATGGCCATGAAAGAGTTAAATGGAGACAGAGACAAATTTAGTGCTTCCCGATGAATCTGGAGGGTGCGTTGGCAGGCCCAATTTAATATTATGTCCAAAAGGCAGACAAGCTCAGGGCTGAAATAAAGATGAATCCCAGCTAGGGTGGAGCTGGGTGACTAATAAAGGATTTCAGAGCAGTAGAAGGCAGGTAAGAGGCACAGTGGGCGGGGAGAGCAGGCCTTGGAATTCTCTACATAAAAGGGAGCTGAAAAAGGGGGAAGGAAACTACCTAGGAAGGCACAGGAGTGAGTTCCTGTTGTGAGCCAAATGTCAGGGAGGCAGCCTGGCAGTTGGGTTTTTGAGGAAGGAAACATAGACACACAGAGGGCCTTGGTAAAGGCAAACAGGACCCTCAGAGGCATTACCTGATGAAAGAGCTGGAACAATCTCTCCTGAGCATGGGAAGAAGCAAAGAGTTTGTGGAAGAGTGAAGCCAGGAAGGAGATGAAGAAAAGGGCCTAGACTGGAGTCAGACCGAAGTAGTCTGAGGATGCAGAAACGAAATCTGAGGGATCAGATCTCAGCTGCTTGTTGTGGGTCTGTGGAGTAGAACTCAGAGTAGTGGGAAGGTCTGGGTTCATCTACCTTCCACCAAGGAAAGTGGGATCCTGGTGAAAACCCACTGGTATCAGAGGGCTGACCATCAAGCCCAGAGTTGAGCTGGCATAAGATGATTGGTTCATTGTTTTGAGGACACTCTTATTTATCTCAGAAGAGGTGGGATTGAGTGTGACGTGGTCAGAGATCTGAGTCATAAGACAAAGCAGGCTACCACAAAGATGTAGCGACTGCCATTGCTGGGTGTCAGAGAAGGAGAGTCTTCTACACCAGGCTTTGCCACAAGACAGTGCCCCAGCCAGTGAGTCACCATCACAGGCCCTAACCACATCAGTTATACCATGAAAAGGATCATTCACGTGCACATGTACAGGTTGGACCGCCCTAATCCAGCACCCTCGGGACCTGACCGGACCCAGATGAGGGATTTTTCTGGACCAGGGGAGGTCATATCTGGCTCCCCTGTTACCACCCTTCCTCCCCCAGCCCTGGACCAGCTCCCAGTCTCCTGTCCAGCTCCTCCTTGCCACCAGCCTTGTTGCCCTGCCAGTTCCCCGACCTCCTTCCCTGCTATGCTGGGCCACCCAACTCCTGACCATGTGAGACAGCCCTGCTGCAGTGCTCTGAGCTTCTGGCCCCATAGGCTGTGTCTGGCTGACTAGTTTCGGCACTCTGGGCAGCCCAGCAGCAGGGAGCCCAGCTGCCAGCCCTCCTCCGGAACTCTCTGATCCTGGAACATCCTGGAACATCCATCCTGTCAGACGATGGATGTTGCCAGAACTAGGAGAGACAGATTACAGAGGTTCAGCCTGCACTAATGCAGTATATGTCATCATGTGCCATTAATGCCCCTCTCCCATGTACATCAAACAAACTGGACTGTAACTACACATAAGAATAAATGGACACAAATCACACATTAAGAATGGCAATATCCAAAAGCCAGTGGGGTTTTAATCTCCATGGGCACACAGTTTCGGACTTGCAAGTAGCCATTCTCAGACATAAAAACTTCAAAAGCAGATTGCAGAGAGAAACTGATAAGCTGGAATTCATATGCAAATTTGATACCCTGAACCAAGGTCTAAATAAACACATGGTATGGTTCTCTCTTTACAGTAGAAATTTCTAATTTGGGTGCTCTCGCCTTCTAACCACTAAAAATGTCAGAGGGGTAGTCATGTTAGTCTGTAACTTTAAGAACAATGCACTGGAGATGATTCACATCCATTCTGATTTAACCAGCACTGATGTCACAGTCCCATCTCTGTTCTTTCTTTCTTTCTTTCTTTCTTTCTTTCTTTCTTTCTTTCTTTCTTTCTTTCTTTCTTTCTTTCTTTCTTTCTTTCCAGCATCTGAGGAATTGAGTTATTTAGGTATAATTCAAGGGACATTGGATAAAGATGATGAAAATATTTGCTTTTTTCTATCATCTAATCTGTGGATGCTTTGGGGGATCATACTGAAAAATTATGACTGTATATTTAAAGCAGCAATGCTGCAAACTTCTGCAGATTCTTATTGGGTGAAATCCTGGTTCCATGGAAGTCATTGGGTGTTTTCCATTGACTGCAATGATAGGGGGATTTTTCATGCTTCTGTTCTTGTACTTGAAGAAAAGTGATATTATATTGCAGTAATCATTGTATCTTCAATTTACCTGTGATTTATCACAATGCAACTTAATTGGTTTTTAGTGATTAGTATTCTCATTTCTAGTGATCAAGTGACACCTACAATGTTTCTGTTTTAAAGATAATTTACTATTTTCTGCACTTATAATGTATTCTATGGTAAAATTGGATTAAAAATGGAGATATAGGTGCTTGAACTATGGGTGCTGGAAGTGCTGTTGTTGTACCCCCTGTCTTGAAGTGGTTTCTGTGATATACAGGGTGTACAATTTGGTTCAATGGCTCTCTGCACTCTCACTATACAAATTGTTCCAGCACCCTGATAGAAGAAGAGTTACTACACATTTGACAGCCCAGCCTCCTCTTGGTCTTGATTCACAAAGAGATTTTGTGAGTTTCGTATCACATCCACTTGCACTGTGAAAAATGTCACTTACTTATCAGCCTATACCAATATATGTGTGCATGTGTGCAGTACATTGCTGTCTTCCAAGATAGCAACATGCCCTGTGATTCTGTCTACACTGTCTCTGTGCAAGAAGGCAGAAATTTTGCAAGTTATCAAAAATGTAGCACAATGGTTTGAGCTTTTCATTTTTGCAGACACAGAAAAATGTATAAAAGTTAGCACAGGACAATAATTTTTGCTTCTAGCAATGCTGTTTTACGCATAAAATAGTATTGCTACACCACTCTGTAATTCTTAAATATTTTGCTATACTACTGTCGTGAGGAATCCATCTGCCACTGTCTAAAACATTTAGGACTAAAACTATGTGGACATTTTCAATGTGACTTTAAAATATATTCTAAACAGAGGAAAATAAAGTCCTTTTAAAACCTAGATTGCAATGTTCAACAAAGTGGTTTGGAAAAAGTATACAGTGTTGCATATTATGAGCTCATTAAAATACTTTTCAAAAAATGTTGATCAACAAATTCAGTTTATACCATCCTATATTTCTTCCTTTGGCCTTCATGTTCAAACAAATCCACAGAAGTTGAAGTGTTGAGTCTAAAGCAATGATTTTCACCAGGTTTCTCATTCACACTATGAGAAATACTGCATTTCCATGGTTTCTGACAGCACCATAAATTTAGAAAACGCTGGCTAACAGGATTGCAGACCTTCTGTTGAACTTGGTTTGTGAATTTGCCAGTCTGTAGAGAAACTCAAAGGCAGCAGATTTTTTATGGTGCTGCATTTCATTGCAATCGGTTTACACAGGTTTTGGGCTGGGATCTGGTTGCACAGCTGAAAATCCAGAATAAATCCATTTTATTTCAGGGGGTTACTTCAGATTTACATTAATATATTCCACAGTATTTATTTTTAATCTTATTCTGATACCTCACACTGAAGACTGTCAAAGACACAAGAAGGAGTTATGTACCCATCTTACACAAGCACTGGACCATGTTGGGGTTAGTAGCATGATTGTATGAGGTGAAGAATAGGTAGAACTGTGTATCATCTGTTTATGAGTGGCAATTGGATCCATGTCATCTGACCTGTTCACCTAACAGCTGGATGTAGATATGGAGATGGACCTGAGTGAGTAAACAAACCAGCACAGTGGAAAATGCAGATTCTCTTTTGTCACTTTGTGTAGTCATTTACTCCAGCCTTCAGTGTTACTCGTCTTTTCCTATGAATTTCAACCATGCCCAATCCATATTAGACATGGAGATACTAATCAGTTGTTGTGCATCAATATGCCATTCTGCCTCCTTACTTACTCATAAGGATCATATACGCATAATGTACAGGAGCTTCAAAACAACATTTAGGTCTGTCCCTTCCTGGATCTGAAAAATATCAACCATGTATGCTGAACAACCAATCAGTAAATGTTTGGCAAGGTGTTCCGAGAATTCCATCATTTGGCACAAATCTACAAATCTTGGAGAATAACATCTTATTCATTCAATAGGTCCCAGCCAATTTTTGCACTCATATAATCCCCTGACTTTGCTGACCCTTACTTGGTTCCATTTCTATGATGGTAAATATCCCCAAACTTAACAGACAACAGGCTACACTTTGTCATTAATCTTCACATAAGCTTTTATCAGACATCACAATCTCAAGCCATTGCAAATATTGAGAGATTGTTTAAACAACACTGTTATGACTACAATTTTCACTGAAGTGAGAATGAAGGATTTTTTTCTGCAGTAGTTGAGAATGATTCATGTCTTGATACCCACAGTATGGCTCATTTCTATATTTAGGGCAAAGCTTTCTTCTGGATGCATGCATTCTTTTGGGTGCTCCACCAAAAGACCAATATTTGTTAATATTAAATCAAATTAAAACACATGCACCTTCTGCCTGGTTGCTAACACCACCATTCATACTGCCAGATCTCTTTACACAAGGCTACTTTTTTCTGTTTTAAAGTGGTGATTACTGCATTTTCAACCACAAATTTTTCAGCAGAAGAGGAAAGGAAAGATACAGAATGCTAGTGAACTTCACAGTGGTGCAATGCATACTGGGCTGTAGATGTCAGTATCACTAGAACTGTTAATTAATTAATTCAGAGGGATCCACTGGATTTGGTTTATCTTGATACCACAGATTTCCACAGCAATCTGACCATTTCCATCCTGAGGAGAGAGCATTTTAAAGGAGTTATGGAACAGCATAGGTAGCTGCACTATGTCTACACCTCCGTTTTTTTCTGCAGAATTTATGCAAATCATGCTCTCATTTGCATATCTTCTGCCCATCCTTTTCGTGGAAGAGGTTTTGCCGCTAAAAAAATGAATTTTACAGGATCTTGTGAAAAAGGTTTTTTTTCCCAACAAATAGCCCCCATCTACTTGGGGCTTTTTAGCGGCAAAACCTCTTCTGCAAAAAGCATCAGCAGAAAATATGCAAATGAGAGCGCGATTTGCATACCTTCTGCCGAAAAAAACAGCCGTTTAGACATAGCTTGAAGGATACCCAGCATTGGAGGAGGAGAACACACGGCTGAGCTTTCTTCTAGGAAGATGTATTACAGTACATGAGTGGGCTCCTCCTGCATGTTGACTTACTAATACAAATGAAACTTTTTAATTAATGTAGTCTGTATTACTCTGTTGAGGTCTGTGGCTTTCTATTTTTATATCAGTCTGCTATGAAAACTCAAATGGGATAGACACCTTTTGTCATTTTTTTCACATAGTGATTTTTAAAGAGTTTCTCTGATTCTTTCATGCTTACTGAACAGATTTGAAGACTGTGTTTGATGTAGATTTTTTGAAAGTAAATGTTCATTTAGAAGAGAATAAACTTTGAAAATTTCTACAGTTTATTTGAAAAAAGAAAGGAGTTTGGAAACAGCATCATTTATATGCAACAGCTCTCCTCTATTTGCCAGATTCTTTACTGATACCATCTGTGTTGCTATGTATAAGAAAAATGATCCTTGGTATTGTTACCACTATTACACAATTGCAACAAATCTATACAAAGTATATCACGTATGATGTCAATGGAAAGGTTATGAGTTGCTAAGTATGATTATTCTGTTTATATTGCATTTATCATCCTTGTATGTGAAGTTATGATATTGGCTTTCTGCTTGTATCTTAAATCTGTGTTATATTCCTGGGTGATACTCACTAGGTAAATTTACATAAAAACTAAACAGCAATACATTGATGGCCAGTTTCACACTGGGCTATGGAAGAAACTCATTCTATACTGATAGCTGTTTCTGAGGATGCCTAGGCCTTCACAGAACCAATAGATATCCCCTGTAACACAGCAAACATGTAAGGAGATGTATTACACTCATATGATCTTGGACTCTGCATTGGGCCAGTAATTGTCCATGTACAGGGGTTGTTGGCTGTGTTTGGGAAAATTCCATATGAATTGCAAAGGTTTTAAAAGACTTCTGTGTCCCCTCCTTTCACCTCTTTTTCTGTTCAAATTCTCTGGACTGTGGATTTACAAATGAGGACCTTCCAATCTTTTGGAAGTTAGCAGAGAGCTTTATAAGTCAGCTATCTATTTCACCACTGCTACAACCCAGATGATGACTTTTAAATCATTTATATGTATGTGCTCTTTTAAGCATTTATAACACTCTTCTTTTGTTTTACTAATACATCTGTAGATTACTAAGGATTTACTGACAACATGATTTTAGTGTAAGATCTGAGATTCATATTAACCTGGGGAGATGCATCTGATTCTTTGCTATTAGAAAAAAATTTGCATATGGTGAAATGGGTTTTCAATAACCTCACACTATAGTAGATTGCCTGAATGGATGCTAAGGGTTTCAAGGCTTACAAGGGACTGTGTTTAGTTTCTGGTTAACCAGTGGGGTGTTGCAAAAGTTCTTTGTCACTGGTTTGGTGAATCTAATTATAGAGTAAGCCCTCAGTTTTGGGTGATTGTCTGCCCTATTTCTTGTAGTCTGCCCTGAATGTGGCATTGTCAGTGAGACCCATTCCAACCACTTGGTCATAGTATCTATGAAGTGAATAGAGCTACACAGAGCTATAACAGCAAAAGACCTGTCCCTGATTTTTTTCATGCAGTGGGACATAACAGAAAATTATTTTTACTTTGGTTCTTTCATTTTTTCCTATTTTCCTCAATCTCCAAAGTGATTTATACTGAAAATTTCCCTTCAAATGTGGGAAAGTATATATGTCTATGATGCATCAAACCCCCCTTATTAATGCAGATATTCCTACCAGTATTAATGCTTGATTATCAATGTGAATTTGCAGGGAAGGAAGGTCTGAGTTGTAAGTCAAATAGCCAAAGATCTCAAATAGTAGTAGTATGTGAGACCTTGTAGTAGTAGTATTAGGAGGAGGAGGAGAAGAAGTGAGAATTGACACAACTACAGCAGGGCTTCCTCCAATAACCAGGTGTGCTGCAGCACTGAAAACTAAATTCAGAGATCCCTTGGTTCCCCAAAGGACCCTAACTTTTATAGGCATTCTTTTGCTTCTATACTTTCTGTGCTTCTGCAAAACTGTTAATTGTGAAGGAAAGGTACAGAGGGTCCAGTACAGAGCACCAAATAAGGAAGAACAAGTAAATTAAACATTTCTAGAACAGCAACAACAATAAACAAGTATCCAAAACATACGCCTTGGTAGTAATGGGGTCCTTTAATTACATTGACATCTCTTGGGAAAGTAATACAGCAAAACACAATGTCCAATAAGTTTTGGAATATATGACTACTCTTTATTGCAAAAAATGGAGGAAATAATCAGGAAGACAATAATTTTCTACTTGGCTTTGACCAAGAAAGAAGAATTTGTTGAAAATCTGAAGGTGGAAAGCGACATGGGTGACAGATTATGAAACAGTAGATTTCATTATTCTAAGGAAAGGAATCCATGAGAACAGTAGAATAAGGACAACAGAATAATAAAAAGCAGACTTTAATAATCTCAGAGAACTGGTAGGTAAGATCCCATGGGAAGAAAATCTAAGAAATAAAGGATTTCAGGACAACTACCAGTTTCTGAAGGAGACGACATAGGAAGAATAGTGAGAGGCCAATATTTTTCTATTAGGAGCTCTTTAATGATCTGCAAATTTAAAAGGAAACATACAAAAATAAAAAAATGGACAAATTTATAAGGAAGTATACAAAAAAATAGCAGGAGTGGGGCAAAATTAGTAGGGGCAAAATTAGTAAGGCTAAGGCACAAAATGGGATACAGCTAGCAAGGGATATAAAAGACAATAAGAAAGAAAAAGGCTCTATAAAAATATAAAGAGCAAGAAAAAGATGCTGAAAATGCAGGGCCTCTACTTAGTCAGGAAGGAGAACTTATAACTGATAATATCAAAAAAGCTGAGGTGTTGAGTGCCTTTTTTGCTTCAGTCTTCAAAGGAAAATGGCGACAAGATGCTTAGTACATTTAATATTAACAATAAGGGGGAAGGAATTTAAATCAAAACAAGGAAAAATAGGTTACAGAATATGCATGTAAATTAGATGTATTCAAGTCAGTAATTCCTGTTAATATTCATCCGAGGATACCTAAGGAACTAACTGAAGCAATCTCAGAAACATTAGCAATTGTTTTCAAGAATTCAGGGAAGACAGGTAAGTTCTCAGAGGCTGAGGAAAGCATGCATAATGCCCATCTTCAAAAAGGAGAACAAAGAGCAAATGTCCTGGTGATATTCTATAAACCGTCTCTTAAATATTGCTCCAGTACTTTGTTCATCTTTTTGATTTTCCATTTGTTTAGCAGTGGATTAGTATTCAGATGTCCAGTATCCGGAGCACTTTGTGACAGAAGAAACAGGTAAAATATGGGTCTCACTCTGCAATTATGTTGTCTGGAAGACCATGAAGACAAACCACATTTTGTATCAATAGTCTTGTCATTGGGCATATGGTTGCAGAAGACAAGGTAAACCACTTGAGCCCATAACAATTAAAGCTGTGATGTGGCCATCAGATGCTGGCCGTGCCATAATAAAGTATAGACACATCAAGATCTAACTAGAGTCTCTAAGAGTACTAAGGTGATGAGTAGTCTGGTCCAAGGCATCTTACTACAGATGCAATACTTGCCTGAACTTCAGCCTTTTTGCAAGACCACCAAAAAAAACCAACAACCAGGAAATCATGCAGGAGGTCTGAAGGTTGCTTGAGAGACCTGACAATGGAGTATCATGGCACAGCCATAGCACCTGCAATTCAGGATGCCTGAGAGAAATATATATTAGCTCTCTGAAGTATGTTATCCCTCCAACTTCTGACCCTGACTCCAGTATGACCTCTGGTTCTGGTAATTGATAGTAGACTCTAGTGCTGACCTTCAGCTTTGTTGCCCATGAGACTGACTCCTGTTCTGATTACTAGGCAAGACTTCCTACAGCCTAGTCCATAACATCTAGCTATAGGGGGTCCTCCAGGAGAAACCCAGTCTGAGTTCCCAAAGGTGCTATGGAAATGTTAGTGCTGCAGAACCTCCATAAACCCATGTACTACTTTTACAGGGCCTGTGTTTCTTAGTCCAGGCTTCTCTGGTCTAAATTTCTTGCTGCTGATCTAAGGTGCACAGCTCTAATCCTGAGGGGCCTGTGGTGTTCTCGGTCCAGTTCACTCTCTACCTTAATCTTCTGCAGCCCTTCCCTGCAGTCACTATTTTTTCAGCCGGCATTCACTGTTAACATCTCTCAATGGATCTCTCATTGTTAGCTGCCCACAGGTGCCCAGTTCTACACAGCCTGAGCACACAGAGTATGTCTACACAGCATTAGGGACTGAAAAGAAGTCAGCCTCTCAACCTAGGTCAGTAGACTTGGGCTAGCGGCACTTTTACTCGTGATCAAAAATAGCTGTATAGCCAAGGTTTGAAGCTGAAGGTCAGGTTGCAGCTCCAGCTCTGAACGCAGGGGAGTGGGTTTCAGATCCCAAGCTCCAGCCTGAGCCACGTCTTCCAAGCCTTGGCTATGTAGCTATTTTTAGATCACTGGCAAGAGCTCCATTAGTACAAGTCTATCGACTCAGTCCTTCCTAGTTCAAAGAGCTGTGTACACATATATCCACAATGTATACAACAGATTAGCTTTGTCTGGATTATACTGGGTTTCAACACGTGTCTGTCTCCGTTCAACATGGAAACAATAATGGATACAATGATAAAATGATGTTCACAAAACAAACCAGAGCTCACAATTCAACAGATATTCCCAACACCGTGGTCATGTTTTGCGTTTGTCTAGTTAGAAAACTGCCATTAGATTATACATGTGTAATTTAGATTAAAAAGTGTAATTGAAATATACAATAGAAATACCACTCATGAAATGGCAACATGACTGACAGGCAGGGGTAAGGCTCCTGCTAAATCTCTGCCATATCCTTTGAGTGATACAATAAGAAAAATCTCATAAAATTAATCATCACCTGATGGGATCATAAAAAATAGAGTTAGGCAGGTAACAGTAAAGGTGAGCCACAGGGCTTTGACAATGTTCAGATAACTTCATCCTCTCACAAAAGGTTTGATGTCAAATCCTACAAGTCAATCTGTAATTGTTGAGATAGATTTAAAGAGAGATTTTTAGGCTCTGAATAAGCCTCCTTGATCTTTCAATGAGGGCAACATTCTTCAATAGCCATGTGTGTATTTTCTGGTAATCCAAATTGAGTTTCAAGGCAACAGATGCATAAATTCTCAGTCCTGAAGGCTGAAGGAAAACCAGAGAAATGAAGTTTGTCTGTTTCTTCTTACTTTTAACCTTGTAAAAAAAGTATATTTTGCTATATGACATACTCCTTGAACTCTGGCCCCTGCATGCTGTCTCTACACCTCTTTAGAGATAGTAGTAGATGGAATACAAAGATGAGTAAAAAATATTAATGTGTATTATTAGTTACTGTGAGTATAATTTGGCTCACTCTGGCTTATGGGAGATTGTAAACCACATACATTCAGTATGCTATACAAGACTGGCCATGGGACAAACTCCTGTGTTTTAGTTTTTGACTATGCCATTAATTTTCTTTTGTGTGGCCTTTGGCAAATGACTTAATCTTTATGGGTCTGTTTCCTACACTTAAGGGATGATTCATGAACCAGGGAGGCTGCTGTCTTGTGAGGATTAGTGCCCAGGATGTCAATGGCTATACAGTTTAAATGCTAAGTGGTGTGGTTATTTTATAAGCAGTCCTGGGAGATGAGGCAATATCCACTGCTGGTGAAAGTAGACACAACTCTCAAGCTACGTCTAGACTTCAGGCTTCTTTCAGAAAAGCTTTTCTGGAAGAGATCTTCCCAAAAAACTTCTGAAAGAGAGTGTCCACGCTGCCAAAGTGCATTGAAAAAGCAATCTGCTTTTTCAAAAGATAGCGTGCACACTGAATGGACACTATCTTGCATATAAGCTGTGATTACTATGGATGGAGTGGCCACCAGGGCACCTGTGCTTTTTCCTCTTTCCTCTTCTTTTGAAATAACTCTCTCTTCCCCGTCCACACACGCCTTTTTCTGAAAGAGCTCTTTCAGAAAAAGGCTTCTTCCATAGAAAGAGGTTTACCAATGTCGGAAAAACCCCTTTGTTCTTTTGATTTTCTTTCAAAAGAATGCAATTGCAGTGTGGACATAAGTGAAGGTTTTTTTCTTTAAATGATTGTTTTTCCGAAAAAAACTCTGTAGTGTAGACATAGCCTCGGATAATGTGGCTGTGCCTGCTTCTGCCCACAGACAACATGGCTGCGGAAGAGTGCTTTAGGGCACAGGGAAAATATAACAATTTGGGTAGCACACAGAGAGTAGATGAAGTCTGTGGCTTCACGTAGAGGATTTCTTGTGCTACCAGCCCCCCCAATTGTGTTTATTCAGATTGCCTGCTAATCACCACTAATCTCTCCCATCCCTCAAAACACTTTCTGCTATTCTCTCCCGCAAACCATCCCCTGTAAGAATAGGTATTATATTACCAGCATGGAAATAAGTACACTTGTTATGTGATATACTGGACATGTCCAGTGTGAACCAAAATGTCTCTAGAAGGTGAATAGTCTCCAGCTAAGCTGAGAGTGTATGCTGTTCATTAAAGTGCTCATCCTGACTCCTGGGTGCTTATTGAACACTACACCCACCATTCACACTGCTAGGTAATATCCCCCACACCAGCACTACACATTCCACTCTGCTTCCATGGGGTGAATAGGGTGATCGTCCCCCTTTCCCACAAGTCAAGAAAAGAGCGGGAATAACAGGGAGTCTCCCACACAAATGGCTGAAGAAGAGCTGAACTTTCTCTCACTTTTGCTTATCGGTCTCTTAAAGGGTCATGACCCATGGTTAAAGTCATCTGACTACCAGGTGGGTCCATCCCTTTAGAAATAGGCAGGAAAAGGTTTTCTCATTCTCAAGAGAATTTCTGAAATTTTGGAAAAATGTTCCCATCTCAAATGAAGGTGAAGATCTGTTTGAGACAATCAAAAAATTTTAATTTTTAAATATTATTTTTTTATAAACCAGAAATAATAAAAATTTTGAAATAGTCATTTTGAACAAAAAAACCCCCAAACCCCTGATTTTTTACAGAAAATATTGAAAGGGGATGGTTCAACATTTTTAAAATTTATTTCCAAACTAAGAAAATTGTCAAAATTGACTTTTTTCCCGTTAACAGTTATTATCAATGAAAACATTTTGTTAAAAAATTCCTAACCATCTCTAATCCACATTCCTCTCCTCCTAACTTTACTCAAAACCTAGGAGCCTTACTGTCAAATAAATTGATTGAACCAGGTCTTAATCTGGTCTCCTGTCTGGTTAATTCTTCCTTGAACATGATGAGTAGTGAATAGTAAATGAGATTAAATGATGATCCAATGGGAGTAAATCTTACTTTACTAAAGAATTTAACACACACTTACAGGCTATTACCCGTTCCTTTGGTTTTTATACCATACATCCAGAATGGGCGCATAAAATGAACTAATCATATATTTGCTCTTATTTTAAGTTCAGGAATTATGATGTTGGGAGTCTGATAAACTTTCTGTTGTTAAAGTGGTTTGATTTCTGTTTTTTTAACAGAACTTTGAGTTTCTTTCTGAAGGGCTAAAGCTTCATTCATGGCTGTGAGGGTGACATTCTTGCTAAAGCCTGTAATTTCCCTTGGCACCTTGCTTCATTTTCTCAAAATATTCCATCCACTGATGCCTTCCTCTTTTTCTACAGGGCTTTGATGTTTCTTGACCTTGATGATAATGGCAGAACAAATATTTGGGGGTCTTTCCTTGGTGTGTTGCTTTAATATTGTGCTTTATTTTTTACCATTTATAGATATCTCTGAAGAAATAGTCCTTTTAGTGGTACCTGTATTGTCTTATTTAGAAATGGTCAGACTGGTTCAGATAAAGCAAAAATGCACCAAAAACTAGAATCAATCTATATCATAGAATCATAGGGCTGGAAGAGACCTCAGGAGGTCATCGAGTCCAGCCTCCTGCCCAAAGCAGGACCAACCCCAACTAAATCATCCCATTCCAATACTTTACCACCCTCCTAGTGAAATAGTTTTTCCTAATATCCAACCTGGACATCCCCCATTGTAACTTGAGATCATTGCTCCTTGTTCTGCCATCCGTCACTACTGAGAACAGCTTCTCTCTATTCTCTTTGGAATCTCCCTTCAGGTAGTTGAAGGCTGCTATCAAATCCCCCCTCACTCTTCTCTTCTGCAGATTAAATAAGCCCCAATACCTCAGCCCCTCCTGATAGGTCAAGTGCTCCAGCCCCGTAATCATTTTGGTTGCCCTCTGCTAGAACCTCTGCAATGCTTCCACATCCTTTCTGTAGTGGGAGACCCAGAACTGAATGCAATATTCTAGATGTGGCCTCACTAGTGCTAAATAAAGGGGAATAATCACTTCTCTAGATCAGCTGGCAATGCTCTTCCTAATGCGCTCTAATATGCCATTAGCCTTCCCATTCTCCATGTGTTTTTATTAATACTTGCCCATAATTCTTTCTCATTACTCTCTACTTCCAGTTTCCAACCCATAATAAAAAGTATAAATTCAGCAGTGCTCCGAGAACAGTGTTTTTCTAAGATATGCAGGATTTTTTCATCACAATCCAAAGCCTTATTTAAACTAAATCTCTTCTGATTGATCATCCATTAGAAGTTCTATTAGGATACAGCGCATTATGATTTAAAAGTTCCTGCATTATTGTTGATTCCCTCTTTAGCACAGGGCCAGATTGTAGACTTAAGTGACAGACTTGCCTTTAGGTCAAAGACTGCCCAGAGAAGGGCTGAATGAGTAGAAGCAGGAAGAAAAAGGGGGGGAAAGGCACTTACTCAGGGGCAGCATATGACATTAGGAAGGAGCGGACCAGGAGCTGCCAAGAGCACTGCAGAGGGGAGGTAGAAGAATTCCTTGAGGACAGTGGACGTTAAGAGGGACCCAAAGGAAAGCATTGAGGGACTGAGAGGAAACTAGTGAGGGACAGAAACAGCCTGTAGGGTCAGGGGGAAAAGGAAATCCCTATCAGGGACAGGGAAGAAGCCATGCTAGGGCTTGGGAGTCCACCCAAAAGGCTTGTTTTAGGCAGAAACAGCTACCAGGAGGGTTGAGATGACAGAAAATGACCCATTTGGATACAGCCACTAGAGGACTAGGGACCAAGGAGTGAAGGACACTGATCCCTCCACCAACCTAGATTTCCTTCCCTTTATGCCTCACAAATTGTGTGTGTGTGTGGTGAGGGTGGAGGGCAGAGGGGTTTGCAGTGCGGAGGAGCTGCAAGCTCTTGACCAGAGGGTTTGATACTCACACCTCATTCTTAGTGAAGATGTTGTATGGGAGAGGATCAAGAAGCATGCCTAGAACACTGTCTTTTTCTTTCCCCTGCAATTGTAGGTTTCAGAGATTATCAGAAACTGCCCTGATAATAATAAACAGGAGTCTATTGCCATGTAGATTTCCTTTCTGAAAAAAAATCTCAACCACTATAACCTAGTTTCCAACTAACTGTATCACCTCATAACTAACTGTAACCTCATAACTAACTGTAACCTCATAACTAACTGTATGCTGTAATACTTAGTAATTAACTGGTAATAATAAAATATGTCTCTATTGACACAAGTCAGTCACCTCTAATTGTCATGGTTATTCTGGCTATGTGCTGTTGTGGGAAGAAAGCATTAACAAAGATGCTGCATGTATGAGCTAAACATACCATTATAGATGCATATATTTTGGTTGAGGACCACGTACATTGCCATTGGACATGGCTTACCAGTACTTTTGGTAATGGTTAATTTGATTTCCAAACACAATTGCCATGATAAAGAGAGGTAACAGAGCATATAGTAATTAGATATTGAGTCTTAATTACATTTTCACATTCAGTCCAAATGGTATCACTAAAATGGTATTCTAACGTCATTTTAATTCCAGCTATACTGCATGCTCTTCCTCAATGCTTTAGAAAATGTAGATAAATTCAAGATAAATAATCTCTTTGGGAATAAGATTTGAAAGGATATTTAGAGTTATCAGTTACATCAGTATTTTTATGCATTTCCCTGAAATTTACACACTCCTGTTGAGAGGATATTAGCAGTCTTCTTCAGCTCTTATCACTTTTTGCATTTCTGAGTAGTTAAGAAGAATCATATAATATATTTTGCAATTATTTGCATAAATTATGTAAATAAAGTAGCTAAATACAATATAGAAAATATTAAAGAACTGTGAATAAGGATCTAGTGTTTTTAAACACATTAATGGATGCTTTCATTCCATCAAAATACCATAAGACACTCCTTTATTTTGTGGCTGCTGCTGTACCACATAATAATAGAATGATGTCCCCAGTACAATGGTGAACAGCCAGTATAAATCCAGGTTTTGGGCTACTGCACAAGTGTTGAAAATATAAAAGCAGCAACATTATTGAATTTAAATTATAGAGGAGGCCTTCCAGGAAGGCTGCCCCTTGCTTCCTAGCAAGTTGGGTTATGGGGTAATTTAACTCAAACTTTATTTTGCAAAAGTTGCAAAAGTGGATTTGAAAGAAAAAATAAAAGGGGAGAAACAACCCCCAACTCCATCTGTAAGAGGTAGGTAGAATCTACTCAGGATAGTGCCACACAATAAAGTGAGCACCACAAAAAAACCATAATAATCATAAAAAAGAAATTTCCATTTTGCTTGAAACTGTTCACAAAACTGTTTTGTTTTTCAATGAAAGAATTCCAAAGAAAACTTTTTGTTTCCTTTTTATAGGAAAAAATCCTAGTTTGACCCTGTGGGTAAACAATGTTTGTTAATTAGTGCAAATGGCCACACCTGTGCATTAGCAGAACCACATCTTAGGAACCATATTTTTGAAGTATTAGGTTTCTATGAAGAAATGCACAATTAATAATCAATGCCTAGAGCTATAGAAAGGCACTTTTTTCTCTTAAAATAATTCAAATAAAATAAATACATCTATGTAGGGAAGCAATTACACGATATTCATATGATAGGCAATTATATCAGCCATTCATGAAACAGCAGCATTAATAATGTACACTAAATTACTGACTCTCCTACTACGTTCATACTTTTTTCCCTACAAGCACCTCCTTTGCCTTTCAAAAGTGTCACACTTCTATAGTTAATCACTCTGTCTGACTCAGTTTTTCATTTATATTGCCACATCCATCATCAGCAACAGACAGGTCGGGGACAGGGGGAGAGAAACTTTTCAGGAAAATAGGGAATAACCTTTGTTACAAACTTGCAGGCAGGAAGAGAGCAACTCTGAACACTATTACACTGTACACTAGTCTTCCTGATGACTGCCAAAGCTGTCTTAAACTCAAGCAACGAGTCTCTAGCCACTGCCTAAAATAACACAGTTGAAGTTTAGTGCCACAAACTATCTGAAGAAACTGACATACAAAAGCAATTGGAATCTCCAGGATTCAGATCACATGTCAAAAGCATATCACAGATTGATGTGATTAAATCTAACATTTGGGCTTTGAAAAATAGTTGCAGTCATGAAATGTAGGTTCCTGTTGGTACACAATGCAAATACCTGAGCATATGGAAGGGGAAAAAACCCACAAGTTTATGGGTCTATTACAAGAGGGGGTGGGGATGGGTCTCCGTGACATGCAAGAAATCAGACTGGATAATCATAATGATCCCTTCTGGCCTTAAATGAGACTGAGTCTAAATAAAAACCTCTTTTCTGTTAAACCTTAAAAATTGCTCAGGCTTATATCCAAGGGATTTTTATGTGTTTGAGAACAAATGCATGAATGTACTATACCAGCTCTTTTCCAATTACCTGCTGTAGCAGTTTAAGTATGGACACTACATACACTGACAGAAGGGATTCTCCTATCACCATAGGTAATTCATCTCCCCAAGATGGAAGAATTCTTTTGTTGACCTAGTATCAGAGGGGTAGCCATGTTAGTCTGAATCTGCAAAAGCAGCGAGGAATCCT
>JANRFK010006697.1:21560520-21577724 GCA_030068395.1 Apalone spinifera
CTTTGCATGCCTTTGGCGCAAAAGGGGGCCAGTCTAGACACAGCCGTAGAGTTTATGTCCCCGGAACAATGAAGGAGTGGAAAAGTGATCATAGTCGGTGGTTAGCTGTCAAAGATCTTTTTGGAATGATTATTTCAGTGCTGCTGAAGTTTCATTATGGTATTAAATGTGTTAGTATATGTAGAGCCTTTGGGATATATGACTTTTTATAAATCATAATAAATAAACACTAACCACTAAAAGCTGCTCCTTCAGAAAACAGTGAAGCTGACTGAGGTGTGTATTTGATTTTGTAATTTGAAATAATTGGCTGGACGAGCTGAGCATGTATTTTGGCCCATTTTTATTAAAAAAAATTAAATAAAAACAAGTCAATATGTATATAAACTGCTAGGTTAGGACTATATTGGTCAGCTCTTCTGATCAATATTTAACACTGCATATCTAAATTGCATTTTAAATGAATTTCAATATATATAGGTTAAACAGCTTAAAGTCTCCAAAAGTTTGGAATAGCAATTTTCATTTAAGACTTAACATTTGTGCTTTATCCTCATTTCCACTTTGGTTTCACAGGTGAACTTACTGTCTATAACATTTGCTTTGTCTAGATAATATGCTTTTAATGGGTAAACTGAGGCTGGAAAAAGTATTAAGTGAAAAAGAGCTGTATTTTCCTGAGTTGTTCCATCTTGCTAGGTTGTTAGGGAACTCTTTTTTGTGATCTTTATATTGTGTAGCATAATACGGATTAAGTTACTTATAATGACACACCACAGTGGAACACATTAGCTCATTAAATTTGTAAGCTTTTACTTAGATGGTAAGCTTTGTAGGGGGACTGCCTATTTTATTCTGCATTTGAAAAGCACCTACCATGATGACTTTTTGGTCCACAACTGAGGAAGTACTGGAATACAAATAAAATCATCATCATCTTCCCAAAATTGTTTTTCTCCGGGTGCTTTTGCTGCCCTCATTAATTTTGATCCTTACGATCTATGTATTCATTGTCTGAAGTATTTGTGCAGCAGAGTCCATGTTCATATTCTTTTTCCATGATCACCTGCAGAAAATGTTCAGCGCTAACAGTACTAGCCTCCAGTATCTGACCTGAGTGACAAGTCCCTTAGCTATGTGACAGTACTAGGCTGTGTACTGCCAGCCACTAGAAAGTGCTGTGGTCCTGTCCACCAGGCCAGTATGCTACATTTGCAGTCATTAAGAACCTCATTATTCAACCTTTTATGGTGGAGTAATTATCTGAGTAGTTCTACCCATGTGTGTATTACTCAATGTAAGGGACTCTACAATCTGACCTTAGAATGACTCTACCTACTTGTTTTTTATGACTTATTTCTGAATGCCTCAAGGAGTGATACGTGATTCACAATACAGATAAGGGGATAGATGTCATCTACTTCAAATAGATGTCAATCTAAGCTCCCAATCCTGTGCTGCAAGTCTTGTACCCATAGGGAACCTCTACCCAACGTATGGTAGTGAACCTGCTCACCTGGGTCAAAAGACCTGGGCTTGCAGGGCTCACACGACCACTCTGAAAATTGTTTTGAACTTCTGAATTGGACTGGAGCTTGAGCCCTGCAGCCCAGAAAAGGGGGCAAGCTTCTGAACCCTACTCCAGTATAAGCCACAACTTCAAAATGCTATCTACAGAACTATTTTTTGAGCATTAGTGTTGGCCCATCAGCCAAGTCTTTTGGCCGGGGCTGGTGAGCCAGCTGCCACAGGCCATGTATCTGTATCCACAGAGTCCTGTTTCAGCCAGCGGGGCTCTGAATGGCTTCCATAAACTGAGAGATTGTTTTCATAAACTGACAGATTGCAAGGCCAAAAGAGACCACTGTGATCATCTAGCCTAATCTCCTGTATAGCAGAGCATTTCCCAGGATGTTTTTAGAGAAATACCTGACCTCAATTTAATAATCCATCATGACCTTTGGTAAGTTGTTCCAAAAAGAAATTACTGGCACTGTTAACCATTATGCCTCATTTCCAGTTCAAACATTGTCCAGCTTCAACTTCCAGCCATTGTATCATGTTATATCTTTCTCTGCAAGATTCAAGAACCCATTTTTAAATATTTGATCCTGATGTGGATACTGAAAGACTGTAGTCAAGTCATCCCTTAACTTGTCTCATTTTAAGCTAAATAAACTGGGCTTTTTGACTCTATCATTATAAGGCATGTTTTGTAACCCTTTAATCATTCCCATGGGTCTAGGGTAGCCAGATAGCATGCATGAAAAATTGGGACACATTTTTTTCCAGGGAAAGGGAAGTTGTGTATATAAGATTTTTTAAAAATTGAAAATAGAAAAGGCAGATAGGCCTGCCTTGTACATTACATAGCACTCAATTTTCAGCATCAGCAGTCTTGCACTTCTTGGATGACTTGGCCACACACATAACATCTTTTCTGCTGATTACTTAAGTGTAGAACTCCTTGCAGCTCATGTTGAAATTCATTTTTACTTGCGTTTCCAACCTCACCAGCTCAATACTGCTTTGATTCCTCCACACCCTTTATAATTGAAAATACGCACTCTGTATAAGCATTGCGGACTGCTATACTGAATGTGAATGAAACCAGTTTCTTCCTATAGGGAAGAGTAGCACCATCTCCCTTCTTGCTAAGCAACTGAGCCCAGAGTTCCCCAAGAGTTTCTTCTTCCCAGTTCTGGGATCTTGATGATATCTCAGTTAGTATAAAGCTCATTGTAGAGCTCATGCAGATCCACAGTACTCTGGAGATTTGTTGTTGTTACAGCTGTAGACAGATGCTCCTTGTAGCTGACATTGGAGCACTGAATGTTGTAAAAGTAGCCACTAGAGGAAAAGTCAAATATTTTCCAGATATTTGACAGAAACATCATATAACTTTGTAAAGTCATTGCAAAATCCTTCTGAAGACACAGTGTTATTCCAATGAATGTATGCTCAGCTTTAGCACAGAAGAACTGGTCACTTTTTGTTGCTGTAGCTTCAGTCATAGACCATTCCTCATGTGTACACTGCACATAGAGTCACAGTCCTAGCACAGCACAGTCTCAATGAACACTTTAATTATTTTCTGTAGAAAATAGAGGTGAACCTCAAAGCTGCTAGTTTCCTGAGCTCCTTCACCATGCTCACTTCCAGCAAACAGGAGCCACAAACTCCATGGACATTTGTCACTGACCAGAGAAACAAAGTAGCTCTTGACAGCTTGCCAAAGTTAGCCAGTTGAGAAAAGACTCAACCAACATGGGATGTGACTTAATGAAGCAGCATCCTCAATGTCCACAAACTCAAACATGTCTGTCAGCATGACCACTCTCTCAGAAGAGCTGCTGAAGTGATTAAATGTCTCATTGTCAGTGTCACATTGTCTTTTTTTTCAGAGCATTGCTTGCATGATTTATTGTGTTATGCACAATGAGGACTGGGCAGTTGTCAGGTAAAATATTTTTATTCTCCTTTTTCAGGTTCTTAAATGCAGATTTCCACCCGCCATAACTGATATTTGCATTGCCAGCACAAAGGTAAAGATTTTGGCTAAGTCTGAGTGGTGAGTTTTTAAAAGGAGGGTTGTTTATTGACTCTGAAGTCTCCTCACTTTCTTCATAAAATAACATTTTACCTTGTGTGCCTAGTTCAGGTGTCTAATATTCAGCCTTCTTCTTCCATGACACAGCTGGGGCTCAAGCTCCTTCAACCTCCCCATGGTGTGGGCTGGGGCTTGGGGTCCTTCATCCACATGCAATGCGTCTTGGGCTCCTTCCTCAAAGAAACCCAAGCCTGAGCCTTGCCCTGAAAAGTTGAAGGGCCCTCCTTCAGCCCCATGTGGTGTGGCTTAGGCTTGGGCTCCCTCAGCCCAAAAAAATATTGGGGCAAATAATGTCCCAATGGTACTTACATTGGGCAGAAAAGAAAGCCTATCCTATCAAAATGATCCCAATTTTAGTGGGATATCTGATCACCCTACAAGGCTCTTTTCTGAACCCTCTTCAACTTATGAGCATCATGTTGCTTTGCAGGACAGGTGCTTATTTTGAGACTATGATGCAACAAAGTGGGCATTATAATGATATGATAAGAAGACGAGGAGGAGGATGAATGGGAGTTAAATCAATAAAATTATAGATTTACCTAGGTAAGGCATGGGCATGGGATGATGAAGCAATTTAAAAATTGCCCACAGAATCATAAATAAATGTCCTTGAAGACCTGCTATTAGCAAGCAGAGCCAAAGGGTTCAAGGTCAGAGTTGAGGCAAGAGGTCAGAAGGCACTGTCAATGTATATGGTCAGGGAGCAGCTGAGCCTTCTGAGAGATCAGGAAGGAGTTGCCCAGGTTTTCTAGTCCAGGGTCCAGGCAAGTTCAGCAGCTGGGATATCATTCTGTGGGAAGAAGGTAATTGGTGCACAAGTCAGACATAGAAAGGAA
Organism: Apalone spinifera; assembly: GCA_030068395.1. Lineage (NCBI taxonomy): Eukaryota > Metazoa > Chordata > Testudines > Trionychidae > Apalone > Apalone spinifera. The sequence continues at coordinate 21,564,970 of JANRFK010006697.1, forward strand.
CTGATTAGTGTAGATACTGGGCAGATCCAGTGAGGGGCTTGTCAGGATGGGGTAGGCACATCAACAAACTGGCTTGGATAGAAAGAGTTTGGTCTCAGGAGGTCTCTGAGAAGCAACAGGCCTAAGAGAGTAATTGCTCTAATAAGCTGGGAAGGGGCAAGGACAGGAAGCTTTATGCTAAGGGATATCCAGTCAGCAGTCTACTGCTGGTCATCTGATTCAACTGGACTTGCAGCACAATTGACTTTGCTTGGTAGTGCCATGGATGTACATTCAAGACCCTGTCCGTGTTCTGGCTAGCTCACTGACTCCTTGTGGATATGAGTCTGAGGGGGACCACTGAATGAAAATATTAGGTCCAAAAGGGAAGATCTTAAAAATGAATTTTACAAATCCTAATTTTAATGAGATTTTTTTCATACTTAGTACACAAGCAACAAACTGATATTGCTTTGCATGATTAATAAACAGTCTATATGGTGAAAAGCAAATTCAGCCAGTTGTTCTAATATAAAATAGTATGCGTAATGCAGACAAGGAACGCTTTTTAATAGCGTTGTATTTCCAAACACTCTGAAAGAGAGATGACTCAATAAAAATAGACAATTAATATAGCTACCCAATGGTCAGTCTAACATGTTCATATTTAGAACTGCATGGAAACTGGAATTGCAGATTCCATGGAAACTTCTTAATTAAAAAAAACTGAAACAGAATGAAAATGTGAATTTTATTTTGAAAAGACATTTCAATTTAATATTTCTGAAACATTTCCAAAGCTTCTTGAGCTGTCCAGAGGCCTGGCAGCCCTGGGAGCCATAAGTGCTGGAGCTAGGGGTGCTGCTGCACCCCCTGGCTTGAAGTGGTTTCCATCATACAATTATTCCAGCATTCCTGCCAGGACCCTGGGAATTTGGAAGCTGGGACTTCCTCGCTGCCAAGGAACCAGGTTCTTGTCAGTTTCATCTCCAGGGCATTCTGTCTGATGGGCTGCCTTGGAGCCAGGGATCCTGGAAGGCCGGTTTTCAAGATGTCACCAGGTTGGTTTATAGGGAATGGGGGAGCTACAGAATTTTTCCCGAGAAAAATGTTTCTTTTGAGGGATAGTGAAATTTCCATGTGAAAATCATCCAGTGGGAAATTCCCAACCAGCTTTATTGAGATATCTCATATTTTTAGAAACAGTGCAAGAATCTTCTAGGGGAGACAATAGTTTCTTAATGGCCACCCTTTCCTCCTCACAGAAGATTCCTGCTCTTTTTCCTACTCATCAGATTCTCTATTCCTTCTTCCTCTATTTTTTTAGGGGAAAGGAACTTTATAATACTGAATTTCTTTTTTCTAGCATTCTAGCTGTCAAGTCACTAGCTTCATCGTGCTTCACTGACATCAGTAGGAGCTTTACAATGGATTTCAATGGGCTCATGATCAAGTCCCCAAGGAACAGCATGGGTAAAAGGATACCATGAAGTTCCATAGCAGTGGCTAACTCTATGAAGTCTTTGCAAAACTTGTTAGCTGGAACTAGTTCAAAGGTGCATTTTTAGACAGTCATCTGATGAAGTCTGATCTAATGGCTAAAAGCAGGGGATTGGGACCAAAGGGTACCCATGAACACATTTAAATATGTATTATGTGGCTCAAGAGTAACAGCAAAATTAGTCTTGCTGCTTTAAACAATGTAGACTAGAGGTCAGATCCTCAGCTAGAGTAAAACAGCATAGCTCTGCTGAATTTGATGACATTACAACAGGTTACACTAGCACAGGATCTGGCACTAGGCATCTACAACTTTTTGTATAGGGAAGTTTATAGAATTGCAAATTGAAGTCTGAATCATCAGCTCATTCATTTTATATTTTTTTCAAATATGAAATTCAGACTATTATTAATATTATATATCTAACAAAACTTTTCTTTTGGACAGTATCTTCATTACGTCTTGTACAAGAAAAGCTTGGCATTAAAGTTGATAATGAAGTCTCTCATTAATTAAGAATGTAATAAAAACTGTACTTAAATTAGAAATGGACTCAAAAAAAAGCCTGAACCTGAACACCTGGGGATCTAGAAAAAACATTGTGGATTGGGCCCAATATCTTATTTACATAGTAAATTTCTTTTCTTTCAATATTTACCTCATAGTTTAGCAGATTTCTTGACAAAATATGGAAGACCTAAGTTTATAAGGTAAAAGCGGTAAAAAAAGAGCAAGCATGACAGATAAAAAGATCAGTGATAGAAAACTTTCTCTGGGTAATGAGGTTGAAGGTTCTGGCTATCATAGATTCATGGAGAGACGAGATTCTTTAGGTGGTGTGACACAAGAAGGACTGTAATAACCACAGAATAAAATACAGAGGTGGTTATTTGGTGTTAATAGGATTCTACTTTTGTGAAACATGCTGGGAGATTTAGAATGGGCTACAAAGAGAGACAGAATGACACAAATTGGATTTAGCTACCAGTTTCATATGAATTTATGGGAACAATAAAGCAGGTAGAGTCATTCCTGACAGTTTTAGAGGATTGAAACAAGGGAGTTCCAAGGCAAAAGCTATATAAAACATACAGTTAGGAGTACAAAGTTCACAAAACAACAATAGAAAAATGTGCACTTCCTAAAGATAATTGAAGACATTTTGGTGTGGCATTTTTCTTAAAGACATTTACAGATTTTTATTAAAAAATATATACCAAATAATTAATATTTTACATAAAGAAATTGTCTTTAAAACTCTGTTTCTTATTTTTAATACTCAGCTTTTTACTGCACATTACTGTATATTATTTGATAGTGTTCTGTGAAACTGATATGCCATTGTTTTATGATATCAAAGTAGACACAAAGAATAAGAATGTATCTTAACCCCTCTTCTACAACACCTCTATTTTAAACGCAGATATGTTCCCTCTACTGTTAGAGCAACAGGGTCAGATGGTATGTGTCTGTGGAGACCTCCAGCACCTAAGAAACTAAATTGTTCTCCTCCTTGGAGTGATCTGAGGCTACAAAAGAATGGAATCATAACAGATCAATGGAAAAGAACTGTTCAGGCTCTAACATTGAAGAAAGAAAGAAAGAAAGAAAGAAAGAAAGAAAGAAAGAAAGAAAGAAAGAAAGAAAGAAAGAAAACATTCTCTGAAGTCTGAGTTCATCAAATATTCAGCATATTTTTCCCCTCTCCAAAGCATTGCTACCTTTTCCTGGTTTCTGAATTAAAATAAGAGCCAGAACGTGCTCTTGGTTTCATTATCATAAATTTAGAGTAGTCCATCAAAGCCACTACTGTTAGAGATATTATAATTAAGCCCACCGTATGTGGACTTTTGGGGGATCCCACTTGCACCTAGTTTGTATGCTGTAATGATATTCCCTAAAGCCAGTCAAAACTTGTAATTTCCATTCCATGGGAAATTCCAACATGTCAAACAAATTTCCTGTAGTTCCAAATTGGAACCAAAACTCAAAATTTCCTTCAAAATAAATACTGAATTTTTTGTTTTAAAAATATTTCCATGCCAAATCAAAATGCATCCTTTAGACTTTTTTAGTCTATTATCAAAAAAGAACATTTGATCAATTTACCTGAAAATATTATTAAATTAATACATCCCTGTACAATATTTTGATTTCATCTAATCAACATGCACTGGTGGAAAACTGTTCCGTCATTAAAATTTTGACCAGTGAAATTCCTAACCTTTTTTGTTTGCTACCACTTCAACTCCCTGCTAACAGAGTCTTCTAGCATACAAAATTCAAGATCCATCTTCCCAGCAAGGCCTTCTTCCTCAGTAACACGTTTTGACCAGCATCTGAAAGTAGGTTGAAAGTTAACATAGTAAGCAAAGATCGAAGAAAAGAAGAGAGAGAACAGGAGAAAAAACAACTGGAAATGATAGGAGATGGCTAGATGAGTTTAAATGAGGGATGAATGCTATGTGCAATGCTTACACACTGGAACTTTCCATTCTGCTTGTGTGGCAAGTATATGCACATACCTGCACAGAAAGAGTCAGAAAAAAATTACCTTTCAGTAAGAGAATATTTGCATATTATGAATACACATAATTTTCAGACAAATCTCTCTACATATATGTGTATATTCAGTCTATTTTGGCTGAAAACAAAGGGTTGGACATGTTTGCTAGTAATGATGGTAGTAATGAGTAACCACTTATCAAGTGTATAATCCCCTTTGGTTCTTATAAAAAGGAATTCTGCTTCCTTCAAATTAACTCAGTACAACTGCCACAGATTACTCCCATAACTCAAAGCAGTCAAATACTTGCATTCACGATGGACAGACATGAAGCTTCTGTAGTTTTGGTTTATTTTAGGCTTGACTCAAAACCATGTATTAAAAAAATGTTTCTGGATGTCATTTGTTTCTAGCTTTTAAATTATCCATTGACTTTAATTGTGCTGCTTCCATCATTGTGAGGTGTGAACTTGTTTCATTTTTAAAATAAATGCCTTGACAGAACATTTTTTCCAGGCTCTCCTAGCTCTAACAGAGTTATACATATGGCTGATTATCTGAAGAAACACATGATTAAACCAAGATATTTGCATGGGTAGGTAGGAACCCATGAGGCAAATTCAATTGCTCCATTTGCTTAAGCCATTTAAAAATACATATCATGAAGAGGAATATGATGTGCTAGAATCCTAAGGCACTCAAGTGCTGTCATGTATGAGGCAAAGGATAAGAGAATTAAGGAGCACAGTCAATGATTCTAGATTATATGATAACTAGCCTTCAAAACTTGCTGCTGTTCTATACACACTGGAATCCCTGTAGGGGTATAGATCCTATACTGTCTGTTCTTGAAGGCACAAAGATGTATTTTTTATTTGATGGTTATAGCATTTTCTTTTTGTTTCACTTTATTGTTGCCATTCAGATATTGGCTTTCCATAGGGCACATGTTTAACAAAATTTTACAGGGAAGATATTAGCTATTTTATGTAAATGTTAGTGATATCTAGAATTGATGTACAGTTTTGAAATGGAAAAAAATTCTGACAAAAAATGCTCATTTGACAAGATCTAAACATTTTACAGGAATATATCAATTCCTTCAAAACTTCCACTGGGAAATTATCAAAATGTTTTGTTTTTACTTTTATGCTTATATAATTTCATTAACTGAAATGAAATATTTTGATCTTATCAACATTTCAGTAAATTTAAAACTAACTATTTTTGGAATATTTTGTTTTGCAAAGAATTCTGCCATTTTGACTTTTTGTCCCAACTTGGGATGAAACCACATTTCAAAATCTTGGGATTTCCTGAGTATGGAAATTCCACTTTTGGCCAGCTTTTCTGGTCTCCTTCCTCAGCATATGGTTGTGGTGACACAATCATTCCTGTGCTAATACATCCGCATTCAGGTAAGCAGTGAGAATCACAAGAGATAAGATCATCCAAGGTAGCATTCCCCTGGGACAAAATATTTAAAGTTTTCAACAATGAGAGACAAACTCATCCCTAGAGTGAATCCATTTGCTTTAATGGAGCTAAAACAGGAATGAATTTGGCTCACTTAGACAGTTTTTCAACATATTTAATGCTTCTACGTAAGAAACTGCCTTTCTTTTTTTTTAATATGGTTGGTTGGTTTAGTAAAATTGTCTTTACCATGTCATTATGAACATGCATACAGACACACACACAAACACACAAACTGGCATCCCATATTTTATGTTTAACATTGTCAAGTCAGCCATGTCAATTAAATTCCCACCCCAACCCCAGTTTTCATAGTTCCTGATCCAACACAAATCATTTCATAGAAGACTTGTACTCAATGGGTAACTGATCACCTATGTCAAGACTGGGCAATAAACACTGGCAGTTCACCAGGGCTAGCCTCTGGTAGGCCACTTCCTCTATAATTACCTGCATTTTTGCAGTTATGGGCAATTACAGCTCCCATTGCTGGGAATGGCGCTTCATGGCCAACAGGAGCAGTGATTCTGTACCTACAGAGGCGCGGGTAAATACAATAGTGTGGAGCCTACCGGGGCTAACCTTGGCAGACTGGATCTGCCTGCAGGCGGGTATTTGCCTATTCCTGGCCTGTGTGGACTATGAGGGTGTGTCTAGACTACATGGCTCCGTCGACGGAGCCATGTAGATTAGGCAGGACGGCAAAGGGAAATGAAGCTGCGATTTAAATAATTGCCGCTTCATTTAAATCAAAATGGCCGCTGCGCTGTGCCGATCAGCTGATTGTCGGCACAGCGTGGCAGTCTACATGGGGATCTGCGGACCCCAGAACCCTTCATCGGCAGATCCTTTATGCCTTGTGAAATGAGGCTTACAGGTGGCCATTTTTATTTAACTGAAGTGGCGACTATTTAAATAAATAAATATAATGGAGATTGCCTATCTCCTAGAACTGGAAGGGACCTCGAAAGGTCATCGAGTCCAGTCCCCTGCCTTCACAGCAGGACCAAGTACCATCCCTTACAATTTTTGCCCCACATCCCTAAACGGCCTCCACAAGGATTGAACTCACAACCCTGGGTTTAGCAGGCCAATGCTCAAACCACTGAGCCATCCCTCCCCCCTTCATTTCCCTTTTTCGTGTAAACTAATCTACATGGCTCCGTCGACTGAGCCATGTAGTGTAGACGTACCCTGAGTGTACATACACAAACAAGAATGTAAAAAATGACTTGTGATTTTGTGGCCTTAATATTAAAGTGCCCAACTGGAGACATGCTGCAGGAGCCCAAGTTCCACATTTGCACCTGTTCTTAAGCAGATTAGTCCCTTTTAAGGTGTGACAAGGAAACCAAAATCTCTGTTTATTTCTGAAAATCTTGTTCACAGTGGCTCAACTGTTCTGAGAATGTGGCAAGTCTGGGTCTATAGTCTGAGGAATAGAGTATCTTTGTACTTTGACAACTGATCACTTAATGTTAAAGCAACCAAATGTAAAGTCATACCTCTTGAAACAAAGAGTGTAGGCCATATTTAGAGGAGTAGTCTATCCATGAAGCAGAGACCTTGAAAAAGACTTGGGAGACACAGGGAACAATTAGCAGAACATGAGCTCTCAGAGTGATACTCTGTGCTACTGTGATCGTTCTTCAATGTATAATCAAAGGGCTGTTGAGAGGAGTAGTGAGGTTATACTACCTCTGTATTTGGCACGGGTACAACTGCTGCTGGAATACTATGTCTAGTTCTGGTGTCCACAATGCAAGAAAGACATAAAAAAAGTTGTAATCTGTTCAGAAAAGAGTCACGAGAATGATTAAAAATTGGAAAACATGCCTTATGATGATTGAGAAATTAAGGGGTGACCTGATCAAGAGGAATATGAGGAACATTAGAGAGACAAGGTGTATGAGGTCATATATTTTATTGGACCATCTTGCGTTTGTGAGAGACATGTTTTCAAATTCTTCCTTGGGTTAAGATCTAAAGCTTGTTTCTCTTAACAACCAAGGCTGGTCCAATAAAAGATATTACCTCACACACCTTGTCTCTCTAATAGCTTCAGACTGGCACAGCTACAACAACTGCATTCATGAGGAACATAAATTTAATGGAAGAGGGATGTTTAATTAAGTAGGCAAATATACAGCAAGATCCAATGTCTAGAAGTAGATATATTCAGACTGGAAATATGGTGCATTTTTAAACAGTGAGGTCCTCACAGACAAAAATCATCTCCTAGACTGCTGCACTGGGCACCGCAGTATGGGCATCCCTCAGTGGTGAAAGAACAGGTTAAGGACTGTTTAGAAGTACACTAGTACATGGGGCCACATCTAATACATTGGAGGATTCTGAAGGAGTCGACTGATGTGATTGCAGAGCCACTGGCCATTATCTTTGAAAACTCTTGGTAACTGGGGAAGGTCACAGATGTTTGGAAAAAAGGCAGATGTAGTGCCCATCTTCAAAAAGGGGAAAGAGGAGTATCCAGGGAATCGCAGACTAGCCAGCCTCACCTTAGTCCCTGAAAAAATCATGGAGCAGGTCCTCAAGAAATCAATTTTGAAACACTTGGAGGAGAGAAAGGTGATCAGGAACAGTCAATGTGGATTAATCAAGGGCAAGCCATTCCTGACCAATCTGACTACCTTCATTGTTGATATAACTAGTTCTGTAGATATGGGGAAAGTGGCGATGTGATATATCTTCACGTTTTTGATACAATCTACCACTACTTGCAGGTAAGTGAAAGAAGTATGGCCTGGATGAATGGGCTATAAGGTGTATAGAAAGATGTCTAATTTGTTGTGCCCAATATCTAGTTGGCAGCTGGTATTAACTGGAGTACCCCAGGGGTCAGTCCTGGGGCCAATTTTGTTCAACATTTTCATTAATTATCTTTATGATGGGTTGGTTTTCACCCTCAGCAAGTTTGCAGGCAACATTAAGCTGAGGGGAGAGGTATGCTGGAGGGTAGGATAGGACCCAGAGTGACCTGGACAAATTGGAAGATTGGGCCAAAAGAAATCTGATGAGGTCCAACAAGGACAAGGACAGCATCCTTAGGATAGAAGAATCCCATGCAAATGGACAGGCTGGGGACCAACTGGCTAAGTAGCAGTAATGCAGAAAAAGACCCGGGGATTACAGTAGATGAGACGTTGGATATCAATCTACAGTGTGTCCTTATTGCCAAAAGTCTATGGAATATTGGGCTGTATTAGTAGGAGCATTTCCAGCAGATCAAGTGAAGTGATTATTCCCCTCTATTCCGCACTGGTGAGGCCACACTTGGAGTATTGCATCCACTTTTGGGCTGCTGTGATGGGGAGTACTTGCTACCCAGGAGCAGAGCCGATCTGCCCCACACTCAGCCCATGCCTACCCCTGCACTTTCGGGGGGGCACGGAGAACAGACGGCCGTCTGTGCCACCTGTTCCCGTGCGGCAGCCCAGCTGAGTGGCACTACAGCCAGGAGATGCTGAATGCCGCCATGGCACCAGCAAGCCGGGATTTATATCACAAAGGGGGGAGCAGGGCCTGCTGAGGTGATGAGGAACGTGCATTGGGTGAGGGGCTAGGAAGGGGGTGGATCAGGCGGGTGGTTCAAAAGGGAGACGGACATGAGCGAGACGGGGGAGAGGGAGAGGACGCGAGAGAGGGAGAGAGAGCCAGACAGAGAAGTGGCGAGAGTAGGTGGGCAAAAGAGAGGAGGCAAATGGGCAAGAGAGTAAAAGGGTTGTGGAAAAGCCAGGAGAATCCCCACATCTGGGGTGAAGACGCAGGGGAGTGGACAGAATAGGAATAAGGCAGGTCTACTCCAGCAACCCCAGGGGAAGGGGGTAGGAAAGAAGCCCAGGGCAGAGCCTTAAGGCCTGCGGGATGGTGCATTTCAGCCAGAGCACCACCGGCCGGATGGGTCTCTGCCTGCTCCTGTCCTTACGGCCTGTGAGAGAGGGTGAGTCCTACCCTCACCCACCATCGGTGGGAGTGATACATTGGAGACTATGGTGGTTTCAGACAATAATAGAAGGTAACGAAGGCCGGAGAGTTGGACAATTGTACATAGAAGGGACGGCCGGGTACCAGTTAGCCCCAGGGTAGGCTGGAGAAAAGGGGGAGTGTAGACCTGTTTCTCCACAGTCGCCTACTATAGAAAGGATATGGACAAATTGTAGAGAGTCCAGTAGAGGGCAACAAAAATTATTAGGGGACTGTGGCACATAATATATGAAGAGAAGCTGAGGAACTGGGCTTATTTAGTCTTGAAAAAATATGAGGGGATATTTGATAGCACCTTTCTACTGCCTGAAGGGGATTCCGAAGAGGATAGAGCCAGGCTGTTCTCAGTAGCGGCAGAGGAAGAACAAGAAGTAATGGTCTCAGGTTGCAGTGGGAGAAGTCTAGGTTGAATATTAGGAAAAGCTACATCACTAAGATGGTAGTGAAGCACTGGAATGGATTACCTGGAAAAGTGGTGGAGTCTCCACCCTTATAAGATTTTAAGGTGAAACTTGACAAAGCCCTAGCTGGAATTATTTAGCGGGGATTAGTGCTGTTTGAGCAGCGGGTTGGACAATATGACCACTTGAGATCTCTTCTAACCCTAATCTTCTATGATTCTGTGGTTCTATGATTCTATAAATTTTCCTTTGCAACAACTGAGGGCTGTACTGAATTATCCATTGCTGAGAAACTGAATTGGATTTTTTTTCTTCAAGATATGCTGTAGTTCAAACAAGAATTAATTTAGTCAGTTCCTATTGGCTGTGTTGTCCAGGAGGACAGACATGATGATTCCTGTAGTCCCTTCTGGCTTGGCTTGGTATTTTATGAATTATCTCATGGGTGAAAATCTGGCTCCCCTGCACTGAAGTCAGTGGAAGCTGAGGCATTAACTTCACTGGATACAGGATTTTATTCTATATTATCATTGTTCTTTCTCTATATTCTAAATCCCATGATTTCTAATAGAACAATTTTTTAGCTAGATTATGCATGTTCCAAATTCTTTCTCTGGGCATGCCTACACTAGGAAATTATTTCAAAATAATTAAATTTGAAATAATAACTCCTGAAATAACTATTTCAAAATAAGATCATTCCCCAAGGAAATCTGGAGTACAGATTTCGAAATAACGGACTTGGTGGTATGGACCCTCCACTTATTATTTTGAAATAAGGGGGGTTATTTTGAAATAACTCCCTAGTGTAGTCCAGAGCTCTGAAATAAGCCCACTGCATGGAATTGTTGTCAGATGTGTGCTACTCAAACTAGTTGTCATAACATGGATAGCTGTTATTATACTAAGTATTGCCTTTCTGGTGTCACCAAAGCCTCTTCCTTGACTGAATTCTTAGATTGTCCAGGGTAGATGAAAGATAGGAAGAAAGTCACTTAAATTTATGAACATTCTATACCACTGTTGTTGAAAGAATGCACAGAAGAGTCAGAGAATGGTGTGAATTGAGTTTGTGTGGCCTAAAATAATAATTGATTCAGAGTTTTTAAGAGTGCAGAGGAGTTTTAACAACTGACTGCAATTGTCTTTAAATTAAAGGTAGCATCCATATATAGATCACTGGATCAGAACGGTCAATGGAAACACTTAAGAAAACTTAAATGTAGCTAATTCCCATTGTAATTCTATACTACAGGTTGAACCTCTCTAGACGGGCACCCTCAGGGCCTGATTGTTGCCAAACAAGAGAATTTGCTGAGCCATGGAGGTCAATATTGTTTACCAGCATTACCACTGCTTACTGGGCTCTTGGAAGACATTTAGAAATACATTAGAGCCAAATAACAGCACAGAATATTGAAAGCCAGGACTGGTGACTATAAACAGACTTTATGGGACCACGGCAAACTTGGCCACACTCATAATAAGTGAACATCCAGCTAACTAAAATCATGCTGGACCATAGATATTGCTGGACCAGAGAGTGCCAGACTAGAGAGTTTCAACCTGTATTTCTTTTTAATGGATGCAGTTGGAATCATATTGAAATATGCTGGATCAAATCCTGCATCCTTTACTTGATTCCTGACCCAGGCACAGCTCCCTTCGACTCCCATGACTGAGTAAGGAATGAATCATTGCAGGAGTTTGCCCACAATTTGGTAAATACATATACATGATTATGAATATGTAACTTGTGCGTGTAACACTCATTTGAAAGTTAATTTCTAAATTAAATTTCTGTACATGTTATCACAAGGTGTGACTCTTGAATTACCAGTCATCCATTTCTTGTTTTATTTGTGCTAACATGAGGCTTACAAGCAATTTTAATGTGATCACCTAAACTTCTGACTGAATCACAGGAATTACACCTACTAAAATTCATTTAAAGAACTTCAGAAATTGCTTGCATATATTAGGCTGCTTTAGCTTGGGCTCTGTTCTGCAATAGCTACCATATGAGAGAAGCACTGTATTCTAATTATTAGAATGGGGGTGGGGAGAATAAGTTTGAGGGCTCTTGAATTCTGTAGCCAATTCCGCCACTGGCTAGCTGCATGAAATAGGTCTTAACCTCACTGTGCTTCATTTTACCATTCTATAAAGGGAGCATAGTACAAATGTAAGGCTCAGTTAATATCCTCTGAGCTGGATTCTTGCCTGTTGAAAGACACTGGGGATGCTTTAAAACCCTTTACTGACATACGGTTTTAATGATTCCTTGAGGGAAGACAAGCTGCCAGTAAAGTTGTTCAAAACCTATTTTCTTTTTTTTTCCCCCGTGGAAAGTTTTGCTTTTAACCAAAACCCAATGTTTGATGGGAAAAATTGGTTAAAGAAGAGATCGTTTCTAGTTACCAAATGACCCGTTTCTAGATATCAATAATGATATTGTGATCAAATTATTACTCAAGAAACAAACACACATACTTACCAATGGTTAGGTGGCTGAAATGGTGTGACCACTGCATAAGAAATTCACCAATACTATCTTGTGATTTCCTTGTGCTTCCTCATTGGCCTCTTCTGCATCCACTTATACTGGTTGAACCTTTCTAGTCTGGCAGTCTTTAGCCCCACAACATCCATGGTCCAGCATTATTTTAATTAGACAAATGTCCACTTATCATGGGTGTGGTCAAATTTCTCACTGTCCCATAAAGTTTGTTTATAGCCACCAGTCCTGGATCTCAGTGTTCTGTGCTCCTATTGAGATTGAATTTACCCTTAAATATCTTCTAAGAGCTCAGTGAACAGCGGAACTGTTAGAAATGCTGCTAGACAATATTGACCTCTTGTGGTTTGGCAAATTCTCTGATTTGGC
>JANRFK010006697.1:21577824-21591058 GCA_030068395.1 Apalone spinifera
GCAACTGGATGGGAACATGCAAATAAAGCCTGGGATATTTAAATCCCGGGCTTCGTTTGCAACTTCAAATGCATACATTAGCCTCCCTAGTTTGAACTAGGGTGCTAGTGTAGACATACACCTAGGGACTAACTCAGTACAAACAGAATTTTTTTCAGGTGATAAATTCCCCATAGCAGTTCCTCTGCCATCCCACTACACATGCTGATTTAGGAGGCATGGTCAGAGGAAGAAAACTTATAAGTGGCTAACCTATACTCCAGTCACCTCTAGCTACCACAAGAAAGTTTTTGAGATAGTCTGTAGCAGAAAGGCTACTCTAAACTGAGCTGGGAGACTGCTCAGATTCACAGGGAACACAAAAAGCAGACTCGGGTCTCTTTGCTCAGTTGTCCTGAATTTTCCCCAATCTTAGCTGAGGATATGGTCCAAAAGATTATCAGGGTATGGATAGGCCAGCAGTCAAGAGTGTGATCAGATTTTTGTCTGACTGTGTGTCTGACTAGTTGCTAATATACTTGTGAAACTACCTATATTAAACAGATGTATTTTCTGGAGCAACTTTTCACTTTATATCCATATTTTTAGATGAAAGGAGAATATATGGCCCTTGGTGAAGCAGAAAGGTTTGGCCAAATTGAAATGCCTTTGCCTGCTCACTGTCTCTTCTCCACTATGGGAAGAGATAGCACAACCAGCTAGTAGGATCTTGTTTAGTATAGTCATCCTCATAATGCCCCTCTCTTGGGGTTTGGTGAAGAACAGTTATTACTTTTTGGAGGGAAGGGGGAAGGGTGTCCCTATTTCTCTCTACTTTTACACTGTATGCCGTCCAAGCCATTTTTCTAGCTGAGAGCCCAAATTAACCTGTTTTACCAAGAATACCAAACAATGGACAGCCAGATAGATATTTACCAGTTTGGTTATTTCATGCCAAATCCCTGACTCAGATGCATGGATGGCCATTTTGGTTAATTCATTATTGGCCAAGCTAACAACCCTGTATTAGAGGTGTAATGCTCTCCTGGCGTGCATTGGATTGTGCAGACTATTGTTTTTTACTTGGTAGTTGTGGAGAAGGCAATGCAATGGATTAGAGCCCTGAAGGAGGCCTTACAGAGTTTCATTTTCTTATTGTTCTGAAAGGTGGGGAGGACACCAATGAGGACAGAAAGTTTCCAGTATTCTCCACTCCCTGTGTTATAATGACTATAGCAGTGCAGAGAATATGATCTGAAAATCTGTTTATTGTGATAACCAAATGCACCATTGTAAGTAGGTACATTGCTCAAATGTGGAATTGGCCCATAGATATTAAGAGGTAAAGCAGGAACTGCTACCTGATAAAAAGTATCTTGGAGGGGTAGCCATGTAGTCTATAACTTTAAAAATGAGTAGTCCAGTGGCACCTTAGAGACTAACAAAAATATATATAGATAGTATCATGAACTTTGGTGGGCATAACCCACTTTTCCAGATAATAAATATGGAACAAGACGCACAGAGATTCTAATAAAAAGCAGAAAAAGAGGGGAGAGGAGAAGGGGAAAAAACCTTGTCAATTAAAGTTTCTGTGCTAAATGAGGCCAATAGAGTGGGCTGTGAGTGCCTGATACTTAGCTTTTGATGTCATTTGGGTGCTGAATATGTCAACCGATCCAATCCATGTCTTTGTTCAAGCTGTGAGAAATAGTGTCACATTTGCATATGAAGGTCAGTTCTGCAGATTCTCTCTTTAGCTAATTCCTGAAATTATTGTGTAAGAGAATAGCCACCTTTAAATCCATTAATGAGGGCCCGGGCAAATTAAAATGTTCCTCAACAGGTTACTGTGTGTTACCATATTGAATATCTGATTTGTGTCCATTAATCCTTTGTTGTAGAGACTGTCCACTTTGGCCAATATACAAGGCAGAGGAGCATTATCACAGAGGTGGTTCCTGGGTAAGTATGTCTGAAAGAAATTCTGGGTGTATTTATGTAAATACAGCTTGCCCCTGCTTTGATTAGACGTGTTAGCTATTTGGCTGCTAAAATGGTGTTTTGCTCATTGCAATCAGCTTGGCTCGTGTTGGGTCACAAATTGTGCTAATACTAATTGCAATGTCTGTAATTATTGGGGGAATATGAAAGAAGAATGTCTGTGCTTAACTTGGCACAAAGGAGGATGGTGGAACACATTCTCAGTTTAAAGAATGAGCTTCTGGGCATGTGCATGTAAATACTGTTCACTCAGTTTGCTTAGGCCTGCTAGATATTCAACTGTTAGAATGATGTTTTTCCCATTGTAATCTATTTGGCTGTTGATGTCACAAATTGTGTTAACACTAAATCCAGGAATTGTGAGATATGATCACCAAAGCTTGTAGTTATTGTTGGAATAAAGTAATGTCAGACTGTGTTTAACTCACTTCAAAGAAGAACTTTGTAAAGAACTTTGGATGGGCATGGGCTCCCCTGCCAAAGCTCTGTGAAGTGAGAGGGGAGGGCAGGACACTGAATCAGCAGGCTGCATGCCCTCAGGTGTGAGCGGTAAGACTGGTTCAGCCTGTTTCTCCCCTCCTGTTCTAATGATAGAACTAGAACAGACTCTAGAAAGGAGTCTCTTTTATTATTTTACATTTACTCCAGCGGATGCTGGGATTTCTTGTGGCTGGACTGTGCTTTGGGCCAAGAGTTGAAATCACTGAGAGCTGAAATCACTAGATTTGGCCAAGAGCCAAATCCAGCACAAGCCATGCAATGAAAGGTCAGCAGAGCAGCGGCAGCACAATGAGCAGCCAGCAGGGAGGCAACAGAGAAGTGTAAGGAGCGGCCAGCAGGGCAGAGATGGAGAAGTGCAACGAGTGACCAGCAGAGCAGCAGCAGCGAGGTGAGACAAATGGCTAGTAAGGTGGTGGCAGAAAGTGGCGAGCACGTGGATGGTGAGTGACCACTGGAGTGGTCCTTACTCCCCTACACTCAGGATGGAAGGTGAACTCTGCAGATGCACTTCTGAACTCTGGGTCTGCCCTGACCAAAGGCAGCAACTGTGATTGGGGTGCAGAGAAGGGCTGTGCATGTAAAAGGGACATTTACATTGCTGGACTTAAGAACCTGAACGGAAAAGGACATTGTCCAACCTACTTAGGATGAGATGTTTACTTGTGATTTTGGTTATGAATTTTGTGGTGTTTTCCCAAATTAATGCCATGTTCCTTCGCTCTCCTTTTATTAAAGGTTTATTTTCTGCACTCAGTCTCTGTGCTTGCAAGTGGAGAAGCATTGCCTCTCAGAGGCACCCAGGAGTATTGTGTGAATTTACCAGGTTACTGGGTGTGGGCTCGAGCCAGTTCTGTGTTGGATGGATGTAGAAGAACCCCTAGATATTGAACCCAGCCCTGGTTGCTGCTGGCACTATGTGGCTGAAGGGTTACATATGTATCTTTGCTTTCCATTGACTCAAAATGCTCATCTTCCAGGCAACTAATCAAACCATTCACTTCTCACAGACTCATAGAATTTAAGGCCAGAAGGGCCTTATGATCATCCAGTCTGACCTCCTGCTCATTGATGGTCACAGAACCCTAGCCCACTCATTCCTGTAATAGATCCATAACCTCTGGCTGAGTTACTGCAGTCTTCAAATCAGCACTTGAAAGCTTTTCTGTTATAGGAAATCTACCCTTTACACAACTTTAAACCTACAAATGACCATTGATCCATGCTGCAGAGGAAGGCAAAAAACAAAACAAAACAAAAACAAACAAAAACAAAAACAAAAACAACCCCACCAGGGTTGACCTGAGAGAAAATTCCTTCCCAACCCCTCCATGGTGATCAGTTACACCCTGAACATATGGGCAGGAGCCAACAGCCAGACATCTAGGAAATAATTTTCTGTAGTAACACAGAGCCCTCCCATTCTCTAACATAGCAGACAGATTCCTAAGCAATCCATCCTTCCACAGAGCCAGTGTATGAATTGTGATGATCATTTTTTAAAGTCTGACACTACTTTTATCAGAACAACCTTTGTTCACAGCAAAGAGGGATATTTACTTATTCTGTACTGGGCTGTGGGCCTTCATTCTGGGCTTAGTTTCTATCATTGTTCAGTAATGAATGAAAATCTGTAAGGTTGTACTGAATTCCCAGTAGCCACTATTAACAATCAAAGAAAAGGACAGAGAAGTTCAAAGACCACATTTAGAATAATATGGTTGATTTCTCTTTCTTTGTGGTTGCAGAGGTATGATGTCGGGGATAATGTGGTGGATTTACCATTAAAAACCAAAATGACTTTGTAAAATGTGGTGTCTCTGAGGGTATGTCTACATTGCATTTCTCTTTCGAGAGAGGAATGCAAATGCAGACAAACGAAATTGCAAATGAAGCATGGATTTAAATTTCCTGTGCTTCATTTAGATAATCGCAGCTGGCCGCTTTTTCGAAATACCCTATTACGAGATAAAAAACAGTGTTTAGACGCGATTATTTCGAGAAAATACCCTTCTTTCGAAATAACCCTTAAACCTCAGGAGTAAGGGTTATTTCAAAAGAAGAGTATTTTCTCGAAATAACCACATCTAAACAGCGTTTATTATCTCGAAATAGGGTATTTCGAAAAAGTGGCCATCTGCAATTATGCAAATGAAGCACAGGAAATTCAAATCCATGCTTCACTTGCAATTTCATTTGTCTACATTTGCATTCCTCTCTTGAAGGTGGAATGCAATGTAGACATACCCTAGATTGGTAAAGCATTGTAAACCTTGTAACTGTCCCATTTACTGATCACTTTGCTTTCATTCACTCCACAATGTAAAGCTAAATAAGAAATGCATTTACATTCTAGTTGCCACAGAGCAAAGTACTAGAACACTGATGCATTTACAATTTACAGTGAATCTCTGGTTGTGCATTATGAAATGGTATTTTATTTTACAGATCGTATTTATAGTAACATAAGCACCTCTGAAAGGAAAAATTATAATGTATTTGCTAGAAATATTAGTAAATTGCTGGAACATAAGGAGAATTTAAACCCTAATTTGAAAAGTTGAAGGCATTTTGCCTTACAGATGCTGAAATGCCACAAGATAAATATTCAAGATTCTTTGAGAACTGTACCCTATCTCTTGGTTTGAGAAGAAAATACTTAGTATCATCATATAACATTGGAGGAGATAATGAATTGAGAACTGGGGATTATTTATGTGATAAGATAAAAGAACATTTCATTTTTCAGTGAAAAAAACATAAGCCTCTTTGATTTATCTCAACCCATTTTTTTGCTGCTAGAGAAAGCTTTGTTTACTACCTCCAAACAATTCAGTTCTCTACTCTTACTAACTGTATCTCCTAGCAGTTTGCTTCTAACAAGGTTGCTGATGTTTCCTCAAGCTTGCCTTTTGCAAATAACAGATAGAACTTTATTTTCACACTAAAGTAACCTCAAGGAAACAAGCTATGAAGTCAACAGAGCTCAGGCATAAAAGCTTAGGCTGCTGGAATTTTTTATTAGACTTCATGTGTCACTGGTTCCTGTGCTATTGAAGATACACTACTTGAAAGCTCCATGACAGCCCTAGAAAAGGTCTGGCATTAAACAATGTGTATATTTGTCCAAAGCAGTAGGAGTACATTTTTATCTCACATTTCTGTTGCAATATTTTTTTTAGAACTATCAAGTAACTGAAGAGAAGAAGTCAGATACATAGCAAGTTGTGAGGTGAAATATAATAGTATTGCATTAATAAGCATTGCAAACTGAAACCAGTTACCAAGAGAAAAGTGCAAAGTATAAGAACTGGCAGGCACACAGCGTATGTACTGCCAGAGAAAGTCATATATAGAATGTGCTGCCTTTCCTCCTGTTTGTTTGAATGATAATGTGAAGGAAAAATGCAATGTAATTAGTGACTAGAGGTATACTCCAATCATCAAAATTCTGGATCATGCAATATTCACTTCTGCCTCTTGAATCCAAAACATATGTAGAAAGAGAGGGTCGGTTTCTCTATTACTTGCCTACCCCTTAACACTACTCTGTGCCACATAGTTCCTATGACACCTGATTTTGACATGCTGACATTGGTATGCTGAAATGTGCTATTTTCTGGTTATCTCAATTGGAATATACACCTCTGGGACCAGTGAACAGTGTCTAGGTGCTATCACGTATACTGGCCCGGACCTGCCCTGAGGCGCCATCACAGAAAACCAGTTGGTGCAGTAGAAAATTTGGAGCTGCATTTTGTTTCTACCAGACTTTGGGGTAACCATTTTGGATCTGTTCTGAGATATTCAGATAATCAGAGTGTGTCCATCAGATCACATGACAGAGAAAGCAAATCAAAACATCTTTTACACATTCTCTTTTAACCTTTGCCATCTAGAGGTACCCAGGTTTGGGAGGCACCTCATTACCACCTGCCCTAGGTATATTCCTACTGTGGGTCAGCTCCCCAAACTCTGTTAACACAAGCACTTCCCTTTGGGCCCTGCTGTCACTCTACATGTTAGCAGTAGCATATTCCAGCTTGGGTTGCCAATCCTCCCACATTGGCCTAGAGTCTCCAGGAATTGGCATCGATCTCCCAGTGACTATTGAAAACCAATCTGGATATTACATCATGTTGGGGGGAAAAAATCTCCCAGAATAGCTTCAGTCAGAGATGGCATCTCTAACATCAGCCCTCCAAGTGCCTGGCTTGTCCGGCCCCGGTCCACTAGACACTCATCATATTCACAGATTTGCTGCTTCCAAACGCTACAGCCCAATTTACCAGTTCCACCTCAGCTCACCACTCTGCTTATCTCACAGCTCTCAGATCTGTTCAGAGTGAAATCAAGTGTAAGTTATATAACAAAGCACAGAAGTTCAAATGATAGCGATAGCAGTATTGGGAACAAAGGGTTACACATAAAATTAAACCCTAACATGCATTCTAGAGCCTGGACTCAATTAAGAACACATTCTTTCTTGCAGAATAGTGCTCATCCAAAATCTTTTTGGCGTTTTACAGCCAAACAGGCTGTGATCCCTCTTTCATGAGGTAGACATGCTGTCATCTTGTCTTCTAGGTGAAGGAGCCTGTGTGTTTTTACTCCAGAGATAAACCAATCTCATCGTTTGTCTTTATTCAGAAACAGGACAGCCCCTCTTCTTTGTTTTATCTCGGAGACTTTGCAGTCTCTCATTTTGCAACTGCTTAGTATGCTAATAGGTATGTAGCATGAGACATAGAATACACAATACCCAAATGGCCAGACGGAAAAAGGTGACGACTACCTTTTGCTTGAAATAAACATTTCTGAGTAATATCACGACGTGCTTTAATGTCAAGCCCCTAAGAACATAATTTTCAGAATAGATATATAACTCCATAGATAGTATATGTGCATGCATTTTGCTCTGTAAATGATCAATAGACTATTTACATCCCACCCTTTGTTGAGCTATTACACATATATCTGACCCAGGAGATTCTTGTAGAATCTTGTGCACCCTCTGTACATAGGGTTGCCAACTTCTGACTAAACAAAACCAAACACCCTTGACCCATAAGCTCTTTGGCCACCCCACAAGTGCACCACTTATGCCTACCACTGAGAACAAGATGGCAGTGATGTGGTCTGCTCATTTGCTTTATTGTCTATTAGAAAGTTTACCTGGTGTTGCTTGGGTCCTTCAGGGCAAAGGGTGGGTTGCAGAAGTCAGGACAGGGGCTTGGGAATGTGCAGGGATTAGGGCATGAGGCTGGGGGTGTGGGCTGTGCAGGAGTCAGAGTAGGGGTGAGGAGGGGCTCACCCCTGGTTTTGCCTGGGGCCAACCTTGTGTTGTGGGGTCCACCCACACAGACACATAAACTATCTCAAATATATAATAGATGAAAGAGTCCTTTTTTTGCTGTCAATCACTTCTGTAAGTAGAGTTTCAGAACTTCAGGCTCTCCTGGTTGAATTTCCTTCCATGATCTTCCATAAGGCAAGCTTTTCCTTAGGCCACATCCTAAGCTGATGCTTAAAGTAGTCAGCTTTCCATCCAAACCACATGATTAGTCATCCTATCTTTTTCTTCAAAAACCTCATTCAGCTACAGTTTAGAAAACATTTTGTATTTTGGATAGTCATAGAGTCCTGGCATTCTAGCTGGGCCAAACTAAATCCTTCAGGACCCTCTCCTCCAACTTTTTGTAGCTTATGCTATGAGAATTAAAGGTCAATCAGTATGAACCCAGCAAATCTCACACTGGACTTCTGACTGTATTAAACTCTGCTATAATCTTGTGAAAGTTTCTCCTCCACTGAGAATAATGTGTCACTCCACCAGAGGTCAGTCCAAGTCATCAGTTTTTCAGAACACTGTTCCGATAGCTGATACATTCCAGGGAGCGACATGGTTATCTGTAAATAGCTTTTCCCTTTGTTTAACCCTCTCTGAATCCTCTCATGACAATAGCAACTTTGGCAAGTCAATGTTACACTCTGTTCAGATGACTCAATGTCCCTTTTGTGTAAGGGAACTGCCAAGGCATCACCTACAGTGTAATACGTGCCTCTTGAAGGAGAATAATTACATGCCTGTGCAATAACGGCTGTTCTTTGAGATGCATGGTCCACGCACATGTTCCGCAATCCTCTTATCTTTCCTGTTACTTCAGACATTCCATTCAGCACTGTGATAGAATGAACAGGGAGGCAGCCAACATGCCCTTCTATGCCCTCACCTGAGCATTTGAGGAGATCAGGGGTCCATGTGCTACCTAATGGTACTGTTGCCAAAATTTTCCAGCTCTAGTGCACTGAGTGCTTGTAGACATACAGTGGAACATATATGTGCAAAACACGTCTTGAAGAACACTAGTTACTGTACTGCTAAATAATTGTTTTTGTCATTCTTTTAAAATAATTAGTTTCCCAATAAATCTAAACACTGATATGTAAGGAGGTGCTCATGGTTTAGGGACAGAGCATTGGTCTAGGAAGGGGTAAAGACGCCAGAACTTTCATCCCAGTCTTCCCATTAATTTGCTGTGTGATCCTTTTTGTTGTTGTTGTTGCTAACATTTTTTGTTGCTAAACATTTTGGCTACCTCCAGACGGCATCCCTCTGTTGGCAGAGGGATGCAAATAAAGCACTTTGAAAGTGCAAATGAGCCTGGGATTTAAATATCCCAGGCTTCATTTTCATACTCACGTTCCGGCGCTGTGCCGGACACACACCATTTCGAAAGTGAAACTGCTGTGTAGTCGTGGTTTTGCTGACAGTAGGGAGCTTTTTCGACAGATCCTGTACTCCTCAAAAAATGAACCGCGGCTACACAGCACTTTTACTTTCGAAATGGCACGTGATAGGAACAGCGCCGGAATGTGAGTAAGCAAATGAAGCCAAGGATATTTAAATCCTGGACTTATTTGCATTTTCGAAGTGCTTTATTTGCATCCCTCTGCTGACAGAGGGATGCATTCTGGAGGTAGCCTTTCTGACCAACTTTAATTATACATTTTGGTTCCTGATGGAACTATATATTATATTTCTAACTGTATCTCTCCTATTATATTTTTCAGGAAATGTGAGTAATTTGCATTCAGACTACACCAAAGAAGACAAGTCGATCATGGCTTGACTATGTGTTCTTTTTAGATGAATCAGTTGAATGAAACATATTTATCTTCTTTCTCATGTTATTTTCAGTGGGCTGGTTTCTTGCATTCGAGAACCCTGAGAAGAACACAAGGGAGTTCACTTTCTGACACAGAGGTACAAAAAGAAAGGCACAATTGAAAAGTTCACTTAAAATTGCTTTGTACTCAACATATTTCATTACACTGTATCCTCCCAAAATAGGACTCATGGCTATATCTACACTGGCGGCTTCTTACGCAAGAACATCATGCACAAGGGTTCTTGTGCAAGAAGTCTTGTGCAAGAAAACGTCCACACTGCCATGTGCGAGCTGTGCTTTTGCGCAAAAGCGCCCATGGCAATGTGGATGCTCTCTTGCGCAAGAAAGCTCTTATGGCCATTTTAGCCATACAGGTTTCTTGCGCAAGAAATCCCTGCTGAGCGTCCACACTGCACTCTTGCGCAAGAGCTCCTGTGCAAGAGGGCTTACACTGATAAAAAAGAGCATAGTGCTTGTGCAAGAAGTCCTCTCTTACCATGCTGTACTGTAAATTTCCTTGCGCAAGAGCGGGCGGGCAGTGTGAATGCTCTGCAGATACTTGTGCAAGAACGGCTGTACTTGTGCAAGAAGCCACGAGTGTAGACGTAGCCCCGGAGAGGGACTAAGGATCCTATATCAGGAAGCAGGGCCTGCAGCAGAGCCAATCTCCAGGCAATCAAACAAGCACAGCTTGCTGCCTGTAGTATGCTGCCTGATTGGTAGGCAGAGTCAACAGACTGTCTCTTAAGTCCGGAAAAAGCCATCAGTTTGGTGGTGCCTCAAAGCCTTTGCCCATGGCTGCAATAGCTCCCATGACTGTTTGTTCCCAGCCTTTCTTCATTGTAGGTAATTCAGCTCTGATTCCAGCCTTTGGCACTGATTTGGTTTGGAGCTTTGACTCTGGTCCTGACTTTTGGGTCTGGCATGTGACTTCCAGCTCTAGCCCTGATCTTCTATTCCTGTTTATTCACCCCTGTTCTGTCCACTAGGCATGATTCTCCATTTCCTAGTCTCTGACACACAGGAAAAATCTGTATACCTCAGATATCTTTACGGCATTCTGCTCTGGATCCACAAAGGCTTAGACATGCAAAACTGAATTTTATATTATCTAATTTGCAGGTGCCCAGAAATTCACAGTGCAACACTGTAATCCTTGAAGTGTGACTTAGGGGCATATACAATGAATGGAGAGAGGAAACCTTCTAATGTGATCCACAAAAGCCAGCATGCTAGGCAGGGAGCTGCCTCAGTTAGCCAGTGGGAAGTGCTGAGTTGAAGGGTGTATCCAAAGCAAATTCCTTCTCATGGAAATAAGGACCTAAACTGTGGCTACAGGGAAGGGCCTATATTTGCATACTGATCTATAGCTGGGAGATCTTCTTTTGGAGTCAGGTGGCTTAAGGACCCAGTTGGTTCTTGTGAGAATTAGGTAGGCACCTGCCATATGCCACACAAAACAGGAGGAGGAGGGGATTATGCCTGCTTTATGATGTGATTAGAGCACTAAGCTGGGATGTGGGAAAGCCATGGTCAGTTCCCTCCCACCTGGACCTGAGTAAGAGAAAAGATTTGAATAGGTCTCCTATCCCTTAGGAAAGTGCTCTAAACACTCAGCAGGGGGTATTCTGAGGTCAGGCAGTATCCTTCCCAAGCAGTGATAGTACAGACTCTGTGAAGAGAGTTTCTACATGTCCGCTTCCTGAATGGCAATGTTGTCTCGAGAAGTACTGGATGCCAGAAGACCATTGGATACCCTACACTATCCTATGAACCATACCTGCTCATCAGCAGGGAAACAGAGGCTCTGGAATTCATCTGCATGAAACTCCTGCATTGATAGATGCTTGAAAATGTGCAGGATCTTTACTCCCCTGCAAACCATGTCAGGGAAAGAATTAAAGAATTATTTAATGGCAAATAATGTATGCTGTGTGGGTACTTATATATATGCCCTGTGATGTGGAAACACAGTTGGCTGTGTCTACACTGGGCCACTTATTCCGGAAAATCAGCCGCTTTTCCGGAATAAGCTGCGAGCTGTCTACACTGCCCGCTTGATTTTCCGGAAAAGCACTGACTATCTACTGTAAGAAATCAGCTGCTTTTCCGGAAAAACTATGCTGCTCCCGCTTGGGCAAAAGTCCTTTTTCCGGAAAGCTGTTCCGGAAAAGGGCCAGTGTAGACAGCATAGTAGTGTTTTCTGCAAAAAAGCCCCGATCGTGAAAATGACAATTGGGGCTTTTTTCCGGAAAAGCGCGCCTACATTGGCCACGGACGCTTTTCCGGAAAAAGGGCTTTTCTGGAAAAGCATCCTGCCAATGTAGACTCTCTTTTTCCGGAAATACTTATAACAGAAAACTGTTCCGTTTTAAGCATTTCCGGAAAATCATGCCAGTGTAGACATAGCCAGCATGGTGAATTCATCATAAAGTAGGTCCTGGAAATCAAATCCTCTTGGCCCTTCTCAAAAATGCTCAGTCTGAAAAGATAAGGGAGTTGATCTTAGGCCAGAAACTCAAATGGTATAAATCAGGATGGTGCCATTGAAATCAGTGGGTTTACTCTGGTTGATTACACCAATTTACACCACTAGCTCAATGTAGACTGCACATCAGATGTGATCAGCATAATCTAGCTCTAATAAATGTTGTCAGTAGATTTGTAATTCTATTCAGTATATTATATACTCTTGTTCAGCACAATTTTTAAATAAAAAATACTAAGAAATGCAAGAGCTGAACATTTTTATCTCTCAAGATCACAAATTAATTGGACACTTAGTATAAACTATGGAATCTCCTGATTATTTTATTAATAAAATGTCATTTTTGCATAAATATTCACTTATTTATTGCCTTCCAAAACTATAGTTAAGAAATAAAGTACAACAGTGACAACTTGTCTTACAACCATAAATACTCATGTAGACCCCTTTACTATAGGAGCCTTGACTGTTCCTGAGAGGATCCTTTGTGCTGCAATCTAGCCTAGAGACTACAACTCCCATGATGTTCTGGGAAAAAGGAGGGACACTGTTGCGCTCTTCCAGGCAGTGGAGGGAGAGAGTTGGTGGACTCCAATTTGGAATGAGGAGCCAGATTGGTGAGGAACCTTTTCCATCCTAGGAGCTGCTGCTGGAAGCTAGAACCTCCTGCTGAGGCTTTGCTCTAGCAGGCTGCTTCAGAGGCCATTGGTATTTGTCCCTGGAGGGGAGAGACCCAGACTATGCCTATAACTGAGAAAAGCCTGCATAGAAGTAATTGTAAGTAAGTGTGGCTGTTTGGGAAAGTGCTGTCTGGGACAAAGCACAGAAGACAGACTGACTTTGGGTCTGAAGACAGGCAGAGTGATCTGCCCAGTGAACCCGAGCTGCTGGACTAGCTGCCTAGCTTGGACTGACACCCTCACAAGCTGCACAGTGCTATCTCCAATCCAGCTGCAGATCTTCAAGTGTGCCTATGCAAGCAAGTATCTGGGACTCTGAGATCTAGAGGAGTGCACACTCCAGGGTGAGATAAATAGTGGCAGTGTATCATAGAATCATAGAATACTAGGACTGGAAGGGACCTCGAGAGGTC